>CM034469.1:7878254-8380177 GCA_019925255.1 Litchi chinensis
ATTATTATTATTTTTTGAACAAAATTACCCCTTCCATTCCTTCAATTTCAAATCCATAATCTCCCACAATTCATCAACATCATCAACCACAATTCATCAACATCATCATCAACATTATAACATTAATAAACAAAAAAAAAATCAGAAATTTGGTTCTGGGTTCGCGACCCAGAACCAGATCTGGTTCTGGGTCGCGAACCCAGAACCAGATGGTTCTGGTCAGCGACAAACCCGACCAGAACCTTCTGATTCTGGTTCGCAACCCAAAACCATCGCGAACCGGATCCAACTCAGGAAAAAAAAAAGGAAGAAGAAGAAGAAGAAGAAAAAGAAGAAGAGAGTGAGGAGGGATGAGAATGGGTTAGGGAATTTTAGAGAGAGAATGAGAGGAAAATGTTTGAAAGGGAGAGAGTTACTGAGAGATGGGGTGGGTCAGTGGTAATTAGTTGCCCTATTAAGGATATTTTGGTCCAAAAAGGATCATGCTGTAGGGAATAAAAAAAAAAGGTTATTTTTCACTTGGGTCATCAAAATAAGGTCATTTTTCAACAAAACCCAAAAAAGAAAAATGAATCTTGAAATTATTGGGCTGAAGCAAGCCCAATTTAAATGGGTTAATTGAACAAATCGAACTTTGAATTAAAAGGGATAAGAGGATGGCGGAATGAGAAAGGATTTTTTTTTTTTTTTTTTGGACATAAAATGAGAGAGGATCTATGGTGGGGAAATTTTAAAAGAAAAAAAAGTGGGACAAGTGTCTATAATTGACTTTGGTTCTGCATGATGAAGTAGGAGACATTTCGATTAAAGAAGGTGAGGGAGTCAAAAGAAGAAAGCTCAACCAAAAAAAAAAAACAAATCGAGGGGGCTCTTATCAATCAATCAAGCACAATTTAAATGGGCTATTAACAAGATAAAAACATGAATCAAAAGCAAAAGAAATGTTGGAATTGAAAGAGTCATGGGGTGGCCGAACTAAGCCCAATGCAAATAGGCCCATATACATATTAACAAAGCAAAAGCTTTGTTAAAAATAAAATAAAATGGGATTGAAAAGATGTCAATTGGTGGCCGATCAAAACTAATGTGGTGGGCTGAATTTATTTTAGAAAAGCAATAGGATTAGTGGCCATGTTTTTTCTTAAATGGATAAATGTCACGTTAAGGATTAATAACAAATTGATATGGCTGCTTTGTGTGTATATACATTCAATTAGCAGCTAACAGTTGGTTAAATATGAAGTTGAGAGCTTGCAATAGAACATTAAGCAAGAAAATTAGTGAGCCGAAAACAGAAGAAAAAGAAAAGAAAAGAAATGAGAGAAGAAAAAGTGAAGAATTCAGGATGCTTGTACAGAATATTTGGATGTTTAATTTATCCAGATAAGTAATTTTATTTCAATAAAATTTGGAATTCAAAAAATTAGTTAATTTTTTTATAAGTTCTAAATTGAGTTTTATATGATTTTAGAATGGATCCAAGTTTATCAAGAATCAGATAGAAACCTGTATTAGATTCAAATTTGAGCAAAGGAATTATATGAGTAGATCGTATTATTTTAAATTGATTTATTTAATTATAATTATTCATATTTCAATTTTTATTATTTATTGGAAATGAATGATTATATGAATTATGTTTTATAATTGAAATGAGAATTTATTGTAACACCTTCCACCCGGTTCCCATTCGGATGGAAACCCGAGTCGAAAGATGTTACCTTAATAGATTTATTCGTTATTATTTTACATATATGCACTAATTTTATTTTATTTTTTAACAAAACTTCATTTATTCGTTTATTTTAAATTTACGGAAAATTTGGCAGAGTTTCCTCTGTTTTTCTGAAAAATCCAAAATTTTAAAACCTGTAAATTTCAAAGGAAAACACTTATAAAACATCTTCAGGTTCTTAACTACCATTTCGAACCCTCTGTCCGACTTAAAATCACTTTACCACACAAACATTTATAATTACGACATTTAATAAAAACTCTATTAATTGAATTAAACGTTAATTAGAAGATAAGTAAGAATTCCTCTACAAAATCATTTTACAAACCAAAACCCTTTCTACAATTTATATACATTATTATTTATAAAATCTCGTATAAATAAATAAATACACATATCTTCCACGTCAGAGTACTTAGACATAAATATACAATACAAAAAAAATGTCTGCCCAAAATGTGAAGAGAAGTGACTCGTAGAAAGCGCGGCATTTGTCCTCTCCTCAATCTTCATCTATAACGCCAAATTCCATAACCTACGCGTTATGGATCTAATGCGCTAAATATTTATACTAAGGGGTTTGCACATATTTTAAATTCACCTTTTTCCATAAATACAAGATGATAAGAAAGATTCCATAGTTCTCAAATTTTCAAAATAAATCATAAAAGAGATCGAGTTATTAGTCGAAATACACATAATTTGCATAAATATCACTTTTCACATATAACCTTATTAAACCAAATTTCACCATTACATTTAAAATACTCTTTTACATAACAAGGTTCCATAATTTTTAAACTTTTATCATATATTCACCAGGTAATCAATTTACTAATAAATACATAAAAAGAAATACATATAAGTCAATTTTCTTTTAAACATAACAATACAATTTCATTTAATATCTTTCAGAACAAATACATACAGACATTTGTATCAGGCCACTTTTTCAAACACAAATACACAATGTTCCCGTCACTTTTCTCAAAATGCCAGTTGTAAATCAATATTTCATAATTTTCGAACTTCTATAGATAAATTTTTGTAAGGAAACCAAATTATCGTTCATAGCTAGTATAAACACAAATATTTACATTTTCAAGCATGTCAACACGATTTTCTTTAGTAATAGTTAGTGCTCTTCGTAAACTCTGACACGATACCATGGATCGGTAACGGGTTTTTATTTCCCCTAGCATCGGACACTCGATGTCTGCCCGCCGGATTTTAATTTCACAAACGTTTCAATTTCTGAACCGGACACTCGGTGCTTCTCAAAGTCTGTAAATCAACATCGGTATGCAATCGTAACAATGTAGTACTGCTAATAACTACCCTATTGATATGCCAACTACCAATCTCCACCTACCAATATGCAGATTTACTCGGGCTCTTAATGTTTTCAATAATTACGAAAGTTTTCAATTTAAATAAACTTTTGATCACGTAAACATCCAACATCATTGTTTATTTTCGTTTTTCAAAATCTTTCGAAATTTTCCTCTTGGTCATTACCAAAAGACTATTTTGCCTTTAGTTTTACTATTAAAGTTTAATCACACAATTTCATTTCTTTTCACAGTTTCATTTGACTCCAAAAGGTAATTTTCGAAATTTTCTCTTCGAAACCATAAGTCATCGCGCATATCATCAAAACACGATGTAAATAACACGTAAATATGCTTAAATGATGAAAATACCCCCAGGCCTATCTCTAGTGTAAATTTGGGCATAAGGGGGTTTTTATCAAAATATTATTCCACTTGATTTTTCATCATAAAATCCATTTCATCAACATCCAAACAACATATACATATCATTTATATCAACTCATTACATCAAAATAACAAAATCCCAAAGTTTTAAAGCAATATCTTCAAGTTTTAGCTACTAATAAAAGTCAACTTTTTGAATAAGTGTACACCAACCACATCCCCACCACTCTTCAACTCAAATTCATTTAAAAAACTTACATAACTCATTCAAATATTAAAATCACTTCATCACATGCAAAAACACAAATTGTCCACATACTAATATAATTATTCATTTATTTATCCATTTACATTTTCATTTCGAATATCATTTTAACTTAACATAAATCATCATATAATATCATTCAAACATAAAAAATCATTCACTACCTAAACTTTTCTAAGTTGACCCTTTTCTAATCTTGATCACAACCAAGCTAATATTTTATTTCAAGCTCAAAGTTACATCCAAAGGCATCAACTACTCACAAATTTATCAACTAAAGCTTTAAACTAATAATCAATCAAGCTTTTCACAAAATTTTTCCATTACATCAATTTTTACACTTTGACCACTTACTAGTACATATCACCACTAATTTATCCACTTCATTCCAATCTCAAAACTTACACCAATCCTTCTAATTCCATTTTATCATCATCCTAACTCATTTAAGTAACAAAAACACAAAGTTCACATCAACTCCCCCACCTTGGTCGAATGCTACTTACACCCCTATCCAAACTTTTTCTTTTTATTTCTTTAATACTTATCATCTCAAAATCACTTAACACACCATCTATATGCATCCATTCATTAAAACCTATACTTTGACACTAAACCTAATCATGGGCGAATCCATTCCATGCATCCAACATCATCTTTCACATTTTGTAACCATTAAACACACTAAAACCAATCCTTCTAATTCCATTTTATCATCATCCTAACCCATTTGAGTAACAAAAACACAAAGTTCACATCAACTCCCCCACCTTGGTCGAATGCTACTTACACCCCTATCCAAACTTTTTCTTTTTATTTCTTTAATACTTATCATCTCAAAATCACTTAACACACCATCTATATGCATCCATTCATTAAAACCTATACTTTGACACTAAACCTAATCATGGGCAAATCCATTCCATGCATCCAACATCATCTTTCACATTTTGTAACCATTAAACACACTAAAATCATGCACTTAAAATATCATGACAACTTACACACAAATAAAGGTCCACTCTAACTTCCATCAAAATTTCTCCTATTTTAGTATGCTCATGCAAATTTCTCAGGATCCTAACTTAACTCCCATAGAATTTTGAAGTTTAAAACCATTAAATCCATGCTTAACAACCTCAATAAATTCACATATATCTCACTTGGAATTTAAATCAAACACTACACGTACAATTTCACATAAAACATGCATAAAAGTTTACAAAACAACATTCTTACCACCCAAAACTCAATTGCTTTTGCTCACTTCTCTTCCTAGTCTCAACTTAATGATAATTAACCTTTAGTCAAGCCATAAAATCCATCAAAACTTATTTAAATTCATTCTAAAAAAAAACCCATAAAAATTCATGTCAACTAACATTAAAATAATAAGTTTCACTTACTAATTCTTCCTCATTTTTTTCTTGATTCTTCATGGATGGTTACAAGGGGAAAAAGTTGATGAAAAACCCCTTGGACTTGACCTTCTCTTTATGTCCTTCTTCTCTCGATTTCTTTTCTCTCCACGGGCTGCACTCTACATTTTCCATTTTTTTCTTCATTTCACTGACTTACACACACACACACACACACACTCATCATCTCATGCATTCACTTTATATACTAACTCTCCAATTTACCATTTTGCCCTCTAAAAATCTCCAAAATCACAAAAATACCATCCATAAAAATTTGACAAGTGTTCTCATTCTTATCCACCATGTCACTTGCCACATTTTCCTTGGTTCTTACCCCATATGTCTATCTTTTCTTTATTTCCTTTGATTTTGACTTTTCTGGGGCACTCGGATTTGGCTTTTTCGGGACTTTTTCTAAATCATTTCAAAATTCACTGGAACCTATATTCGAACTGTCTACATACTCCTGGTAACCTTAGTGACTCTTAAAAGTCATTCCATGTCCCTTTTTGGCTCTCCGCTTAATTTATTAAATCGCCTTCAACGATTTTTAGATTGATTCTATTTCCATCCGAATCTCCTTCGAAAGTATTGTTTGAGTTTCTAAAATACTTAATGAGCATTTTAACACTTATTTTGACACTTTTCTAAATTTTCAAATTTTTTTGAAAATCATTCCGGATTTCCTATTGGATCCGGAAACCGCTCTGTTTTGTCTCAAATGAACTCATTTTTTTATCCGTTTCAGTTTCCTTAGACTCCATTACTTATTCTGAAGCTTTTCAACTTTGGGGTCCGCTTTTCTGAAAAATTCACTATTCACGTGGATACTATTCATCCAAAACCACTATTCCTCCTAAAAATACTATTCATCACAATATATTTTCATTTCTCTTAAATAGAAGAAATTCAGGGCTTTACATTTATTACAAATTCATATATATGCTTATGTTTTAGAAATTCCAATTGAAAATTATGTTTGTAGCTTGAATTTATTATAAGAAATATTTAGAATTTTTTGGGTAATATTATATTATTTTTTGAGATGGAATATTTATTTATGTTTTGAAAAAAAACATATTTATTCAAAATTAAATGTATATTCAAAAAAGAGAATTTTGTATATTTGTATACGGAAATGGTTTAAGATTTGAAAGGAAAAATAAAAATGTTTCAGAATAGCAAGGTTGTATCTTCCTCTTTGATGGTTAAGTTATACATGTGTGAGTTTTAAAGTCGTCTAGAACGTGTATAACAGATGTCAGGAAAGTCATTAAGTTGTTCGAAGAGTCATTGAGTTGCCTGCACATGTATGAAAGATGTTGTGCTTGCTCTGCATGTGCAACGATGTTTTTAACCACATATGACCAAATTTCTCTCGCTATGCGTGTGCAACGATATGTTTCACTATATCTGATCAAATTCTCCTATATACTAGTTGGTATAAATGTTCATATTGCAAATATTATATACTGAGCTTGATAGTACAAAAAGAAATCTACGCAACATTAGTTTTAGAGGTGGGCATCTTCAACCCAACCAAACAAACTCATCTGAACCCGACCACCATTTATCAGGTTGAGTTGAGTTAAATCTTGAAAAAATTTGAGATGGGTTGGGTTGAAAATTCAATTGGATTGGATTGGGTTGAGTTAAAAATCTCATTATCCAACCCAATCCGACAAATGTCTATCCTTAATTCTAAATTTAAGATTTACTTTTTCTTCTAGAAGAACACTTGTTAGGAATGATGATTAAGGACAACTTTTATGGTGGATTGAAACTTTTATTTTAAACCATTAAATTATTATTTGTACTCGTTTTATTTGTAATTAAATTTCTAAAATTATAAGAGTTATCAATTAAACATTTTATACTTTTGTAGTGGATTAAATCCAACCCAATCAACCCAATGCAATCCAACCTAACCTGACTATTATTAGGTTAGGTTAAAAAATTTTCAACCCAACCCATGTTAGGTTAAGAAGTTGGGGGGTTAAGGGATTTTCAACCTAACCTAATTTGAACTCGAAAACGTCTACCCTTAATTAGTTTTACAGAAAGAGATTTGATGAAAAGAGTTTATATGAGAATATTTATTAAAAAAAAAAAAAACGAGGAGTTATTCAATTATTTTTGGATAAATTATTTAGTAAGAAAGAATATATGTTATTATACTATGTTATCAGATTTTAACAGTTTTCAAGTTTTATAGAGCAGATTCATAATGATTTCTTATTTCTTTCAAAGAAGTCTTATACCGATTATATTTTATTTTTCAGAAATTATTTTACAAATGTTTATAGTTTTATTATAACATGAAATTTGAATACAATTTTATTTTTCAGATATAAATGTGTATGAATCAAAAGAATTATTTGTAATTACCAAAGATATGCTATGTTTAGTTAGAAATCATTTTTTTTAAAAAAATATTATATCTACTCATTTGGTGCTAGCGCTCACTCTCATCACTCTCCTTCTATCATAATATTTTTAAAATTTTACTAAAAAGGACATTTTGGAAATTACACGGTATTGTGTATAATTCATTTGTTTGAGGGGACAAAAAAAAATATTTTGTAAGGGATCGAAACAATTTTTGGTTTTGAAATAGGGGTCTTTTTAAAATTTGCATCTTTATTTATTCATAATTGTTATAATGTAAGCTTTTATAGTAATTATATTAATTTTTCATTATTAACCATAACAAAACTAAAATTGAATTGTGCACAAAGTGTGTACAATTTAATATCATTTTTAACACCTAATATCCCAACATGAAATATTACTATGTATAGCACAATTAAATCTAATTGAATTATATTCTCTTTAAAAAAAAAAAAATCTAATTGAATTATATAATTTATTTTTTAGAACAAAAATTACAAATGATTTTATATTAAATTTAGAATTCCCCTTTTTTATTTATTTTGTGACAATAAAATTTATGTATAACTCGTATAAATAATAAATATATTAATTTACTTCTACAAATGTAACCAATTGAACTTAGTCAAATTAACAAAAATATTCAAAAATAAGTATTTATATTTATCTAAATTTTATCATGTTATCAATTTTTTATTTTTAGAAAAAATCATATTAGCAATGTTTTTAATTTCATCATGTTATGGAATTTCATCTATATTAACAAAGATGGCATATGCACGTTTTAATTTCCTTTTAATTGTTTTTTAAACTCTGAGAATTTATGAAATGAAATTATTATATGTTACAATCATTTTATATTAATCATATTGATTTTATATTATTGAATACATGAATAAAATAAAATAAAATAATAATGAACTTCAATAAAATCTAAAAGATATATATATATATATATATATATATATGTAAAATACATAATAAGGCCAATCAAAATTTTATCAACACCATTCCGTACATTAATTTTGCTAATAATATAAATTTTATCCAAGAAAAGATTAACGAATAAGAAAATAATATTATTTTCCACTTGAATGTTAATATATACAACCACAACTCAACTTTTCAATTAAAATGATGATCATCACCCCTCACACCAATATCTCATTCTTATAATCATTCAACAATTTACGAGGCAATTCTTTTGCATAAAACCTAAAAATTGTCCAAGAGAGTTGATTTTTGCCTACACGTACCAAAGTGAATGGTTTTAAGTCATTGAAGCTGCAATTCTTTATCTTGGTTTACGACAACATCTACCCCCAACTCCTTAGGGTTAGAGGCACAAATCTTGATAAAACTCTGCTTCCATCTCCACTAATTTGATAAAACTTTACTTCAATCTCCGCTAACATAATTTGAATTTACTTGTACAGTACAACTAATACCAAGTTTTTTGTAAAAATTAAAACCACAATAGCCACAATTAAGACTAAAGGGTCGTTTATTTTTTCTACTTAAGACTTAATAATATTGAATTACACATATTAAGTTGTTTTCATTTATTTTTTTTAATAGATGAAACCACTTGAAATTACCAAAAAACAATTGAAAAAATTAATTAAAAATTTTTAACTTTTCACTTAATTACAAATTACTTAGTGACATTAAAACTTTTTATTCCAAATCTATCCTCTCAAAATAATATAATCTCAAATTTATTTTAATTTTATATTACTCAAATTTTTTTTTCTTTTCTTTTCTTTTCTTTTTTCCTTGATACTTACAAATATATATATATATATATATATATATTTGAAAAGCAAAACTTAAATCCATCCCATTCCAATTACAGTTGAAACCTTCATTTTTTTCGATTGTTTTCTTAAATATATTAATATATTTAAATATATAAATCCAATTAATACTTCTATATTATTTAATCATATCTTGATTTATGAATAAAATATTATTAATATGTACATAAAAAATGTTTTAGAATTTATTATTATTTATTTTCAAATATTTGTATTAAATTAATTAAAATTACATAATAACAAATAGTAAAAATGATATAAATGTCAACCAACTTATTTTCAGATAATTTTAAATTTAAAAAACAAATAAGTTTACAATATATTCAAAGTAGGGGAAAAAAAATGTTATTCAATTTTCAATTTTTAGTTACTATTCAGTCTTTAGCAACACTATTCAGTATTCAGACAAAAAAAATAAACGATCCCTAAAAATTCCAAGCAATCATCAAACAAAGACATCAAATTACAACAACATGAAAAGCTTGAAATCCCTCAAAAGTGCAAACTAAAAAGAGGCCAATTATAAAATCCAACATTCACAAAAAAAAAAAAAAAAACTATATCATAATTTGATTTTCGCTATTTAAACGATACTAGCAATTATTTAACAAGTATCAAATATGCAATTCAACTAACATCAATCTTTGATTTTAAAGAACTATGACAAAAATTGTCTAACAAATTGATAAAATGCACCAAAAATATACTCAATGAATTAGAAAACAAACTCTTCATTAATGGTAGGAAAAGCAACTTTTAACTTCAGCTCATTCCCCATAAAGAAGTTGAGAAAAGAATACTCTAAAAGTGATGCAATCATTCCAAAATTATGTAGATACTCCTTTCTCTTTCTCATTTTGTACATGAATAGAGTCTTTGCACAACTTTGAATAGGTTTTTTTAGGTTAGTAAAATTTAGTACCTTGTGTGTAGCAAATTTACAACTCTACTGGTTTCTTAAGCTGCAATGCACGAGCCAAAAACATCTATAATTGAGCACATATGTTCAAAGGTTCATTTGATTTCAAAACATGATCCAAAAAGACAAAATTAGGATCAAGTACAAAGAAACTGATGATCAAGGGTAATAATAATTACAATTTAGTTTGATAACAAAGTAAATAATAATGTCAAATTATCATCTATGCCAAGAAGGCCAGGAAATCAAGTAAAAGCATCAAAGAAACTGAATAAAGACTTGACAACTAAAAATCCTGCATTGTAAAAGCTAAAGTTATTGAGAAACACTCATAAAACCTGTTCAAAATGTACTGCAACAAGTAAAGAATCATGCAAACAAGTATTTTTCACCTCAACAATGCTTAGAAATAACTGAGATAATACCAGGCCCATCATGCACCATCAGACTCCTTTTTTTACCATTCATTCTGTGTGTGAAAGTGGGTGACCCTAATATAAAGTGCTTAGTATCCAGTTGCTGAGATTAAAATCACCAAGATGCGGTTTGGAACTAACACTAGAAGATTTCTGCTAGATACCATACGTTGAGCATGCAATGGAACTCACCTCAAAGAAAAATGTAAAGATTCCCACAACAAGATAGCCAGTATGCCAATAGGTAAAGAATAAAGAGCATAAACACCATCAGAACAAAAATGTGGGGAATTTAGGAACAAACAAAAGTCAAACTATAAACTTTCTTCTTCAACCAATAGCATAATTTCATTCTAGAACAAGCAACCAAGTCAGTAATCTTACACAGGTTGATCAGATGCTTTGCTCCAGCTCTTACGAGGCAAGAGCTGATTCTGTACAATCAACTTTGTACTTCATTTCCACATAAACGTCAGCTACAGTTCCTGTTAAAGCATAAAAGAAATCATTAAACTTATTTGTCTCCTGAATTCAGATTTCATGTACAACAAGTTTTAGTAAGTAGTTATATGCAATACACCACATACTTATACTAACTTACCCCAATATGCACCTTCTTTACACATCTTCTTCAACTACAATGACAACTCTCTGTATTAGCAAGATCAATAACTTGTGCTTCATGTGTGTGCATCAAAGTTTGAAGTCCACCCCTAACACTATCAAATTGAAAATAGAACAACAGATTCATTATATTAATTAAATCTACTAACTCTAATGAATATTTAAGCTTGTAAAAGTAAAGACATTCCATCAAAGACCAAGTTATATAAACTTGAGTTAAACAAGGAAATCTATTAATTTCTGGATCAACTTGAGTTCAACAAGGAAAGCTATTAATTTCTAGAATGGACTAATCTAAATTATTTTAAACAACCTTTCTACGTGCACTAATTTAGCTAGCTTATGCCAGACAATGAATGTACTATTCTATTCATCCCTACACCACACTCAATTAGATAAATCTCTTGTAACGAAGCTCTGGCCTCCGCCACTTCAACCACAAGCAGCTCTGATATGGATGATGAATTACAACCTATCTGGTTCCTCTTTTCTTTCTCTATACCTACAACCACAAACCCAAAAAAACAAACAAACCCACAAATATCTTTGCGTTCTTTGCACATCCAATTGATTTTTCACGAGAGTGATATGAATCGTCACTTTAGTCCAAATGAAGATTTGGATTCGTAGAGCACTACACATATAAAATGGGTTAAAAACCTAAACCCTAGAAATTGAGAAAGAGAGAATAGATGATAAATGAGATAAAAGAGTTTGTATTTGCAAACCTTGTGGTGCTTCTCATCTACAAGATCACTCCAGACAGTCCAAAAACCCTCCTACATGTAGTGTATCTCTGCCTTGAAGAAAAAAAAAAACCCTTTTAAAGCCTTCCACTTTTATCTTCGCTTCTCACTCAACAACACAACACTCGAGGTATTCATTTCCGAACTCTGATTCAACTCCTCTAAAGCGTCTTCATTTCAACAAAATCTCCCAAAAAAGGAAAAAGAAAAAATGTTGATGAATCTGTATGACACGAACGTGAGCACGTGGAGCCTGATCGGTCGACTATTCCAAGTGGAGTATGCCATGATGCTATCAAACAAGGCTTCGCCACAATTGGCCTCCGATCCAAGATCCACATCCTCATTTGCTACGTCAACAAGGCCAACTCCAAGCTCTCCAACCTTCAAGGTCGATGACAACATCAAGATGCAGGGATTTTGATGGTGAAAAGGAATGGGTGAGCAGTGTTTTTTTTTTTTTTTAAATTTTTCTTGCAATCTATTTAGCCGGTTGTCTTTCTTTTAATATTTTTATTTTTTCCTTTGTCCCTCACCATTGGATCACTTTTTTACAGATCCAATGCTTGATACTTTATAATGGGGAAGTTTGCATGATATGAACACCTTTTAGTGTTCGTATGATAGCCATTTCCCACACAATAAAGTTTCTAAATACACCTGACATGTTTCTTTAAGACACTCATTTCTTAAAAGGAAGCACCTAATTAAAAGTAAAACTCAAATGATTTTGATAGTTCTCAAAAAATTTAAAAAAAATAAAAAAATAAAAAAATAAAAAAACCCAAAAGGAAAGAGAGAAAGAACCTTGGGCCTTTGTCTGCAAAATGCAAATTCCAAAGGTTCATCAAAAGTGGCAGATATCGATGCATGTCATGACAAGATAGGATTGGGGATTATTGTCAGAAATAAAGCTGGCCAGTGTGCGGCTGCTGCGGCTTATGACTGATCCTGCAAATCGGATGTTGAAATGGCAAAAGCAGAAGCAATTCTTTAAGGTCTTCAATGTGCAGCTGTCAACAATTTCATGAACGTCTTGTTGAAATCAGATTCTCTAAATGTGGTTAATATGTGTAATGGTTCTTTACTTGTACGTGGGGAAATTGATAATATCATATATGATATTCAGAATTATCTCAGCAGTTCAAGGATTTCATCTTTGCAGTATGTTCCAAAAACTGCTAACTATGCAGCACATGAGATAGCCAAATGGGCTGTAAAATGTTATAGCTCTACTGTATGGTTAGAGGTTTTTCCATATTGGCTGTTGTATGTGTATGAAATAGATGTATTCAGAAGCTATTCTGGCTTTTATTAATAAAGTTACAATCTTTCTCTCAAAAAAAAAAAGACACTTTATTTTTTATTTTTGGGTTAAATACTGGAACCTAATAAATTATAATTAGTTAAAATAAAAAATAAAAGTAAAATCAAAAGCCTGGGAACCCTCCTTTGAGTGCAACTCTTAACCTTTTTATTCTAATTTTTATTTTAATTTTTTAGATTAAATTTAATGGTTTACTATTTTTAAATTTAACCTTTTTGAAATTCGTTTTTTCATATATTTTAATTTATATAATCACCATTTAAAATTTAAAATTGATAAATATTTGAAATTTTAATAAAACATAAAATACATATTCAAAATATTAAAGTTTGTATTAATAGGATATATGATATGTATTTTTAATTATTCTAATCCTTTTAATAGTTTCATTTAAGTTTAATATTTGAATTTTGAAAAAAAAAATTTATTTGAGGTGTACATCTAATTTTAAACAGACATAATTGCTATAGCCACTCTTCATCAAATTCCTTTCAAATTTTCACAAACACTTTAGACAAGTGACATATCAAACAAGTCAGGCCCAAGACCAACCCTGATCTAATCCCTCAGATTATGTGACCTGGACTTGACTATTAAGCCCTTCAGCTTGAAGGGTCAGGCTTAAGAATAATTAAACTTTCATAAAAGCATAAATTGCATAGAACCACTAAGTTTAGATCAAATTACAGCTAACAAAGCCTTTTAATCAAAATGACATAAATCTCCCCTATCGTTAATGAGCGATTGTTAGTAGTTAACGAAAAAAGGAAAATCATATCATTTTTCCTTATTTATATAATACTTAATTACTTAAATTAATTTTGAAAAACAGCCGAACGAGGTCAAATCTTTTTTATTCATACATCACACCCTATCTTTATCACTAAACAAAATAATTTAAAGGTGAAATTAAAATGTAAGGTAAATTAATTTTGTTTTTTCTTTTGAAAGAAACATAAACTAAAAAAAAAAAAAAAAAATCTGAAAAAGTCAAATGGACTCCATCAAAGATATGCATATTGATTTGATCCAAATGTAAGGTGCTCATACAACACTCCCAAGTACTGCCGGATTTACATATTGATCCGATCCAAGCAACACATATTCAAACTCCAAAAATCATTCACAATGGTTTTTGAACGAATCCTCAAGTATGATTGGTCTTCTCTTCATCTACACTTTAGTGAGCTCTCTCTCTCTTTCTCTCTCTCTCTCTCTCTTTCATTGAACTGTATTATAATAATCTTAGGGTGTGTTTTAACGGTGAAATTGATTATTTTCCATAAAATTGTATAAAATGAGAATCCCTTATAGCGAATTCCATACCACCAAATTTTATTATTAGGAAACAACTACACGTAAGTAGTTCATGTCGAATTCAACTATATATAAACTGCTACTTATATTTTTAAAATTTTCATAGAAGAGAACAGCAAACGCGTGCCCCTCTACAAGGCTGCATCAAAAGGTGATTTTCAAGAAGTAAAGCATCTCTTAGGAGAGGATCCTCGACGTTTGCTATGTGCCAGTATTACAGAGGGATATGAAACTCTTCTTCATGCGGCACGGCAGCCAAACAGAACTTCATTGGTACTGGAACTGGTGAAATTGATGGAACAACAAGACTTGACTTTACAAGACAGGAATGGGAACACTGCCTTCTTCCATGCTGCTTCTGCTGGAAGTGTAGAAATTGCTAAGATTTTGATGGAAAAGAATACAAATTTGCCAAAAATCCGAGGTTCTAAAGGGCTGACACCACTCCATGTAGCTGTTATGTTTAAACAAAGGGACATGGCATCATTTTTACATGACGCGAAGAAAACTAAAGAACTGTTGACAGAAGAGGACCAAACTGGTCTATTTTTCACCAGTCTCGAGAGTGGTTTGTATGGTAAGTATACATTTAGTTTTCTTTTTCGTTTTTGATAAATTTTGTATAGAAAAACATGTTAAAACAATAATACTGCACTTTCAAAAACAATCTCAACTTCTAAAAATATAATTATTTAATTTTATATAAATTAAAAGGGATGGTTTTATTGGATTTATTTAGAATCTGATTGGTTGACAGGTTTTTCTTCTATCCTTTTTCACCTCCTTGTGAACTTCAAAATCATTAGAGGACTAGATGTGAGTATCAAACTTGTCATTTTCCTAGAAATTGAGAAAGGGAAAAAAAATTTCCATAAACAAAAGTTTTTTGTAGTTACAATTAACTAGTATTAAAGAGAGTTATGAACTCAGGTAAGGTTTATATAATCTACATAAATTACAACTCAGGTAATAGGTAAAGTTTGTATATTCTACGTTAATTATTAGTGACTTCATATCTAATTAATCCAGCAAAGAAGTGCATTACCACACCCAAAAAGAAAAGTGACTTTGTTCCTTTCGATTATGTTGTGATGGGTATGGATCCATGCACGTTATTGTTAGAGAATTCATAAGTGAAAACTAAAAAGAACCCAAAAAAAAAAAAAAATCTAGCATTGAAAAGATAAAATAAATTAAAGGACTTTACATACGAATGAATGCAACAAGGCCCGCAACTTGGTAATATGTAAATTAAATCTCAAGGCTACAACATTACAACAAAACATAAAAGTTTATTGGACATTTTTTGCACTGCGAAAGATCTAATAACTCAGACTATTCCAATATGGATGAATTATGAATTAATCAGGCAGCAAATAATAGTTGGTTACTAAGATAATTTTTTCATCAAACTGATGTTGCCAATAATTTGTAGCAAAAAAATGAGTGAAACATAATTATAATTCAATCAATCTAAGGGGTCATTTGTTTTTATCATTTTTTATTTAATAAGTCTGAATTATATCTATTAAATGATTTTTTTTTAAAAAAAAAATAGTGAAACCACTTAAAACCACTCAGAAGTCGCTAAAAATAAAAAGGTATAATTTTTTACTTTTCGCTGAATGTCAAATCACTTAATGATTTTTTAAATATATTATTCTAAAACTATCATTCTCAAAATAATATATTTCTAAATTCATTTTAATTTTACATTGTATAGATTCCTTTTAAAAATGATTAATGAAATATTTTAATGATTAAAATATATATTACCTTACAATTGCAATTTTTATTATAATAGTAATTTAACTTAAGAATATTTTGTTTATTTTCATTTAAATATGCAAATTTAATTTACTTTACTATAATAATTTATTTATGTATATGTAATTTTCAAAAAAAACTACTTAACTATAATAATTAATCATATTTTAATTATGAATAAAAATATTAATAATATATATAAAAGTGTTTTAGTATTTATTAAATAATTTATTATAATTTTTTGTGTTATATTAAATTAAGTTACAGAACAACTAATAGTAAAAGAATATAAATGTTAAATTACCAATTTTTAGATAATTTTAATTTTGTAAAACTAAAAGATTATTATACATTCAGAGGTAAATATATATATATATATATATATACATGTCATTCAAATTTTAATTTCAATTACTATCCAGTTTTTAGTTTTTAGCAGTACTCAATACTATTTAGTGTTTAAATAAAATAAATAAATAAATAAATAACCAACAACGCTAAGTACATCTTAGGCCTTAAAATACACTACTAATTTTAGCAAACTATATCATTTGCTTTTTTTATTTAAAACTTAATAATACTGAATTGTATCTATTAAATTGTTTTTGTTTATTTTTTTAAGTGGATAAACCACTTAAAACCACTCAAAAATAACTAAAAAATTAAATAAAATTTTACATTTTTCACTTAATTGCAAATTACTCAATGACATTTAAAACTTTTTATTCCAAATCCATCATTCTCAAAATAACAGAATTTTAAATTTATTCTAATTTTATATGGCTCAACTTTTCTTTTCTTTTTCTTTTTTCCTTGATATTTATAAAAAATATTTGAAAAGAATACATCTCATTTCATCTTAAATTGTCTTAGAATTAAACTAATATATTTTAATTTATAATTTAAATATTCATTTTCTAGTTGTCTTCTTAAATATATTAATATATTTAAATATATAAATATGGTTAATACTACTATATTTTTTAATCATATTTTAATTATCAATAAAATATTATTAATATGTATATAAAAAATATTTTAGAACTTATTAAATTATTTCTTTTCAGTATTTATATTAAATTCATTAAAATTACATAACAATAAATAGTTAAAAGAATATAGATATCAAATTACTAATTTTCAGATAATTTTAACTTTAAAAACAAAAAAGTTTACAATATATATAGAGGTAAAAAAAATATGTTATTCAGATTTTAAGTTTTAATCACTATTCAGTTTTTAGTCTAAACAAAAAAACAAAAGACTCCTAAGACTATTTGATTCTCTCTCATACAATTCTAGGAATAAAGCTCCCTGAAGATCCACATATGATTTCATCTCAAGCTCTTCAACTAGTCAAATATATTTGGGTGTGATGCGGAAACCCCAAGATCAAGTCTTGAAACCCCCAAAACTAGATTTGGACCAAGAACCCCAATTCCTAAAACAAGATTCAATTATGTGAAATCTTAACTTGTTGTTGTATTGCAAACAAAAACCAAGATATTCAAGAGTAGAATTAAACACCACAAAGGTTAGATTAACCCTTGATAAGTTGAATAAAAGTTCAATGAAAAACTTAGAAGAAAATAGTTTATTATTATACAAATCTCGTAATTGTTCATAAAGGAGTCATAAACACCTATTTATAATGTTTGTAGTTCACAAAAAAACCCTAAAAATGCCTTAATGAGCTTAATTATGAGACCTACTCATCAAATTTAAATAACAAGCCCAAAACAATGTAAGCATAACACATCATTACTGAAATCACATGCACAACACATGACATGCATTTTACATAATGGGCTAAAATAAAATAAATTCTAGACTTTAAAATCAGGCCCATATGTGCTAGTTAGGTTGACATATTTGATTGGCCCCTTGACTCCACTTGACGGTCCACCGTAGGCCACCATCGAAGGTCCACCATAAGCCTTATCATGCGCCCTTAGCTCCAAGTCAATAAAATATTGCATAAAGCCTTGAAATGCAGTTTTTAACCTCTTTAACCTTGCTCTTATGATTGGTCCATCGGGTGTGCTCAATTCATCTTTAGGACGGGCATCCTAGTCACATGCACCATCAACTCCAATGTCATGTTTGCTGCTCACATCAAGGTGGAATACTGAAACAAGAGGAATTAGACGTCAAGAGTTTAATCAAGAAACCATCACATTTGTTGTTTGATGCAGCCAAAGTGGGAAACTTAGAATTCTTGTCTGAGCTCATTTGCTCTTATCCAACTGATTTGATTCATGAAGTCGATGAAAACAATCAAAGCATTTTTAACATTGAAGTTCTGCACCGCCATGCAAACACATTCAATTTGATTCATGAGATATATTTCATTAAGGATTTGTTTGCCACTTTAGAAGATAAACACAAGAATAACATATTACATCTTGTTGCAAAATGACCACATCAAAATCAAATTGGTATTATATCAAATGCTGCTGTAAAAATGCAACGAGAATACTGTGGTTCAAGATAAAAGTCCTCTTTTCTCCATTTCAATTTCATTTCTCCCTTATTAGCTTTTCAAACCTTGATAAAAATGTTTTGAGCTTCAAATTTTTCATTGTTGAATAAGTTATAAATTAACATAATACTCTTGGAACCAACTTGACAGATATGCTAGAATTTATTTAAAATCTAATTACTTCTCATAAGGGCATTACGAAATGATTGCTAATTAGGGTTTTAAAATTACTTTTATTTATATAAGACCTTAGATGCAATCATCCACATTTCTTGTCCTTACATTAATTGTTATTTTCTTACAACTTTTATGTTAATACGGAGATAAATAACTTCGCTAATAGTTTGAAGCCATGCATTTTATGTCGATTATCTCTATTTCAACATATCCATTAAATTTATATTTCAAGCTACAAGAATCAATCTTTGATGTTGATGCTGATGAAAATTAATTCATCATATAAAATTCTGATAAATTCTGCCAAATATTTAGCCTTCACTTTGCTTCATTTGGCTATTAACCGAAAGCCTATTTGGCTGCATATGTTATTAGATTTTTAATTTCTTTGTCTAGACAAAGCAGCTGTTCTGTTGTGCTTAGTTTAATTTGCAAGTGTAATAGATTTTATTCAAGGGATTAAGTTTGTTATATTTACCTCACTAAGTATTCAATATTAAGAGATAATTTTGATCTCTTTTAATTAAATTTGTGGATATATATTACATATAGTTATACCCAAATTATTTTGTTCTTGTATAATTTAAGATGTGAAGTTTTATGGTATCACATTTTAACCAAGATGATGTATGTTAATGATGTTAGGAGGTGGAAAAAATAGTGCAACCTTTATTTCAAGAAAAGAAAATTTCGAAGGGTAAAACCCCCACAAGAATTGTTTGCGATGGAGCATAAAAGCTTACAGAAAAAGGGAGAATTGTGGTTGAAAAACACAGCGGGATTATGCATGATTGTTGCAATAGCCTTCATAATGTTACAAGTCATAAGGATGACCATCAAGGAATACCTATTCGTTTGAGAGAGACTTTGTTTCAGGTTTTCACTGTGTCAGATGCAATTGCGTTGTGGTCCTCTTCCATATCAATCCTGATGTTTTTATCAATCCTCACATCACAATATTCAGAAGATGACTTCCTTAAATCTCTGCCTTTGAAGTTAATGGTTGGTCTCTCAACCCTTTTCATATCCGTAATAATTATGATGGTAGCTTTCAGCGTAAAATTGTCTTTAACTTTAACATGATAAATTAAATTGGGTTCCAACAGCACAAAACCTTCTCTAAAATGAACTCCAAACTTTATTTATTGTAATATCCTGCACCCAATTCCTATTCGGATGGAAACTAGAGTCGAAGAATGCTACCCTAATCGGTTTATTCATTATTATTTTATATATAAATGCACTATATATATATATTTTTTGAAAATTCGGCAGAGTTTCCTTTATTTTTCTAAAAAACCCAAAATTATAAAACCTGTAAATTTCAAAAGCAGACACTTCTAAAATACATTTATTCTCTCAACTTCCATTTCGAATCCTCCGTCTGACTCCAAAATCATTTCACCACACAAACCTTTATAAACACAAACTTTAATAAAAATCATCCTAATCAAAATTAAACACTAATTAAATAATAAATAAGAGTTTCTTTACAAAATTACTTTACAAACCCAAAAACTTTTTCTACAACTTATACATTCTCATTTATAAAATCTTGTAGATCTATATGTATATGTACATGCAATTCCATATACTTAAACACCACTATATAATACCCAAAGTGGGACTACCAAATATGAAGGGATGTGACTTGCAGAAAGCGCGGTAGTTATCTTCTCCTTTATCTTTATCTACATCGTCCGAATCTCAACCTACGCATGGAAAATTCAACGCTAAGTATTTTTACTTAATAAGTGTACACAAATTTTTCATTTATCATATCATCACGAAATTCATATTATAAAATAAAATTTCTAAAATTCTTGAGCCTTGATCAAAATTCATAAATAAATGAGTTTATTACTAATTGTAAGTATAAAACACATGAATTTTGTTTCCAGCACATCAAAATTCTAACTTGCAAAATGCTCGAACTTTTATTTAAGATTCATACATAAGTCATTTTACCACTAATTACACATAAAAACCGAATATTTAAAATTCCTAATTTCATGGAAAAGTCACAAGGTAACACAACCTTGTTACGTTTTCTCAAACTACTAAAATAATACGTAAGAAATTCACTTTATTAATAAAAACACATAAATATCAAAAACGTTTTCAAAAATATCAACACCATTTCTTCCAATTTCTATAACAAATCTCAACGAAAGCACATACTAATAATTACGTACATAAAACTTGTAACAATCGTTTTTCAACATAGTTACACGATTTTCATGTAATATTATTATTTTTTTCTTATATATAAGTGGTAAATCATTATTTTACAATTTTCGAACTTTTACAAATAAATTTACAAAAAATTCAAATTTTCATTCACTGCACGTATAAATATATTTATTTTCATTTTCAAATATGTCAGTACGATTTTTCTTTAATAGTATTCAGCGCCCTTTGTAAATACTGACACGATACCATGGACTGAAAATCGGGTTTCACGTTTCCCTCGGCATCAGACACTTGGTAACTACCTGTCGGAGCACGTTGCATATAATACACAAATTCTAGGACTGAACACTCAATATCTCTCAAGGTCCATGAATCTAGTATCAATGCATATAAACGAATCGGTGCAGTACTGCTAATATCACTCTATTGGCATGTCAAATACTAATCCTCACCTACCAATGTTTAGATTTACTCGGGCCCTTATAATTTCATTTATTATCAAAAATTTCATATTTTCACAATTTTCCTTTTTCAACAAAAATTTTCATTTGGAAAAATTCTGAATATTTTTTTCAATCAAAAAATATATATATCTTATTTATTTGAAGCATCATTATAAACATCATAATATATCATTTTTCATTCCAAAGTGACTCATCAATCTCATCAAAACCATGGTGCCCTTCCTCCTATATATATATATATATTCGGTCAAAACACTAATTTGTCCATATCTTTTTGTTTGTTTCCGTTTCTTTTTTCGTTTTCATTCGAAAATCATTAAACTCGTATTCAAACAAACTTTTATTCCAATTTATCAAAATAATGTCATAAAAACCCCCTTTTTTTTTTTTTTTCGAACAATACATATTTTTTCATAACTTTTCAAAATTTAATTACCAAATACTACAAAAATCATTCATAACATAATTCACATATTTTCATGCAATCTATTTAATTAAAACTAAATAAACTCATATACTAAATTAAACAAAATCTCTACTAATAAAAATGAGTTTTTTAAGATAAGTGTACACCAACCTTTTGGGCCCTTTCTATAGCTTATTCACTCATATAACTCATTTGCTTATTTCTGAATCTAAAATGAGTTCTCCTTTGATTTTCTTATTATCCTAGATCCATCCTAAAATTACACAAAACTTAATTTATAATTCATAGAAAAATAAACTAATTTTTTAGAATCCAAATTATATTAAAATAAATTAACTTATCTGAATAATCGGGAACTCAAAAATTTTCTTTGCCTTCTACTTTCTTTTCTTCTTCCCGGTTTCTTCTTTTTTTTTTTTTTCTTCCTTCGTGCTGCTAGCCGAACAGCTTTCTCTGCGTTTCTATTGTTTCTGAAGACACACATGCATATAAACCCACTGCCACCGCCTCATGCATTTGCTTCTTTCTTTATTTTATTATTATTATTTTTTTTTATTTTATTATTTTCTATATATATATTTTTTGTTTCATCACCCGGCAGCCTTTGCTTCTTTTCTTTATGATTAATTTTTTTTTTATTATTATTTTTTTTCTCAAATGACCCCACCACAAATCAATTATATATTATTTATTTTTCTCCAACGGGACCCACTATCATTTATTATTATTATTATATTTATTATTATTATTATTTTAATAAAAAATCACGCCAACCATCACCGACTTTTCTTGTAATATATGTAAATTTTCATTTTTATCCCTATAACCTTTTTCCTTTTAATCTAATCTTCTTAATTTCTTTTAAAAATATTCTTCAATAGGATATTTATCCACAAACTTCTATACTTCTAAAATTAAAAGTAGATCAAATTAATACCAATAAATTGAATTTCAATTAATCTCTTAAGTTCATTAGAATTGGCGTATTACAAAAATACCCTTATATATCCTTGATAATTAAATATAATCATGCTCTATTTTAACATCTCATTCTTGATTTTTTGATTTTTTTTTCCTATTCAATCATCTAAAAGTCTAAATCAAAAAATCTACCACACAACCTTTTAAATTTATATTCAATTTACAATTTCCTTATGCCACATGTCACATTTCCATGGTTACTTGCCCCACATATCTATCCTTTCTTTTTTTTCTT
Source organism: Litchi chinensis (assembly GCA_019925255.1). Classification (NCBI taxonomy): domain Eukaryota; kingdom Viridiplantae; phylum Streptophyta; class Magnoliopsida; order Sapindales; family Sapindaceae; genus Litchi; species Litchi chinensis. The sequence goes on from CM034469.1 coordinate 7,901,677, forward strand.
TTGATTTGACATTTTCAAGATGCTTGGATTCAATTTTTCTGAGACTTTTTTTCGAAATCCTTCAAAATTCACGGAGGCCTATATTCGGATTGCGTACATACCCCTAGTAATCTCGATAACTCTTAAAAGTCATTTTATGCCCCTTTTTGGCTCTCCGAAATTCACTAGATCGCTTACAGCGATTTCTGGATTGATTCCATTTCAATCTGAATCTCCTTCAGAAGTGTCGTTTGAGTTTCAAAAATACCTTATGAGCATTTTAATACTCATTTTGATACTTTTCTAAATTTTCGAATTTTCTTAAAAATCAATCCAAATTTCTGATTGGAGCCGAAAACTACTCTATTTTACCTCAAATAAACTCATTTTTGATCCATTTCAGTTTTCTTGAACTCCATTACTTATTTCAGAGTTTTCTGACTTTAGGGTCCGCTTACCGAAAAATTCACTATTCATAAAAATATTATTCCGTCCGAAAATACTGTTCATCTGAAAACTACTATTCATCCTAATATATTTTCATTTCTCTTAAATATAAAAAATTCAGGATGTTACATTTATTGTGCTTGGCTACTGCCTTTGCAAGTTTCAACTAGTTCATGCAATGTAAGGAGTGGATTACTAGAATGAAATCACTTCTTGTTCTTTTTTCTTATTACAAAAATTTCTTAAGTGCCACACTCGCATACTTAGACTCTCCAAAATAAAGATAATAATTTAATGTCGATGCTTAATTAGTGTATTGCATTGGCCTTTGTGCTACTAACTCTGTTAGTTCATGGCATCATTGTATATTAAATAACACTTCTATGTATTCAACATTTTTTTTTAAGATTAATGTTGAAGGCACATAAAGTCATGTTTGTCTAGCAATTTAAACTTAAATGTTGTATTGTATAATGCAACTTTTTATCTTTTTCTTTTTCAAATAAGCAATACGCTCCACCATGAGCAAGCAGACTGCTCCTTTATAGGACAAGCAAGCTACTCCTTCCATCATTGATACATTGCCAATGTCGATGATGAATTTGGTGTGTTTCGTTCATTAGCCAAAGGACAAAAGTAGACTTAAATTTTAAGGAGTTAACATTTTTGGTTTCATCTCACTATTTATAATTAACATTTGAGTCCCGATAACCATGTGATTAGATAAAAGTATCCTTTAAGCAAAAAACTAAAATTAAAAAAAAAAAAATAATAATAATAATAACTTCATCTCTTTAAACTTTCACCATCAAAACCCTTCTTCATCAAACAACTTTCCTTTTCCATCTAACATCTCTTATTCTTCTTCTTCTCCTGTTTCTTCCATCTCTAGCGAGGAGTTCTTCATCAAAGACACAAATTTGCACATTGCAAATTTGCATTATTAATGGTAGAAAAATTGGTGTGAGTCAGTTGTGTGACTCAAACCAATTTTTCTACAGTTAAGAATACCAAAAAAGCTAGCGTGAATTATGATGTGTGACTCACACTAGTTTTTCTGTCATTAAAATGCATACTTACTAGATTAAAGAAGGAAAATAAAGAAGAAAAATGAAAAGGACAAAAAAGAAGAAGAGGAGGACAAGGAGAAAGAAGAAGAAAAAGAAGAGGAAGAAAAAGAAAAGGAATAAGGAAAAGATATGAGTGATGTCACATGGAAAAAAGATAGATTCTAACGATGAAAGTGATCAAAGAAGACTATCTCCAAACCCCCACCCCCCACCATCACCATAGTCTGGAAATGCAAAAGGTAACCACCTAGATACTATTTTATCTTCACAATGAATTGTTTAAAATTTGCTTTAAGATTTATCTTTTAATGAATGAATTTAACTACACCTGTTAATTACACATTATCGCCAATTTATTAGTATATGCTAGTTAACTTTAATAGTAAAAAGGACATTGTGGTCATTTTCTTTTACATTTCTTTTGAAAAATAAAATTTTAACTTAATTTAAAAAATAAAAATGGGTAGATTTCCACCATCTATATTTTATATGGACAATAGAGATCAAAATAATTAAAAAATTTGAAAAAACAAACAAGAAAAAATGGTGGAGAGCCACCTTGCAATATATATATACCAAATAAAGTAATACATAAAAGTCATTTATCCAAAAACACACACAGATAAATATATATATATATATATATATCCACATCTAAAAAGAACATTAAAAGTCACAATTACAAAAACTTAAAATAGTATTTGAACATTTGATAAATGTCGTAATGGGTATAGGTCTAGCTCTAAAGACAATAAATTATTAAAAAAAAAAAAAAAAAGGCATGTTGACAATTAAATGACAACTAAGGTTCAAATGTGAGGGGAGCACTAGAGAGTCGCATATATGAAGCGAAAAGATAAGGTAAATCTCACATTATAAATATAAAAGCAAAAAATAGTATATAAATCAATAGATATGAAAATCCAATACACTAATCTTGTGGATTGTAAGACTACCCACCATAACATAAAGAGTCATACTTATGTAAATTTATAAAAAAAAAAAAAAAAAACCTTCATTTTAGTCTCTAAAATTTCAAAAAATATTAGGTTTTTAAATTCTTTTAGAATCAGCTCTTTTCATCCCTCTTTTTTTTCTTTTTTTTAAAACTTTTCAGAAAGTTCAAACCGTCAATCGACTGACTGTTAATTGTGACTTTAATCAATTTAAATTGTAATTTAACTACTAAAATTTAGGAATATTTTAAATAATTTAATTTATAAATTTATTATTTTATAATAGTAAATTAGTGATTTATGTGCCACTAATAACTATCAAAGATAAAAATATTTTTTAACACATTTTGTTAATATAAATCGTTAATTGACTAACGATTTGAATTTTTTTAAAATTATTTTGAAAAAATTAAAAAAAAAAAAGAATTTTAAAAATTTAATATATTTTTAAAACCTCAATAACTAACACAAATGGACCATTTGAAATTTGCCCTACATTGGAAATTTGTCAAGTCAGACAAAAGCATGCAATTTCTTTGAATTGTGGTCCCAAATCAACCCCAGCCCCTTTTTTAAATCCATACTAAGTGGAGGGTCATATCATAGATATACTTTATGAACATTCCTTTTATAATAAAGAAGAAATTCAGGTTCGCAGAAAATTCCTAAAAGCCTACATACTTTAGTGAAGCTAGTTTTCCAACCAAAAAGGAGAGGTTCTCAAATCATGCAGGTAATTCTTAATAGCCGCCAAACCTTTATTACGTGGATTGGATAAACACCGTACGATAGATGCATTAGGCACCACAAAGATAAAGTTTAAACGACAAAAAATTTAGTTCAAATATTGTTATTTTTCCTAAAACCGGCCAAATTCATGTAACGTGGGTTGTCTTTCGGCACGCCTCAATTATATGTATATATATATATATATATATATTTATTTATTTATATTCTAAATTGTAGTATGCATATCACTTAATATCAAGATTATCATTTTCTACGTCAAAATATATAAACTATCATTTTCTATTTCAATATATATATCATTTTCTTTAATTTTTTCTTATTACATTGAAAATAAAACTCAATCAAATTTGCTTTTTACTCAATATTATTTTTCGTTTTCTTTTTCCCTTTAATGTTTATTGCTGAATCCATTTATCATCTATTCATGTAATAATATTTAATATATAGTTTTAATAATACAATTTACCAATTATTGAAATATTAATGAAATTTTAAATTCTTTAAATACTATATATATATAGTTTAGGAATGTTTAGGTTAAACGAAAAAGAAAAAGTTAGGCGTTCTCCATATTCCTCGGAGTAGACATTCTCGGCCTCTTCAAGACGCAGCCGACATCGTTTCTTAAATATATATTGAAATTCTAAGTCCTGTTGAAAAGGAGACAAATTCACTTGGGCTTTTAGAGAATTTTTATTTTTTCAAAAGCAGACATATTCAAATCAGTTGTTTGAGTAACAACAGACACTAATAACAAAAATTTTATTTTAGTTATCGTTTAAAATCTAAAAAAATAAAATATTATGTGCGTGAAATATTTGGACCATTGCAATTAATAGATAATAGATTTGTGAACTTGGGATTTATGATGGACACATTTTGAAACTTTGGCTAGATTATAGTACATCTACGTTTCAGAATAATTTCCACATTTATTTTTTCGTTGGGCCCGACAATAATTATGTCCAGGGACGTGTACGTTCAGGGATGGACCTACAGTTGGGCCAGAGGGGATACGTGCTCCCCTGAAATTTGAGAAAAAACCCATCAATTTATCTAACTGTCTGCTTGTTTCAAAAACCAAAAATTGTCAGTCTGCAGCTGTGGCATACGCACAGCAGATAGGCAGTACAGCTTACAAGGTGAGCAATATTGACAATTATTAAAAGGTGTAAATTTCATTAATTATTATTATTATTATATTATTTTTTTTAAAACAATTGACATTTTTCTAAGGTGAAAAATTACTTATATTGTTAATCTGCTGAAGTGCTTTTCTTCTTTTTATCTGGATCTCAACTTCTTGTTTTCTTTTTTGAATTGTTCATTATATTTTTTTAACTCTATTATTTATTCTTCTTATTTCTATTATAATTAACCTACTTTCTTTTACCTAATTTTTCTATTTATAATATTTTTACTACTCATAATTAATTAATATGTTTATTTTTTTACTTTTATCATTTTAGTTATCTCCAATATAAGTAATATTTACTTCTATTTTTTTTATGTGCTACACAAAATCTATTAGCAATTTACAATTTTAGAAAGTAATTTTTTTTTTCAATTTCTCTTCATCATTATTTGGCATATTTTTATCTTCACTTTAATATCTTGTCGCTTACTAAATTAACCTACTAAATTGATTACTTTTTTTTTTAATTTATTTATTTTTTGATAATTTGAAATTAATATACATCTTATCAATAAATCCTAAAATCTTAAATTTTAAATTATTGTCTTAAAATTATTCATGTATTGTTATAATTCAATTTTATATTTCAAGATATGAAGGATCGTCGAGGAAAATTATAACTTAACCTAGTTTATTTTATTTTTATTTTTATTTATTTTAATGATTTCATTTGGATTTTTAAGTATAAGATTATTTGTTTTGCATGTATATTTTATTTCATTTAAATTATATAATATTATCAAATATTGTTTTATATAAAAATATTATATATTTAATATATTTTTAATTTTTGATATTTTTATTATTTTATTCCTGTGTTTTTCAAAAACAATTGTTAGGTCCGTCGCTGTTTACGTTTCAGAATAATTTCCACATTAATTTTTTTCTTGGGCCCGGTAATAATTACGTCAAACAAAAGTTCAACATATATGAAATGTGGTAATAAACTTCTTACTGTGTAATTATTAGTCTAGATTCCTCCCCCACTACCTCAGTGCTTGTACATCATGGCCTATCAATTTTGAAACAATTTTGTGCATTGACCATATCTTAAAAATCGAAGACTGAACGGAGACCATATGTAGCATATATACCCATTAGAGTGACTGATTATTGTAAACATAGTTTCAGACTACGCTTTGAGAATATGGAGTATCTTCTGAAGTTCTGGAGTTCATCTAGTGACAGGCATTTATTTTTCTCACCTTCTAGCTCGTGAAGCATCACAAGCATGTGAGTTAATATATTTATACATTATGATCTTCCGAAGCAGCTTTTCCTACGTTTATTTTATTTTTTATTTGGCTTGGATTTAAGTTCTTTATTAGTTAGTGTTAGAAACTTCATTTAATTGACAACATACATCATGCAGAATTATTTTTTATTTGGTAGTAATTCATTAATAATTATCAAGTACGAGAGATTTTGTATATTTTTGGTGCTGAGATCACTACTCTATAACGGTACAAAGTTTAATTCCGTACAAACAATCATTCAAAATCTAGTACCTAATAAATTTTCCCATGACAAATTGTTCACACTAGCGCTAGCTTTTACGGTAATTGATTAACAAAATTGCATTGATTTTTGGTGAAAATCTCAAGAAATAGCATTAAAATTCGAGTAAACTACCTCGTATCCTCCCAATGTTCGGCTTTTGATAGGTAGAGACAAAGTTTACGTTTAATTGTAGCGTAATCTCTTACACTAATGGCAAGAACTAGTTTGACCATTAGTGGTTATGATTGATTATCAAAAATTGATAAAAAGACATAAATACCTTCAATTTATTTCCACCATACAATAGAAAAAGAAAAAATTTCAAACATTAAAAAAAAAAAAAAAAAAAAATCCTCCATTATCTTGCAAATGGATAGTTGAGATCCATTTTTAAAAAAATTAAAATTACAAAATAATATAAAATTATCATTTTTTAAAATTTTCCTATGATAAATTGTTCATACTAGCATTAGCTTTTATGGTAATTGATTGACAAAATTACATTAATGTCTCATGAAAATCTCAAGAAATAGCATTAAAATTAGAGTAAATTACCTCATACCATCCTGATGTTTGATTTTTGACAGGCAGAGACAATGTTTGCATTTATTTGCAATATTCTCTCCTATACTAACGATAAGAACTGGTTTGACCATTAGTGATTATAGAAGACCGTAAAAATTTGGTAAAAAGATAAAAATATCTTCATTCTATTTCCACGATATAATTAATAATATATATATAACGTAAAAAATATCCATCATTAATCTCACAAATGAATAGTTGAGATCCATTTTTAAAAAATTAAAAGTTAAAAAAATAATTAAAAATAGCATTTTTAAAAAATGAATCTATACTATCCATTTTAAAATATGGACGATAGAAATCATATTAAAAAATCAAAAATTTAAAAAAAAAAATGAAGAGGTGGGATCTCCATCTATTTAGAGATGAGCATCTCTGAGATCTTCATCACAAAGATGAAGATTTCTTCATCTCCATATCATCATTGAAACAAGTATAGGGTGCTAGCATGCCAACCAAAGTAATGTCAACAATGACACCAATTAAATGATCAACAAGATCAACAAGATACTTCCACCATTCACACTCCATTGCCATCATAGTGGTGATGGAGATGACCTCTATCACCATCCATTTATATATATATATATATATATATATATATATGTATGTATATAGGAGGAGATGACTACTCAAAAGGCTGGATCTATGGCGATCGATTTCTATTGGTCTCCATTGCAATGAAATGGCAGCGATGGAGATATGGAGATCGATCCGTGACTTCAGTTTTGAAACCATCAAGAGGAAGTTTTGGTCAAATGTGGGCGACCTCAAAAGGTTACTTTTGGTTGGTTGCGTTTTGATGATGATGATCGGCTAAGGCAGCAGCAACATTTTGTTGGCTACCAAAAGTTGAAGATGAGTGTCGTTAATGGGTGTTGATGGGTCTTGTTGTTGATGGGTGGTGTTGATGATAATTAGCAAGCTCAAAAGGCTAATTTTAATGGATTGTTGATGAACATTAATATGAGGTTGAAGATAGCAATAAAGATCCAATTTGGATCTCCATTATCATCTTCAACATTTTTTTCTTTTCTTTTCTTTTTTAATATTCTGACTTTTTCAAATTTGATCTTGACCATCATCTTTGAGATGGATGAATCAAATTCATTTGAAAAACATTAAATTTTATACTTAAAATTATCATTTAACTATTTTTAAATTTCAAAATTCTTTAATTTTTAACTTACTAGTGATTTTAAAATTTTTAAAATTTTAAATCCATCAAACCATCCATTAAATAATGTAATTTTTAAACAAAAATATAAACAAGAGAAAATGATCATATTGCCCCTCTAGAATTAAAGCTAATAGTCAAAAGAAAATCAAACTATTAAATGAAAGGAGGACACTGTAAATAAATGTAAATGTTGTCTCCACCTATTAAAAATCAAACATCAATAGGGCTTGAGGTAATTTACTCTTAAAATTATAACAAGTTCTTAAATTAACACTAAATTATGAAAATAAGTTTTTATAGTACCATTAACGCTCACGAACAAAACAGTAGTTTGGCAACAACGACAATGAATATGATCATTTGTTCTTAAGTTATAGTTAGCAAAGAAAAATGATGATTTCAAAATTATTGTCATAGTACGGTCGTTTCAAAGTTATAATAATTTTAGTGCCTATTGTGTCCATTAAACTTCTATCAATTGAGGCTTAGTGCAGGACTAAAATATTAACTTTTGCTATAGGAAAATATGTTGTGATCTGCAATACGAAGGTGTTGCAAACTGTGTCACGGCAAAAGCTTTTGTTATGCTTACAACCGTTGAAAAATGTCTTACCATAGCGGATTCATGACAAATTAAAAGACCTGTATATGCAACAAAGAATTGAAAATCTTTACTATTTGCTGCAGAATTTTACCTACGAAGGCAATTCCACCCAAGAACCCGTGAATTTTCACTCTCAATGGGCTGGTGTGAATTTTATTAAATGAGTTCGTGGGTGGATTTAGATGTGAAATTCCACACCTGAATTGGGTTCAGGTTTAGGTGTGAATGCAAAAAAAATGGGCACACGCATCTGCAAACCTGCAATATTTTGAATATATATATATATATATATATATATATATTTGTGGATGGTAACTAGTTGTGGATGGTAACTAGGGACGGCATGTTGCCAATCATGGCATGGAACTTGGAAGTGTGGATAGCTAGATTTATTATTTTTTGGCCAATGATTTGGCATATTTTATGTTTTATTTGGATTTAAATTATGTCCTTTATTATAAATTTATCATGTTAATTAAAAGTTAAACTTTTGTTGAATTATTAAATTTGATTTTATTTTATGGTTGATAATGTTGTTAGGATTTGAAAATTATATCATTGCTACTTATTAGGTGAATTGGAGGGAAAAACTTTATAAAATTTGGTATGAAATATAATATGTATATATAAAAAACCTTTTTTTCTTATGTTGCGGGTCTACAAGTGTGGTGTGGGTCTATCCCATAAAACTAATTTATTTTGTTGTAATCACATATAATAATATATAATAAGACATAATAAAATATAATCAGTAATTTTAAAATGTAATTACTGATTAATATATATATATATAATATATATATATATATTGAATGAATGATAACCACTTGTAAAATTATCCTTGCTTTTGATTTTATGCATGCACACCAATTGTCCACCGAGTGAACATTTGTCCACTTGCTCACTTTGAACTTTTTATTCCATTTTATTATTATAAGTGGTGCATTTAACAAAAGAATGAGGTGTATTTAAAGCCCAGTTTCATTAAACAATTCTTATGTGTTTTGTTAAATAATGTTAAAAATATAATTGGACTAATAAATATAATGCTATGTGATCATATGACTGTATTTTAACCCTACGAAATTTTGTTTATTATCTTTTATAAGTTTGTATTTTAACTACTTATTAGATTGTCATTCGACAAACGGCTAATAAGTTCTGAAACATTAAGTAGTACTAATTTATGATTTACCCCGATATTTTGTATTAAGCAAATGAAATGTCAGTAGAACCATCTCATGGGGAGGTACTAAAGTTGCGGCTTCAACTATGCTGCATGTCGGAAATTGATTTCATCGTTTTGACATTCATTTATATATATATGTATGTATGTATATATATATGTGTGTGTTAGGAGAAAAAAGAAAGTAGTTTGAAATATATATGTCAATGGCTTAAATTTATCATTTGTTTTTTTTTATTAATTTCGATATATATTAGTCCCAATTTGAGTGTTCATGAACAATTATCCTAGTTTGAGTAAGATATTTTCATTTCAAGGTTGTCAATAGAAATGGCGGCAAGAGAAGTAAATTCAGTTTCTGATCCACAAACGCAAGATTCCTGTATAATCTACATAACAGATATAAATGTTGATTCAAGCCGAGCTACCCAGAGTGCTACTCCAGATGATGACGAGAAAGTTATTACAACTCCTCGTAATAGGCCTTCCATTCATCTGTTCTCTGGTGAGTATAGATCTCTCTCATACATGAAAGCAGCAAGTATGTGCAAATACAAGTCCTATATATATTGACATGTTGAGGGAGCCAATATTAACAAGAGTTTTGCACAAAAATTTAATTATTGAGTATCTGAATCAATCAAAACAAAATTCAAATTCCTCTACTTCTAACAAATTTTGTTGATAAGTATTTTCATTAACATGTATAAAATATAAATAAAATATGTATAATGTTCAACTAAATTACACTAGTACTTTTCAAATTTCGACAGATGAAAACAGAAAATTATCCCACATGAAGCGCGTAAATCTCTATAAGGCTGCAGCAAAGGGAGATTTCAAAGAAGCTAAGCGTTTCTTTGGAGATGAACCCCGACAAATTTTATGTGCCAGTATCACGGAGGGGGAGGAAACAGTTCTTCATGTGGCAACACAAGCCAAACAAACTGCCTTTGTGGAGCAATTGATGAGGTTGATGCAAAAAGACGACTTGGCTCTGCAAGACAAAAATCACAACACCGCCTTTTGTTTCGCTGCTGCTGCTGGCACTCTACAAATTGCAGAGATAATGCTGAGAAAAAATGAAGATCTTCCGAAAATTCGAGGTGGTAAAGGATTGACACCATTTTATATGGCTGTTATGTTTACACAAGGGAAAATGGCAAACTTTTTATATGACAAAACTAGAAACGTTTTGACCCCAGATGACCAAACGGCTCTGTTTTTCACTAGCATCAGGAATGGCTTGTATGGTAAGTTTATTATATTCGCTTGTCTTTTCTTTACTTATTAGATACTAGTCAGCAGGACTTGCTTAAAAATAAATAATTATTATTATAGAATTTGTGTATTTTATAAATCAATAAAAGTGCACAGTTATATAGCGTACACATGCGCTTGAGCAAATTGTTTTCAGTTAGTTCTATTTCTATCATAAAACACAGATATAGATGAAAACTTTTAAAACCAAATACATAAATATTTTATGTCATTAACACGCGAGTTTGTGATTTGCTCAGATATGGCATTGACACTGCTAAATGATAATAAAGATCTAGCCATGGCTCGTGATAGGAACCATGAGACGGCCTTGCATGTGTTGGCCCAAAAACCTCTAGCACCAGCTAGTAGAAGTCTCGAACTATTGAAGAGGATAATCAAGTCAGGTATGGAAAATAAATTCTGATTATATATATATATATATATATATATATAACAAACATAAGCCTTTTTTACACATATTACAATCTTGCACTTCATCTGCAATTATTTATTTTGACTTTCTACATGGAAAGGGTTACTTTGGATTTGTAATTAATTAATTCAAAAATGTTTTATATAAATCCACTCCATCAAACAAATTTTTCTTGAATTTGACCAAAAAAAAAAAAAAAAAAAACAGAATGTTCAACTTTTTATGATAATAACACAAAAACAATCGGTTGTTAGCAAAGCACAATTAGATTTAACGACTGAATGTGTAAAAACAAAATTTCCCGTAAGTCATTTGTTATCACACATGACACAACCCAAATTCCAAGTATGTGATTTAAGCCTTTTCTTTAACAAAAATTAATTAGATAAATTTAGAAAACTTCATTTCCTTGACTTTAAACTCAAAACCATGTCAATTTTACAAAAATTTTGACAAAGTTTTTATTGTTTTTCAAACTTTTCAAAAATTCATTTCACCTACATTTCAGATATACTAATTTCACAACAAAATCCAACACAAATAGAGACTTCGTCTCTTTGCAAATCATCTTTACAACTTAAACCTTCATATACTTAACGAAATAATTAAACGCTCTACCACTTATAACATAGACATCCGGATTTCAAATAATACTCATGTAGTTACAAATCCTTCATAATTACATAAAAAGAAAATAAGGGTTATATTAATTAAGTTGTCTGCCTGAAAGATTATAGAACTAAATTCTTCACCTCATAAGAAGTTTCATGAAGCCACTACCACCTTGGGAAAAATTAAGGAATGAGCTTACAAAGCCCAACAAGGAGTATTCTAACATCAGATAATATCAATCATCTAAAATTCTTTGTTGAAAAGCTTGAACCTCATATACATACACAAACAACATAAATATTTCAATATTATATCATGCATTATAATTTTTATTTTTTCAATCCAATACATACATCCATATATAAATGTAGTATGTAACATATTCCAAGTATTAGCATTGATGAGAATATCTATGCAAATTCATTTCTATGCCAATCCAAATCAATGCCAAGCATATAATATGCACTCATAAAAAATTAAGACATTCATCAACATATTTGTTAAATGTCTTTTAATTATCAAGTCATAGCTCCGTAAACAAGTACCACAAAACAAAGACACTAACAAACAAGCAACCTAGTATAAGGGTGCTATCTCATCATATTTGGCATGAGGAGTGTTGCAACTACTTCTTTTGAATTTAGGTTTTAAGGGTAAATATAATTATGTATATAGTTAGTCATAGTAAAATTTACTTCAGGTCATATATAGTTATAAAAGATTTTAGGTTTATGTTTAGAAATTTTGTTTTAGTTGATATGCAAAAGCTCAATTTTATCTCCCAAAATTAGGTCACTTGTTAAGTTTGACTTTGGTCAACTAAGGGCAAGTTGTTTTTGAAACTTCATAAGCTAAAGTCAAATCTCATGCTTTTCATATTATAATTACTAGGCAAAAAATGACATTTATATCTTGCTTTATTTTACCTTTACATAGTGTGGACCCATTTGAAAATGTTAAGATGAATTGTTAAATATGACTTAATAGCAAAGAACACCAATTTAGTTTAATGATATAAAGTTTGAGCCACCACATTGTAGTATTTCTAAAATAAAATAAAATAAAGATATTCTAAGATGGGTTCAGCTCTCATTTTAATTGTAACAGCTCACTTTCACATGTAGTTTTATATTAATAGTATTTGCTTTCATCTAACCAATTTATGATATTGCAGAGAAAAAAAAAATAAACAAAAATTTTTGTTTAAGATCCTCATACTTGTATCAACTTCTTTTGGTGACGTACAAAAAAAGGAGCTATGTTCATTCACTTATGCTACATTTTTTTACGTTAAGCTTAAATTATTATGCTTAACGTATTATTGTGATTTTTTTTTTTTAAAGATATTATTGTGGATTTGGTGAAGATAATTTATGAAACAAGATTTTGCCACCACAATAAAAGTAAGCCAAATTTCTAAAGCTCTGATCTAGTTAATAATTGAACAAATTGTAATTTGGTCACTTATATTGATGTTAAAACTTAAAAAGATAAACATTATTTTCCTTAAAAAAATTTAAAATATCTTATTATAAAAGTCATTTTTAATTATCCTAATAGTTGCATTTGCTGTTCTTTTTATTCTCTCTCATAAATGTAGTACTTGCTTCTGACTCTTTATCAGTCCCAGCATTGAAGTTCACTCAAGAACAATGCAAGATTTCAAGTCATGCTGTTCAACTGGTCAAACAGCTTTGGGAGGAAATACTGAAACGAGATGAGGTGGAGGTTAAGGATCTAATCAGGGAACCTTCACAATTGTTGTTTGATGCTGCTAAAGTGGGAAACTCAGAATTCTTGGCTGAGCTCATTTCCTCTTATCCTGATTTGCTTCAAGAAGTAGATGAGAATAATCGAAGCATATTTCACATTGCTGTTTTGCACCGCCATGCAAACGTATTCAATCTAATATATGAGATAGATTTCATAAAGGATTTGTTTGCCACCTTCGAAGACAAAGATAAGAACAACATTCTACATCTTGCTGCATTGTTACCGCATCCAAGTCGAGTCAATATTGTGTCAGGTTCAGCTTTACAAATGCAACAAGAATTACTATGGTTCAAGGTAAAAGTACTTCTCATTTTTCTTTGTTTTCTTTGTTGGGAATAGATGTTTCTAACCTAGAAATAATAGGAAGGAAGAGAGTAGTAGTAGCTAGAGGAAAGGGCTAGAGATTTTTAAAGGTATCATTAATCTAATTGTTTGGCTTGTACAAAATAATAAGAACTCATCCCTATTTAACGCCTCCATGACTATAGTTTGATGGGCCTAAGTTTCGAATCGACCCAATGATATTAGTTTATCTCAATTAATTCCGATAACATTCTAACCTAGTGTCAGACAGTTTTAAAAAAAAAAGCCAAAAAAAAAAAGTTTAGGTTTAAATCTTTTATGACAAACTAATTGTTATGGTTGTCCATAGTGACATTAGTAACAAGTATATTGTTAAGAGTTCTCCAAAAACTCATTATTATCATTTATCCTTAGGACATTGAATTCTATGAGTACTCTTAGAAGTAACGTTCTTGCCTACATACCCTTAAAACATGCTTTGGATTTTAGTATAGTCCTAGTTCTATGTAGCTAACTAATGCACTGATGGATCGGAGGGGGTGATCAAATATAGAATAATATCAAGCATCTTTGTTATGTAAACCAAATAAAAATCAGCCTTTGATGTAGACTAAATAAATTAAAAATCCATTCCTGATATAGATTGTTTTTGGCATATTAACTTGTAACTGATTTAAATTGAAAACAAATTTAATTTTATCATAAGATTTTGCTAATATCTTCTGCCATATATCTGGTAATAAGTTGATTGTTAATATAGTTGTTAAATGATCACATAGTTAATTTGAGTCAATTCTGAGGGCTTTAAATTGGTGGATATATTATATGTTTAACTGGATATTTATTTTTCTTTGTTATGTTGTATAACATATGAGGTGTTATCTAACGCATATTATCTTACATGATGTATTTTAATGAATTTAGGAGGTGGAAAAAATAGTGCAACCTTCATGTAGAGAAAGGAAAAATTCCAAGGGTGAAAGCCCTCGAGAATTATTTACAACACAACATGAAGACTTACTGAAAAATGGTGAACAGTGGATGAAGCAAACAGCACAATCATGCATGATTGTAGCAACATTGATTGCCACTGTAATGTTTTCAGCAGCCTTCAGTGTTCCAGGTGGCAACGATGAAAAGAAAGGACTGCCTATTCGTTTGAGAGAGACCTTTTTTCAGGTTTTTGCTACGGTGGATGCAATTGCATTGTCATCCTCTTCCATCTCCATCCTGATGTTTCTGTCAATCCTGACATCACGATATGCAGAATATGATTTTATCAAGTCATTGCCACTGAAGCTAATGGTTGGACTCTCAAGTCTCTTCATATCTATAATAAGCATGATGGTGGCGTTTAGCACGACATTTTTTCTAGCTTATCATGATCGATTAAATTGTGTTCCAATGCTTACCACTGTCCTTGTGTTTGTGCCGGTCACCCTCTTTCTTCTGCTGCACTATCCCCTCTTGAGGGACATTTTCTATTCAACATATTGTTCAAGGTTTCTGTTTAAGCCACGTAAAGTCATGTTTGGCTAGAAATTAAACTTGAAATCAAAATGTATCATCCTCAACATATCAAGCCTTGTTTTCCATTTAATTGTGTCTATGTATATTAAAGTGGTTGCTTGATCTTTTGTTTAGGTTTTTTGTTTTTTAGTTTTTCTTTTTGAAAATAGCGGTTGCTTGATCTTACTCTAGCATTTTAGTAACCATAGCCACTCGTCATCAAATTCCTTTCAAATTTTCATAAACACTTTAGACAAGTGACATATCAAATAAGTCAGGCCCATGACCAACCTGAATCTAATCTCTATGATTAGGTGACCTAGACTTGACTATTAGGGCCCTTGAGCTTGGAGGGCTAGGGTTAGGAATTGAAATACCCTCTTCAATTTTTTCACCGTATATATGTAGGAAAAGATTGGGACTAAATTCAATTTATCAAAAGTTGAGGGACAATTGGTGTAAATAATAGATTTTTATAAGAATGGCAGAATCGTAAATAAAAAAAAGGATAAGGACATTGGGAAAAAGTAGAGAATTCTCTAGAATCTGGCAAAATTGTAAATTTAAGGAAGTTAAGGGTGAAAAGTGAGCTTGACCCAAACCTTTAAATATACGTGTGTGGCGAGTGATTGTCGAGAAAGCAAAAGAAAAATCTAGAGGGAGAGAGAGAAAGTTGTCGACAATAAGAGTAGGAGGCAGAATTTGAGAGCAACGGCTGTTCCAAGCTAGACTTCTACGGTTTTGAAGGGAAGTCAGGCAATTGAAAGGAGAAGAACGAATTTAGGAACCAGATCTGATAAGAACCAAGTGGTAAAAACAAGTTTTCATGGTTTTAATTTGGATGAGAAGTCTGTTAAGAACAGTCATGGTCTATGCATATGTTTGCGATATTTTTGTATGTAGATCTAGAGTTTGAAACAGCAAGCAGGTGGAAGAGCAAGGCAAAAGAGCAAAGAAAAATCTGGTATATGAAGTAGCTGAAAAATAATGCTGATCTGTGATAGTTTGATTGTGGTTTAGGATGTTTTAACGCCCGTCACACAACCTATTATGGTGTTGCGACTTAGGTTTGAGGGATGAAGCTGATAAAATGTTGTTGAGAGTATACATGTAAAACTAAATGAGGTCGGAGTGTGTTAATGGGCGTGTAAAATGTAAAACTTAGAAAAAGAGGTGTTATAATTTGTGTATGTGTAAGTTTGGGTAAGAGCTCTCGAGGTGCGAGCTGGATAAGGCCTGCAACCCATTTCAACGCTGGTCAACTGAAGAGCGAGCGTGCAAGAAATGAGTTGGGTAATGTCTGTTGCTCTTTATCACACCAGTTCGAGCTAGACTGAAACCTTGCGAGCTGAGTAGGGCCCGTAAAGCGAGTTGAGCTAGAAGGTAGTAGCTCGCTAAAAAGGGTGAGCTAAGCGAGCTCACAAGAATAGTAGATGCTCGTAGGATGGGCTGAGTTGGAAAAAGTGAGAGCTCGCTGAAAAGAACAAGTCGAGAAGAGCTGGGGTGCAAGCTCGCAGCTTGAACTGGATTGGTAGCACTTCAATCCGTAGCAGTTTTGGGTGAAATTATCAGTTATAGAGATGATATAAATGACTTGGATTTGAGGTGTTTTACGAGCTAAGTAGAGATTTGATTTATGATTAAGTGTAGATGAAAAGGACGAGCTGAAGATAAGAGTTAGGGAGGTCACAAAAACAGAAGCTACAAGTGATTTGGGAAGCAAATAGTGAGTGTACAAATGTTTTATTAAATAATTTTCAGCTTGTTATGCAAACATTTTATAGTTTTCCATTACTTGTTTTAGCTTATAAATACTTTCATATTCTAGCATGAAAATAAATAGTTTATTTATAAGATGGTATGCAATATTTTAGCACTTTTTATGCTTATAACATGAAAGAGAATTTGATTTGAATTATAGAAAGAGTAAAAGGGTTTTCAAAGACTAGTGGACAACCCAAGCTTATAGATAGATAGACCTTATAGTTTTGATCGGTATACCCCGCAGTGTATGGTAAGTGTTGGGAAGGCTAGTCCTACTAACATCGGGGGATTGAGTCTGTCATGTTTGTCATATTGCTCTTTACACTTATGGGGTATTATCTCTCTATACATTGGGCGATGGTAGTTCTGCCGTTTAGTAGCGAGATATCTTTGTAGATTCGTTATGGTGTATAGTGCTAGTTTTACGCCATGTGACCCCCCACACTGAGCGGAGCTAGTCTACCCACTTATATAGTTGTAGCTTCCCTTAGGTTCCTCATTAGTGCATTTTTAGAAAGAGAAGCATACTATCAAAAGTAAACTTTAGAAAGAAAACGTTTTAGAAATATTTTAGAAAATTATGAAATATTTTAACACTCTATTTAGTAAAAGTTTTTGAAACTTCGCAGTAAATTTATAAAACTCAAATTTTTAGAAATAAATTGTTTTAAAAGAAAAATATTTTCAAAAATGTTTTCGGGAGGCATATTTTAGAAAAAGTTTATCTTAATAGAAACACATATACACTCACTGAGCTTTATAACTCATAACGTTTTTGATTTTATGTTATAAAAACCTCTCAGGTGCAGGAGCAAAAGACCAGGGTACTAGTTCGTTGCGTTTAGACTAGGTGGGCCAAGCATTCGACGATGTTGCTTAGTTTCCCATTTAAATATTATGATTTAAATGTTAATTGTGTATTTGTGCATATTTTTTATTATGAACATAGTTTGTGAAACTTTTATGCCAAAACGATGCATGCATATTTTAAATACTTGAATATTTAAGATAATACTTTTAATTATATTTTGCTTGAAAAATTGAAATGAGATTTTAAAATACACAACATTTATGTTTAGTAAATTGTTAATAGTTATGAATTCGCTTCATGACATCCTTTTGAGTCTTATTAGGTAGACTTCAGAATGGTCTTGTGAGGTGCCTGGCAGGACCGCTGGGTTTATTAGAGAGAATTCGGATCGGGTCTTGTCAATTTGGTATTAGAGTCGAAGTTTTAGAAAATTTTTCGAATATTCGTTTTCAGCTAAACTTTTCAGAAATTGCCTAAAGATTTCAATAATATAATATGATTTTAACCTTCATTCTATGCATTTTATGATTGAATTTCACAAAATCATACATCGTCGAGGTCGCCCATCTACTCAGAGAGCAGCCGCTTAGGTACCCGCACTAGGGAAGGACATGTTGATGAGTCTGTCAACGTGCTGCAGATCAGACCCAAGCAGGACCTTCGCGACCCGCAGAGCCAACAGTAGGGAATATGAATGTAGAGTAACTAGCTCAAGTTTTGGCTACTGCATTTCACCAGCCATAGGAGACAAGAGTCTCTATCGAAATTGGACGCTAAGCCTTACAATGGGATCGATAACCTGGAGCGTGGCTTATCGTGGTTAAAGACCAACGAAGAGATTTTTCAAGTTATAGGTTGCTCAGAGAACCGGATGTTGTCGTTTTCCGCTTTCCTATTATGGGAGACATGAGTCTCCATCGAACGTGCTTGGAAATTGGATGTTAAGCCTTACGATGGGACCGGTGACTAGGAGCACACCTTATTGTGGCTAGAGACCAACGAGAAGATTTTTCAAGTTATGGGTTGCTCAAAGGACCAGATGATGTTGTTCTCCGCTTTCCTGCTAAAGACAGAGCCAAAGACTAGCAGAAAGCCATTCAGAGGCGAAACTTAGCTGGAGTATCCCAGACATTATTCAAGCAAGAATTTATGGATAAATTTTACCTGAAGAGCTATCAAGATGTAAAGATTGAAGAATTCTTCAAGCTGGAATAAGGAAATTCGTCAGTGGCCAACTACGAAAGGAGATTTCCAGAGCTCATTCACGTAGTGCCATTCATAACGAATGATGAAGAGCAAAAGGCCAAGAGATTCACAGCAGGACTGAATCCGAAGATCACAGCCTATGTAGCATCAGCCGCCCATACATAGTACGGAGAATTAATAGAGGCAACTATTAGAGTAGAAAGAAGTATTGAAGTTATATCGATGCCAAAGAAGACAACTCAAAAGCGCAGTTGGACGGGAAATTTTTCAAAAAGACCTAGCAAGTTTACCCGGAGTGGAGAGACGTCCGTCCGATCAGGTAGCCAGATTAAGCCAGGAGATACAATCTAGTCAGGCTCCGTAAAGCAATCAGTAGGCTCCGAGAGCAACAATAATAGTTGGAAGAACTGGCCTGTGTGTAAGAACTGTGGAAGGATATATCCAAGCGAATGTTTAAGAGGTAGCACCGGATGCTATAGATGCGGGTAGGAGGGCCACTTTATGAAAGACTACCCAAATGTAATCTTAGCTGCTAGAACAGAGATCAGACCCGCAGCACCAGGGCAGACTAGTGAAGGTCGAGGATTTGATCAAAGGGTTCCCAAGCTAGAAGGACCACTAGTTCTAGCCAACCTAGTAAAGCATCGGGTGGAGG
Source organism: Litchi chinensis (assembly GCA_019925255.1). Lineage (NCBI taxonomy): Eukaryota > Viridiplantae > Streptophyta > Magnoliopsida > Sapindales > Sapindaceae > Litchi > Litchi chinensis. The sequence goes on from CM034469.1 coordinate 7,921,458, forward strand.
CATACCATCTAGAGGTCAGTCAAGTAGATCCTGTAGTCAGACTAGAGTGTTCACAGTGACCCAATAAGAGGCATATGCTTACCCTAAAGTTGTGACAGGTATTATTTCAATTTTTGACCGTGATGCATATACACTAATAGACCCTGGGGCTACCCACTGTTTTGTGTCTCAAAATTTTTCTAAGACTATTGGTATGGAATCGAAATCCCTAAATTGTAGCAGGATAGTGTTTATCCCTACGGGGGATTCTCTCCAAGCGAAAAGAGTATTCAAGGGTAGTATAGTAGTCATTAAGGGTAGAGAGTTCCCGACAAACCTGTTAGTATTGGACATCCATAACTTTGATGTCATACTAGGGATGGATTGGTTGTCTATACATCACGTATGGATAGACTGTTTACGAAAAGAAGTTAGATTTCCCAAAGCAAGGGAGCCTGATGTTGTGTTCCATGGAATACGGAAATAGCTTCCTATCAGCATCATTTCGGCAATGGAGGCTAGCAAGATGCTTAAAAAGTCATGTCAAGGATATCTAACCTATGCAGTGGAAGAAAAGTATGATAGAGTGAGTTTGGAGGATATCTCTGTAGTCAGAGACTTTCTAGATGTGTTCCCGGAAGATCTTCCAAGTTTACCTTCGGATCGGGAAATGAAATTTGAGATAGATTTGATTCCGAGAATTGAACCAATCTCCATTGCTCCATACAGGATGGCTCTAGCTAAATTGAGAGAGTTGAAAGTACAGATGGAGGAATTGCTAGATAAGGGATTCGTGCGACCCAGCCATTCTCTATAGGGGCTCCAGTGTTGTTCATCAAAAAGAAGGATGGAAGCTTAAAATTATGCATAAATTACAAGCAGCTAAACAAGGTGACGATACGGAATCAATATCCACTCCCAATGATTAATGACTTATTCGATCAGCTATAGGGATCTAGAGCATATTCAAAAACAGATCTAAGATCAGGATATCATCATTTAAAGATTTAGGCAGAAGACATTCTAAAGATTGCCTTCAGGACTAGATATGAACATTATGAGTTTCTAGTCATGCTATTCGGATTGACTAATGTCCTAGCAATTTTTATGGATTTGATGAACCGGATCTTCAGGCCGTATCTGGATAAGTTTGTGATAGTATTCATTGATGATATCTTGGTGTATTCAAGCAGTTATGTGGAACATGCAGAGCACTTCTGGATAGTATTACAAACCCTACGAAAGCATCAATTATATGCAAAATCTAGCAAATGCCAACTCTGGATAAACAGTATCGCTTTCCTAGGTCATGTAATATCAACTGAAGGAATTAGTGTGGATCCCTCAGAAGATAAAAGCCATAACGAGTTGGAGACTGCCTATAAATGTTACCAAAGTTCGAAGTTTCATCGGATTAGTAGGTTACTACAGAAAATTTGTAAAGGGGTTTTCTAGCATAGTAGCTTTACTGACCCAATTACTAGGAAAGAGGAGAGATTTAAATGGTCAAGCACTTACCAGTAAGGTTTCGACGAGCTGAAAAGAAGATTAACTTCAGCTCCAGTGTTAACTTTACCAACAGGGGAAGATGGATTCACAATATTCAGTGATGCCTCAAAGCAGGGTTTAGGGTGTGTTTTGATGCAGAATAGTAAAGTTGTAGCATATGCGTCCAGACAATTGAAGAAGCATGAACAAAACTACCCTACCCATGATTTGGAGCTTGCAGCAGTAGTCTTTGCACTATAAATTTGGAGACATTACCTCTATGGCATCCCTTGTTAGATCTTTATAGATCATAAGAGCTTATAGTATCTGGTCACCCAAAAAGAGCTAAATATGAGGTTGAAGAGGTGGTTAGAGTTGATTAAAGATTATGATTGTACTATAGAATACCACCCCAAAAAAGCTAATATAGTAGCAAATGCTTTAAGTAGGCGGCCTACGAGTTCCCTAACTCATTTGAGGACAGTATATCTTCCACTTCTAGTGGAATTGAGGTCGTTAAGAGTCTGGTCAAGTGTGGTGGACTTAGGGGCATTACTAGCTACTTTTTATGTTCGCCCCATTTTGATAGATTAGATAAGAGAACAATAATGGCAAGATCCCCAATTGGTAAAGCTTAGAAAGAAAATTGAAGAAGGACGCAGAATGGATTTCACAATCATGGAAGATGGTACAGTAATGATGGGTCAACGTCTATACGTGCCGAATATTAGCAACCTGAAAAGAGAAATCATGGAAAAAGCTCATTTTTCAGCATATGACATGCACCCGAGCAGCATAAAGATGCACCACACCCTAAAGGAACATTATTGGTGGTAAAGGATGAAGAGAGAGATCGTAGAGTTCATATCCCGATGCTTCAATTGTCAACAAGTCAAAATAAAGCATCACAAACCGACAAGATTACTATAGTCACTCCCTATCCTAGAATGGAAATGGGAAAACATTACCATGGACTTTGTTGTAAAGCTTCTGCACAGTTAAAGAGGACATGACGCCATATGGGTAATAGTAGATAGATTAACGAAATCTGCCCATTTCTTATCTATCAAGAGTAACTACCCCTTAAGTAAGTTAGTGCAGTTCTATATAGATAAGATAATCAGACTCATGGTATGCTAGTTTCTATTGTGTGAAATCACTATCCTAGATTTACTTCTAAGTTTTGCTTGGCTTATAAAAAACCTTGGGTATCCGGTTGAATTTCAACATGGCTTTTCATCCCTAGATGGACAGTCAATTAGAGAGAACCATCCAAACGCTCGAGGATATGCTTAGAGCATGTGTCTTGGAATTCAAAAGGAGTTGGGATACGCATCTACCGCTGGTAGAGTTCGCTTACAATAATAGTTACCAGGCCAGTATTGGTATGGCCCCATACAAAGCTCTTTATGGAAGAAAGTGCAGAACTCCAGTATGCTGGTATGAGGTAGGTGAGAGGAAACTTATAGGTCCCGAGCTTTTCCAAATGACTACAAATAAGATTAAAATCATTAAGGACAAGCTTAAAATAACGAGTAATAGACAGAAGAGCTATGCAAACAATCACCATAGGGACCTTGAGTTTAAAGTTGGTAATAGAGTATTCCTCAAGATATCCCTTTGAAAATGAGTGCTTAGATTTGGAGCATGGTAAGTTGAGTTCGCGCTATATCGAACCATATGAGATCGTGGAAAGAGTAGAACCTGTAGCATACATGTTGAAACTGCCACCGTAGTTGAGTAAAATTTATGATATATTTCATGTGTCCATGCTTCGCAAGTATGTTTCAGATCACTCCCACATATTTAGAGAGCAACCGGTAGAGTTAAGAAGGAATCTAACCTATAAAGAAGAACCGATGCAGATTTTAGACCGCAGAGAGCAAATTCTATAAAATAAAGTTATCCCTTTAGTGAAAGTATTGTGGAGGAATCACAAGATAGAAGAGGCTACTTGGGAGCATGAAGATCAAATGTATCAAAGATACCCTCATTTGTTCCAGTAAAATATGTAAATTTTGAGGATGAAATTTTTATTAGGAGGGAAAAAATTATAATACCTTCTCCCGATTTTGTCACGGTATATATGTACGAAAGGATTGTGACTAAATTCAATTTATCAAAAGTTGAGGGACAATTGGTGTAAATAAAAAAAAATTTATAAGAATGATAGAATTGTAAATAAAGAAAAAGAATAAAGGTAATGGGGAAAAGTGGAGAATTCTCTAGAATTTGGTGAAATTGTAAATTTAAGAAAGTTAATGGTGAAAAGCGAGCTTGACCCATGCTTATAAATATAGGTGTGTGGTGAGTGATTGTCGGGAAAGTAGAAGAAAAATCTAGAGGGAGAGAAAGAGAAAGCTATCGGCAACAAGAGCTAGAGGCAGAATTTGAGAGCAGCGGCTGTTCCGAGCTAGACTTCTATAGTTTTGAAGAGAAGTCAGGCCGTTGGAAGGAAAAAAATGGATTTAGGAACCAGATCTAGTAAGGACCAAGTGGTAAGAACGAGTTTTCATGGTTTTAATTTGGATGAAAAGTCTGTTAAGAACAGTCATGGTCTACGCATGTGTTTACATGATTTTTGTATATAGATCTGAAGTTTAAAGCAACAAGAAGGTGGAAAAGAAAGACAAGAGAGCAAGGAAAAGTCTAGTAAGTGAAGTAGCTGAAAAATAATGCTGATCTGTGGTAGTTTGATTATGGTTTAGGATGTTTTAATGCTTGTCGCACAACCTGTTGTGGTGTTGCGACCTGGGTTTAAGGATGAAGTTAATAAAATGTTGTTGAGAGTATACATATAAAACTAAATGAGGTCGGAGTATGTTAATGGGCGTGTAAAATGTAAAACTTAGAAAAAGAGATGTTATAATTTGTGAATGCGTAAGTTTAGGCAGGAGCTCGGGAGGTGCGAGCTGGATAAGGCCTGCAACCTATTTCAACACTGGCCGACTGAGAAGCGAGCTCGTAAGAAGCGAGCTGAGCAATGTCTGTTGCTCTTCATCGCACCAGTTCGAGCTGGAATAAGGCCTTGTGAGTTGAGCGAAGCCCGTAAAACGAGTTGAGCTAGAAGGTAGCAGCTCGCTAAAAAAGGTGAGCTAAAGAAGCTCACTGGAATAATGGATGCTCATAGAAAGGGCTGAGTTGAAGGAAGTGAGAGCTCGCTGAAAAGGAGGGGTTAGGAAGAGCTAGGGTGTGAGCTCACAGCTCAAGCTAGACTGACGGCACTTCAATTCGTAGTAGCTTTAGGTGAAATTATCAGTTATAGAGATGATAAAAATGACTTGGAATTGAGGTGTTTTACAATCTAAGTGGAGATTTAATTTATGACTAAGTGTAGGTGAAAAGAACGAGCTGAAGAGGAGAGCTGGAGAAGTCGTAAAAACAGAAGCTACAAGTGGTTTGAGAAGCAAGCAATGAGTGTACAAATGTTTTATTAAATAATTTTCAACTTGTTATGCGAACATTTTATAGCATTCCATTACTTGTTTTAGCTTATAAATGCTTTCATATTCTAACATGAAAATAAATAGTTTATTTATAAGATGGTATGTAATATTTTATCACTTTTTATGCTTATAGCATGAAGGAGAATTTAATTTAAATTATAGAAAGAACAAAAAGGTTTTCAAAGACCAGTGGACGACCCAAGCTTATAGATAGATAGACCTTATAGCTTTAGACCCAACCGATATACCCTACAGTGTATGAAAAGTGTTGGGAGGGCTAATCCTATTAACATCGGGGAGATTGAGTCTATCATGTCTGTCTTATCGCCCTCTACACTTGTGGGGTATTATCTCGCTATATGTTGGGCGATGGTAGTTCCGTCGCTTATTAGCGAGATGTCTTTATAGATTCGTCACAGTATGCAATGCTAGCTTTTACTCCATGTGACCCCTCACACTAAGCGGAGCTGGTCTACCTGCTCATGTGGTTATAGCTTCCCTTGAGTTCCCTCTTAGTGCAATTTTAGAAAGAGAAGCATATCATTAAAAACAAACTTTGGAAAGAAAACGTTTTAGAAATGTTTTAGAAAATTATGAAATATTTTAGTACTCTATTTAGTAAACGTTTTTGAAACTTTAAAATTAATTTATAAAACTCAAGTTTTTAGAAACAAATTGTTTTAAAAGAAAAATGTTTTCAAAAGTGTTTTTGGGAGGTATATTTTAGAAAAGGTTTATCTTACTAGAAACGCATATACACTCACTGAGCTTTATAGCTCATAACGATTTTGGTTTTATGTTATAAAAACCTCCTAAGTGCAGGAGTGAAAAACCAAGGTATCAATTCCTCACGTTCAGACTAGGTGAGCTAGACATTCGATGATGCTGCTTAGTTTCCCATTTAAATATTATGATTTAAATGTTAATAATGTATTTGTGCATATTTTTTTATTATGAACACAGTTTGTGGAACTTTTATGCCAAAACAATTTATACATATTTTAGATACTTGAATATTTAAGATAATAGTTTTAATTATATTTTGCTTGAAAAATTGAAATGAGATTTTAAAATACACAACTTTTATGTTTAGTAAATCGTTAATAGTTACGGGTTCACTCCACGCATTCTTTTGAGTCTTATTAGTTAGACTTTAAAAAGGTCTTGTGGGGGTGTCTGATAGGACCGTTGAGTTCATTAGAGAGAATCCGGGTTGGGTCTTGTCAGGAATGATTAAAATTTCATAAAAGGGTATTACAGCTAGTGAAGTCTTTCAATCAAAATTATATAAATCTCTATTATCGGTAGTGAGTGATAGTTGGTAGTTAAGGAAAAAAGAGTGAAACTGTCCTTTTCCCTTTTAAAATAATTGATATTATACTTAATTATTTAAATTAATTTTAGAAAAGAGACTAACAAGATCAAATCTCTTCCATATATACCACCTTATCTTCGCCATTAAACAAAACAATTTAAAGGTGAAATTAAATGTAAAGTAAATTTTTTTTTTCCTTTTAAAGAAACATAAATTTGAAAAACAAAAACAAAAATTCTTAAGAAGTCAAATGGACTTCATCTAAAAGATAGAATTGAATCTATCTAAGATGAATATTGGCTCCATCTCAGATAGAACAACTTCGTCTAAGATGAAAATCAGAGGTAGAGCAGATTGTTTCATTATTATTATTTTTTCAATTTAATATCTTTTTGGGAATTTCAAGGTTGAATTGTTTTGTGGGTGTTGTTCTTGATATTGATCTGTGAGTGTTGTTTTTTTATATTGATGAAAGAAAAGGAATTGCGTTTAGATTGTTCCTAGATTTGTTTAAAGATGAAGACTGAAAGTGTAAGATCCAAATCTAAATGAACCCAATAAAATTTAAAAAACATAAGAGAAAATTGAGAAAATGGCGTTTTTTGGGAAGCCATCCTCAAAAATAACCTTTTTATTTTTATTATTAAAAAAAGCACTGAAAGGACAAAAACGCCCTTAATGAGTAATTTTTGAAATCGATCCCAACCTGTAGGTTGGGATCTCAACCCCGAGGTTGGGAATTTCAAATAGGGTTAAATATCAAAAATTGGGATTCTCAACCTTTAGGTTGGGATCCCAACCTAAAGGTTGAGAATCCTAAACTTATATATTTATTCAAGTTTGGGATTCCCAACCTCAAGGTTGGGATTCTCATCCTTGAAGTTGAGATTTCAAATATGAATATTAAATCAAGGTTGGAACTCCCAACCTTTAGGTTGGGATTCCTAACCTGGAGGTTGAGAATGTCAACCTAAATGTTCAATTATATATATTTCGTAATTAAACAAATTTTTAGGGTTATTTCGTAATTATTAAATTTAGAATAGAGGGCGCTTCTTGGGTAAGAAGCGCCCTTAAAGATATTTTTTAAAATTACAAAATTACACTTTTATTTTTTTGAATTATCAAACCTGACCTTATTATTATTTTTTGAACAAAATTACCCCTCCCATTTCTTCAATATCAAAATCCATAATCCCAACCTCAAGGTTAGAATTCCCTATCAATCCTAACTTTCAAATTGGGAATCCCAACCTCGAGGTTGAGATTCTCAACCTTAATTAAAAATTCAGGGTGAAATTCATAATTAAATAAATTTTTGGGGTTATTTCATAATTATCAAATTTAAAATAGAGGGCGCTTCTTATCCAAGAAGCGCCCTTAAATGTATTTTTAAAAATTACAGAATAGACTTCTAATTTTCTGAATTATCAAAACATACCTTATTATTATTTTTTGAACAAAATTACCCTTCCAATTCCTTCAATATCAAAATTCATAATCTCCCACAATTCATCAACATCATCAACCACAATTCATCAACATCATCAACTACAATTCATCAACATCATCAATCCAATTCATCAACATCTCCCACAACAACATTATCAAATCAATAATTAACAAACAAACACAAAAAAACAAAAATAAAAAAAGAAATCTGGTTCTGGGTTTGCGACCCAGAACCAGACCCCTCTCCTCTTCCTCTTCTTCTTCTTCTTCTTCTTTCTTTTTTTTTTCCTGCCTTGGTTCTGGGTCTCGAACCCAGAACCAGATCTGGTTCTGGGTCGCGAACCCAGAACCAGAGATGGTTCTGGGTTCGCGAACCCAGAACCACGCTGGTTCTGGGTCGCGAACCCAGAACCAGCGATGGTTCTGGGTTCGCGAACCCAGAACCGAAGATGGTTCTGGGTTTGCGACCCAGAACCAGCGATGGTTCTGGGTTCACGAACCCAGAACCATCTTCGGTTCTGGGTTCGCGAACCCAGAACCACGCTGGTTCTGGGTTCGCGAACCCAGAACCGTCTGGTTCTGGGCTCGGTGGTTCTGGTTCCGCGACCCGCGAACTAGATCCAATCCGGGAAAAAAAAAGAGAAAAAAGGAAAGAAGAAGAAGAAGAAGAAGAAGAAGAAGAGAGGGAGGAGGGATGGGAATGATGATGGGTTAGGGCATTTTAGAGAGAGAATGAGAGGAAAAAGTTTGATGGGGTTGGAATTTTAGAGAGAGAATCAGAAATGGGTGGGTTATGGAGGGAAAAATTATGGTAAATGGTAATTAGTTGGATTATTAAGGGTATTTTGGACCCAAAAAAATTATGCTGCAGGAAATTCAAAAAAAAATGGTAGTATCCCAAAGGGTTATCAAAAAAGGGTTAAATTTGGTTAAAACCCAAAACATAAATGGGGTTTAAATGAATGGGTCAAGGGTCCCAATTAAAAAGCCTAAATTTAAGTGGGCTAAAATTATTTTGTGTGAGACCAAGTAACAAAAAAATGAATCTTGAAATTATTGGCTGAAGCAAGCCCAATTTAAATGGGTTGATCAAACAAATCAAACTTTGAATTAAAAGGGACAAGAGGATGGCAGAATGAGAGAGGAATTTTTTTTTTTTTTTGGACATAAAAGTGAGAAAGGATCTATGGTGGGGAATTTTAAAAGAAAAAAAAAAAAGTGGGACACTAGGTGTCTATAATTGATCATGGTCCTGCATGATGAAGTAGGAGACATTTTGATTATTGAAAGTGAGGTGGTCAAAAGAAGAAATGTAAACAAACAAACAAATATATATATATATATATATATATCAAGCGGGCTCTTATCAATCAATCAAGCCCAATTTAAATGGGTTATTAACAAGATAAAAACATAAATCAAAAGTAGAAGAAATGTTGGAATTGAAAGAATCATGGGGTGGCCGAACTAAGCCCAATGCAAATGGGCCCATATACCAATTAACAAAGCAAAAGCTTTGTTTGGAAAAAAAAATTGAAAGAGATCAGTTGTTGACCGACCAAAACTAATGTAGTGGGTTGAATTTTATTTTTAGAAAAACAATAGGATTAGTGTCCATGTTTTCTCTTAAATGGACAAGTGTCATGTTAAGGATTGACAACAAATTGATATGACTGTTTTGTATTTATATATATTCAATTAGCAGCTAACAGTTTGTTAAACATGAAGTACTTGAGAGCCGACAATAGAACATAAAGCAAGAAAATTAGTAAGCCGAAAACAAAAGAAAAATGCAAAGAAAAGAAAGAGAAGAAAAAGTGAAGAAAATTCAGGATGCTTATATGAGATATTTGACTGTCTAATTTATTTAGATAAGCGGTTTCATTTCAATGGGATTTAAAATGAAAAAAATTAGTTAATTTTTTTCATAAATTTTAAATTGAGTTTTATGTGATTTTAGAGTGGATCTAAATTTATCAAAAATCATATGGGATCCTGTAATTTGATCCAAAAGTTGAGCGAATGAGTTATGTAAGTAGATCGTATTATTTTAAATTGATTTATTTAATTATAATTATCCATATTTCAATGTTTATTATTTATTGAAAATAAATAATTATACGAATTATGTTTTATGATTGAAATGAGAATTTATTACAAATTCGTATACATGTTTACTTGTCGGAAATTCCAATTGAAAATTATGTTTTCAGCTTGAATTTATTATAAGAAATATTTAGAATATGTTTTTGTAATATTATATTATGTTTTGAGATGGAATATTTATTTATGTTTCGGGAAAAAAAATATTTATTCAAAATTAAATATATATTCAAAAAAGAAAATTATGTATATTTATATACGAAAATGGTTTAAAAATTGAAAAGAAAAATAAAAATGTTTTCAGAATACCTATGTTATATCCTCCCTTCTAATGGTTAAGCTACACATGTGTGAGCCCTAGAGTTGTCTAGCACGTGTATGGTAAATGTCGGGAAAGTCATTGAGTTGTTGAGAGAGTCATTGAGTTGCCCCACGTGTGTGTGACAGATTTTATGCTTGCTCTGCATGTGCAACGATATTTTCTGCCACATATGAACAGGTTTCCCTTACTATGTGTGTGTGACGATGTTTTTCATCATGTATGATCAGATTCCCTTAGGTATTAGTTGGTATAAATTTTTATATTACAAATGTTATACATTGAGCTGGATTAGTATAATAAGAGATCTACAGAACATTAGTTTCACAGAAAGAGACTTGATGAAAAGAGTTTATATTATAATATTTATTAAACATATTTGAGGAGTTATTCAAGGATTTTTGGATAAATTATTTAGTAAAAGGAATATAAATTATTATATTATGTTATCATATTTCAATAGTTTTCGAGTTTTATAAAGTAAATTCAAAATGATTTCTTATTTCTTTCAAAAAAGTTTTATACAGATTATATTTTATAAAGTTATTAGAAATTATTTTACAGAATGTTTATAGTTTTATTATGATATAAAGTTTGAATACAATTTTATTTTTTAGATATAAGTGTGTATAAATCAAAAGAAGTATTTATAATTACCGAAGATATGCTATGTTTAGTTAGAAATCATTTTTACAAAAATTATATTCATTCACTGAACGTTAACACCACTACAAGAAAACAGCCCAACCATACCGGTATGGTTGGATATCCATATCGGGTCGGGCACTCGGCGTGCTTGCACCCGATATGGATATTTCAGTATCCATACCGGGCGCTCAGTCGGTATGGATATTGAAGATCCATACCGGGCTTCATCCGGTATGGATATAGCAGAACGGGTCGACCCATTTTGTCGGCCCGAAATATCCATACCGGGCTGCCCGGTATGGATATTTAATATCCATTCCGGGTTGGTGCCCAGTATAGATATTTAATATCCAAATATCCATACCGTGCCCGACCCGGTTTGGATATTTTGTATCCATACCGGGCACCGGCCCGGTATGGAAAACCTTTTAATTTTAAAAAATATATTAATATAAATTAATTAATTTATATTAATATTACTTCAAAACAATCAACATACATAGCTGCTACAAATATATAATATTTAATGTTAATACAACATTTTAATTTTCATAACCTAAAGTTAAACGTACATTATAAAATATTATATAATAAATACTCGGTACATAATACTAAATTACAATATATTTTACCGGCAAGCAATAAAAGAATTTAAGGTATCTTCGCTCGTTAGGAGCAAAGCCACCCTCATCACCAACATTTGTTGCATCCTGACCATACTTCTTTTTAATAACAGACTGAAAAGAAAATGAAAGTAGTTAGCAATTGGTAGGCCAACTAAAGGGCAGAATGAACTTTATAGGTATGCAGGAGAGGTTTTCCACGAAAGAAGAGGTGTGTTTGTATAAGACCTTTCTTCTCTATTACAAGAGAGAAGAAGCGAAATTCACTTTGCAAAGATAACAAGAAAGGACTTAGGATTACTATATGCCCGCAACGGAACATGAGCAGCATAATAGAAAGGCATGCTCAGTTCTCTCAAAGGCAATGCATGAGATTGAGTGAATATGCTGAAAAACTTTTTCTGGAAAAAGCATCATTTCAAAATGAAAGAAAATACATATTTGTCAAAGATCCAAACACAGCAAATCAAAGCAAAGGAAAACTCTACTAAAATTATCATAATATTGTGATTACGCTCCATATATGAGAGAGCACCAATGAATAACAAAGACTAAACAAGGAAAAAAATAAAGAGAAACATTAGATTGTAATCCAACAAGCTAAAGCCGAAAAAAATAATCCTCTAAAGTGAAGATCGCAAGCAACCTTCAAATGGTGGTATACTTCCACACCCATCTTCATGGCCTATTTGAAGCAGGAAGCTCCAACAGGAAGGATCATAAACTCCTGCAAGACAATAATGCATTAGATACTATATATAGAGAAACATAAAAATCCTTATAATCATAAAATACCTAAAAAAAATGTTAAAAAACTTACATGCATAGCAAGTCTGTTTCCTGCATGTGATCCACCATAGATCACATTGAAAGCATGGACAGGCAAAACCAACTTGCTGTTACCAGCAAGTTCAGCAATATGCTGCACTCAAAACATCAAATTATCAATGCTAAAAAATTCCAAATAAAATATCGTAATCGTAATAAATCAAACAACGAATTTAAATACAAAAAACAAACCTTGTAAAGAGGAATTTTCTTGACATGGGCTCCAGCTTTGCAAACTGCAAGAGACACTGCCAGAATGGCATTGGCTCCAAGCTATAATAACCAAATCAAATGCAATGGTCAATAAACAACAAAATATGTATATAAAACAGAAAAAACTAAAGAAAAGGAAAATCAATCAGACACCTTTTGTTTGCACCAACCCCACTCGTTTACAGTTCCATCAAGTTGTTGAACCATGTAATTGTCAATGTCGCTCTGCTTAGTCGGCTCCTTGCCAACAAGAGCAAAGCCAATGATAGCGTTAACATTCTCAACAGCCTACAACCAATGAAAATCACAAATCAAATTAAAAGGAACTATAACAATGCTTATCAATCAAAACAGAAGCCAAAACTAAAAACTAACCTTCAATACACCTTTTCCAAGGTAGTCAGAGCCTTCATCTCTTAATTCAAGAGCCTCGTAGATTCCTGAAAACCAAACCACTATTTACTAAACGCAAAACAAATACAAATCTCTTCTACTATAAAAAGACAAACAAGGAAGCGAGTAAAATACTAGTGGATGCACCACCTGGAACAGCAGCTCTAGAAAGGAAACCAACTCTCCCTAAACATGTCTACAACTCTCCTTCCCATTTTCAGAAAACTAATAAAATCATCACTCGAAAACATACCACTTCTCTTCATGCACACTAACAAGACCTATACATCAATAACACTTCCACTTCCACAAACAACACAACCGAAACATAATTCCCCCTCCATAATGCTTTCAACCACCCCCCACCATAAAAAATCACCATCTCTAGAGGAAACCTTCAAATTTTCCCAAAAACACATTATAGGTCAAAACAAAATCCTCTCAAATCTCCCACACTAATAATCAACTACCAGTAACTTTTCCCACAAACCGAAAAAATAAATCTTTCTCTATACAAAAAAAAATTAGTTTCGAAAAACAAACAACACAAAACACAACATAACCACCAACAAACATCAACAAACATGTACAATAAACACAATGAGATGTCAAACAGAAGAAAAATAAGGATCTTTGAAGTTGATAATACCGTATTGGATTGTATAGACAATTCAAGGAGCTGCTTCTGGAGGGAGATAAAATTTTTGGGCACTGCTGCAACAAAAAAAAATAGTGTCAAATAATATGCAAAAAATGACAAATGAAAGTGACGGTCGGACTGCCACCGCGCCGGCGACGATCCGGCCGTTGCTTTTTTCTTTCAAAAAAACCATAAACAACATCACCAATAAAATGAGAAGAAGAAGAGATGATGAAGAAGAAAATGAGAAGAAGAAGAACAAGTGGAGATCTAGCGTACCGGCGGCAGATCGACGACGGAGAGGGACGGCGGCGACGGCGGAGATCGTCGGACGGAGGACCAAGTGAAGGTGGGACGGCTAGGGTTGGGTGGAGAGTTGATGTGAGAGAAAATGATAGAGAGAAAAAGAAAAGAAAAAAATGAGGAAGAAGGAAGGGTCTTGAGCGGGCAAAAAAAAAAGACCCAGATTATCCATGTCGAGCAGGTAATCCGTCCGGAATGGATAATCCGATTTTTTAATTTTAAAAAATAAACCGATTTTCCATACCGGACGGGTCGGGCGCCCGGTATGGATCCGTGAATAATTCATACCGGGCGGGTCGGGCGCCCGGTATGTAAAATAAAAAATATATATATATTTTTTTTTTTTTCAAATCATATCCACGGCGGGTACCCGATCCGCCCGGCGTGGATATTTGAGACTATCCATACCGGGCTACAGGCGCCCGGTATGGATATTGTATTTTTTTAAAATTTTTTATTTTTATATTAATTTGCATACTGGGCAGACTGTGCCCGGTATGGATACTTTCTCATAATTTTGAAAAAATTATCATCCATACCGGATTTTTAAAGGCCCGGTATGGATAATTAATATCCATACCGGGCCTTTAATGCCCGGTATGGATAAGCTGGTATCAATATCCGTTTTTCTTGTAGTGTACTCACTATTTTATAAAACTCATTTTTTCCCGATATCTGTCGTAGGTTTGTGCAGATTATTACATATCGTGAGAAGGGTCATATGATAACGTCAAAATGTATTAATATTATTTTTAAGTAAAAACATTTTTACCTCAAGTTATATTATTTTTTATTAACCAAATTTCGTAAATATGTTTTGAGAATAGTCTTGGAAACGAAATATTTTTTCCAAAATTTGTATGAATATTTTATATATATAGTACAAGGGTCTATCACAAGAATTATAAAGATTTTCAATTTGTTTAAATTATATTTATAAAGTGATCATAAGATTTATGATAATTTTTATAAAGGATTTTCATAAACTTCAAATTTCAATTAGAAAGATCATAATTTTTCATGGGTTCTCTTGAACTCGAGAGAGAAGTTAAGATGGGTCTCATCAAAAAAGGTTGAAGATGGGATGGAAATCTAGGAATGATTGAATATGAAGGTTTGTATATGGTTGAATATGATGTGATACTTTTTTTTAATTGAATAAATAAAATGATTTAAAAGTAATAAAATCAAATGCCTAATTTTCACCAACCGATGGATCAAATGGTGTAGATTTTTTTAATGCATTTAAATGTTTTTATATGTGTGTATTAAATTAAAATAATTCAAAAAGTAGCAAATTAAAAATATATGATAAAATAAGCAATAAGAAAACAAAATTGAAATTTTGAATTATATTGAAGGTGGTCTCTGACTTCAATGCCGATCTCCTCCAGGTCACAATTCGACTTCTTTACCACAAACTTGCCTTGGCCATAATATTCCATTGCAACACTCAAATCCTCCTCACCTGTCTCTCTAAATTCTTTCATCACCAAAATCAATCTAAAAACTCACAAGATAGACCTATCCTTGTTGACCCTACCTCAACAATTATCATCCTATTTAGCAATGACTAAACTCAAATATCATTGTTTGATCTCCTTTGTTGGAAGGGCAACACCTCCGAAGAAGAGAGAGTTAGAGGGAGATGACAGAGAAAATTGGTCTTTTAATTGTTTTTAGTAAAATATAATATTTTTCTATTTTTATTTTAAATTAAATAAATTATTTTTAATATTAAAATTTAGTAATTCACTTATTTTCTTTACTTTTTGACCTTTTTTTTAAATTTTTTTGTGCATTACTATTTGAAAGATTATCAGCAAGATCAAATCACCAAGTTCATAATGAGAATTATCTCAAATAATATGGTAGAGAATTATTTCAAATAATATGGTGGATTTTAGCCATTTATGGAATTTTGTAGTTGATTTGGGTTTTTAGCCACTTCCAGTGGAGTCCATGTTTGGATATTGTAGTTGTGTGAACATGAATGCAAAGTAAGGATGCTAAATACACGTGATATATTTCTTTAAGACACCCATTTCTAAAACGAATCACTTTAATTAAAAGAAAAACCCAAACGATTTTGCTAGTTTAAAAAGAAAGAAAGGAAGCATGAAACTTGGGCCTTTGTCTACAACTAACGCGATCGCTACCAAAAGTGCCAGATATTGGCACCCCTAAAATTGCATATGTGGACTCGTTTGTGTATGTACACTCCATTAAAAATTTAAAATTGTTATAATTTGTAAGTACATCCCGTGTACCAAAAATGAAAATTTAATTTTTTTTTGTTAAACACTGAAACCTAATAAATTATAATTAATTAAAAAAATAAAAGTAAAATCCAAAGCACCTTTTTGTTTTTTGTTTTTAGATTTAACTTAATGGTTTACTATTCTTAAAATTCATATTTTGATATTTTTTAATTTAAATAATCACCATTTAAAATTTAAAATTAATAAATATTTAAAATTTTAAGAAAACGTAAGATACATATTCAAAATATTAACATTTGTATTAATAGGATATATGATATGTATTTTTAATTATTTTGATCCTTTTAATTGTTTCATTTAAGTGTAATATTTGAATTTCGAAAAATATATATATATTTATTTGAGATGTACATCTAATTTTAGACGGACATAACTATAGTCACTCCCACTCTTCATCAAATTCCTTTCAAAATTTGACGATACTTTAGACAAGTGACATATCAAATAAGTCAGGCCCAAGACCAACTCGAATCTAATCCCTATGATTAGGTGACCTGTGATTAGGTGAACTGGACTTGACTATTAAGGCCCTTGAGCTTGAAGGGCCAGGCTTAAGAATGATTAAAATTGCATAAAACCACTGAGTTTAGACCTAATTGCAACTAACAAAGCCTTGTAATCAAAATCACGTAAATCTCCTCTGTTGTTAGTGAGTGATCACTGGTAGTTAAGGAAAAAGAGGTAAAACTATATCATTTTTCTTTCTAAAATAATATACATAATACTTAATTACATAAAATAATTTTAGAAAATGAATGAACAAGATCAAATATTTTTCATTCACCACATTCTATCTTCACCATTAAACAAAATAATTTAAAGGTGAAATTAATATGTAAAGTAAATTAAATTTTTTTAATTAAAAAAAAAGAAACATACGTTTTAAAAAGAAAAAAAAAATTCTTAAGAAGCCAAATGGACTCCATCTAGGAGATAGAGGTTAATCTATCTAAGATGGAAATTGGCTCCATCTCAAATGGAGCGGCTTCATTTAAGATAGAGATCGCTCTAGTTTAATGGAAAATTGAGATTAAGAAATTTGCTACATCAGAGATAGAGCATATTACTTCATTTTTTTTAATTTAATTTCTTTTTGGGAATTTCATGCTTGAATTCTTTTGTTGGTGTTGTTCTTGATATTGGTTTGAGGGTGTTGTTTTTTATATTGATGGAAGAAAAGGAATTGCTTTTTTATTATTTCTAGATTTGTTTAAAGATGAAGGATCTAGAAAGGTTGAAGATGGAATGGAAATCTAGGAATGGTTGAACTTGATGAAAATCTAAGGGAGTTTGTGCAATTTTGACCAAAAACAAAAACAAAACCTTCACCAATGGAGGATTTGTGCAATTTACCTTTAATAAAATTGAATAGAGGACAAGTGAAAGGTTTAATGGGCCATTCAAATCCATGTTGGCAAGCCCACCTAGACCTAGCCCATGAGTTGGTCCAAACCCAACAAAACAATTAAAAGACGCAGTATTTCACACCTTATTAAAATTGGATATACATTTCCTTTTGCAAATACATCCCATAGAAGATTATTTAAAATGTATATAATTTATAATTATAACTTATTTAATATAAAGATATTAATTTTTAATTTTCTTTTGTTTTATATATAACAAACCCATCCTAGGTATAGCTCATGGGCTGGTCCAAACCTAACAAAACAATTAAAAGTCACGGTATTTCACCCCTTGCTAAAATTGGATGTACACTCTTTTTTATAAATACATCCCATAAAGATTATTTTAAATATATATATATAATTTATAATTATAACTCATTTAATTTAAAAATTATTAATTTTTCATTTTCTTGTGTTATATACATATCATCAGAACTATTTTTTATTTACATAATTGTAAACATAAACCGTTTTTCTTTAGAGTGTTTAGGTGCTAAAGCTGTCTCATTCACAATTATACACTTTGTGCACCACCACTATATTGTCAAACCATGTTTCATGTCCGGCCAATTTATCCATATTCAAGTAAAATAAACTGTAACAAACTCAAAATCACCTAATTAATTAATAATGCGATTCCAATTCATTGAATTACTTAATTTCTTCTAATTTCATTTTAAGAGAATATGTACATTATAAGCTAGTAATTTGCGTGCCCCCACCTCCCCCCCCCACCTCTCTTAAAAAAAAAAAAAAAAACCCCAAGCACCTAACTAGATTAGACATTATGAATTTATGATCTTGCATAATTGTGTTTACCCAAAACATACACATGGGAGACTTGGTCAACTTCTTGTGTATGACTTCGAATCCACTTGTCTCATAGATTGACCGTAGGACTGATGTAGGTTTGAAAATAGTAGTTAATTACCCCAAGAGAAAAAAGTTAGTTGAGATTAATGATTATTTTAATATAGATATATATTTTTTAATATGACATATTCAACCCCAATTTCATCAAAACGATCTTTCTATAATTTAATGTTCATTCATCATTATCATTCATAGGCAAAACAGACCATATAGACATGGATTCCCAACAGTATTTCCACGTCAAATGGTTGATTATTGTCCTAATATTAATTACACGCAACAAGACTCGATTAACTTCTCCAAATTGGTTATTTATACACCTTAGCAAGTCACCTTTACAATCTTCTATATGTACTGCATTATTTCAAGTTTCTCGTTTCTTTTTTTTACTACTTTAATATACATTCTGAAAATCTCGTTTTCCAAGATTTGGATTCCAATCTTATGTCCTAAATCCTGTTTTATTTGCTTAAAAAGGTCAATGAATAATTCTGGGTTAAACTATACAACTACACATCATGATCTCACCAAATCTCTCCTTCCTTTGTTTATAAAGCTTTAGGATGAGATCCATGGATTCTATCTTTCTTTTTTTTTTTTTTCCTTTTTTTTTTAATAATAATTGCATTAAAATTCTAGGTAAGACACTACCGCTATTGAAGGTCTCAGAATTTTGATTAATTGATTTTTTCATTTTATGAGTATAATTTTAATGATGAAATTCAATTACTTCAAAATTTCATGTAATTTATTTAATTCTCCACTATTCTAGTACCTAAAATATCCTAATCCAATTTAAATATATAATACTCTCCTAATTCCTAAAATTTTTTATAATTTTAAAATACATCCTAATTAATTTTTTAATTTTATGTAATCTCTATTTAATTGTTATGCTATTGACATTTATTATTTTTATTGTGAAGTGTTTGTATCAATTAATAAGTTATTTGTTTGTATGCAGATAATTAATTAAGTAGTAGGTATATATGTCGGGTGGGTAGGAATTATAAAATCCTACATGTAGCTTGAGGATCAAGCTAGAGAATGGAAGAGGTCTTCAACATGTAGCTTCCATATCTTTCATTCGATGTTTAATATTACTATAATCAACCTAATAAATTCACACATATAAGAGATTTAAATTAGGTCAAACCGTCATAGGTCGATTCATACTTGTTGCAATTTGAAATATAGACATTTATTTTAATGAAAGATATTGTATAACAGATTAATCATTAATTAAACGGTATGTAATTATTATAAAATCATTTATGGCTATTTATTAAGAGATGAGTAACAGGATTAATACTAAGCTTCCCAAATTTTTTTATCTAAATTTATATTAAATGATGTGGTATATGAGTTATCAACATATTATAAATCATCAAGTGATGTCATAATTAATATAATGTTAACAACTTAATATTATCTTATTTGATTATAAATTTAGATAAAAAATTTGGAAAACGTGATATTACTTTTAAGAAATTAATCAAAGAGTTTAGATTTCTCTATATAAAATTAACAAAAAAAAATAGTAATGAACTATCAATTAACAAAATCACAATAGTTGAGATTATTTTTAATATATATATATATATATATATTAAAAATGATCTCAACTATTGTGACTTTGTTAATTGATAATTGTTTGTTATTATTCTTTTAATTCATTCATGATATATCTTCCTTGTCCATTAAGGTTCATAAAGAGAAAATTATTCAACCCTAAAAGTTTGTAATATTTATCAGTTTGTCTGCTAGATAACTTAAACTTATTCAACTACCTTATGGCTGGAGTTACGTACAAACGCAAGCCATGGTGTGTAAAAAGTCATTTCCTGGTAGCTTCCATTTTTATTTAATTTATATTGTTAATGTTTTAATTTAAGAACATATGTTTTGTCAAAAAACAAAACATATGGTGTGTACGCATATATTATGTGTGCAATGATCTGTTTCTTAATCAAACTGGAATGACTCAAAATTTCATCTTATCAAAATTTCATCTGAAACAAATGCTGACTTTATGCAACTTGAGATCAATATCACCCGTTTCTTCGAATCACAAAAATATTTTAATATAGACAAGTTAATCCTGTTATGTCTAATTCTTTACTAACATGATACATTATCAAATAGTTCGAAATGGATTATAAAAGGTTCGTAGAGCCCCTGAAATGCAAATACTTAAGATGTGTAGCAGAAAAAATATGCTTGAGAGGTCGCAATAAATGTCCATGATTTTGACATCTCGGCTAGCGATGAGGATAGAAAGAGCAAATTTCGTCCCGAGGAGCACTCAGTATCAATATCGTGTGATTAAGTCATCTAATCCCACCAATCTAGACAATTGTCCATGTGAACCATGTGATCCTTTAAATTAAGCTAAAAGTTGCCATAAGAAGGGATGCTATTATATGGAAAGACGACCAACTAGACATACGCAGCAATGTCCAACACTCGATTTGACATGTCTAAAAACCTTTAAGTGTAATTAATTGTGACACTCATGACTCAACCTCTTAATATGAATAAAGGAGCTCATCCAAGTTTAAGTCATTCACTAATTGTAAGCAAAAATTCATGACTTTTTTAGTCTTGAATTTCTTTCTCGGGAATAGTTGTCTACCCAAGAGCCCTAACAAGTTCATTATATCCTCACCGTCTAATTCTCGTAGAAATTAACACGTGGATACATGCATTTAATACGCACGTACTAAAAAAAAAAAAGCAATTTTAAAACTAAAATATGTGGTGGTAAGGTTAATATAGTACGTCCAGAAATATGCATTATAGGTAAATTATAGATGCTAGATTTCTTTTAGGACATAATGTTTTGGAAGTCAAGGGTAACTCTTTAAGGTTCATCTTAAGAGCATTTAATCGTGTACAGTTAATTATTAAATTATAATGTGAAATTTATATATGTCAAAAAAAATTATAAAATCATGTAAATTAGTTATCGATTGTCACATTTTTTCAACGTTAAAAGGTTGCACTAATGTCTTATGCTAAATATTAACCGCATCTGTGAGTCATATTCAACAACAATAGACTTTGATGCATGACTTCATTTTCTCACATTAAATTTGGATTTCAATTTTCAAAATTTTGACGTGTCCAGCTCCTAGGTTTGATTTAAAAAAAAAAAAAAAAACAGTAACGATCTAGATCAAATCTAGGTGGAACTTTACATGGTACAACTACACATCTTAACAAAACTCTCTCCTAATCTCACCAAATCCTTCCATCCCTCCTGTCTCCCTTCCACTTGAGATTAAAGCATTATAGCTTTCACATTGGCGTGGAAGAAGTCCTCTCCATGTAGTATCCACCTCCACGGTCTTCCATATGACGTGTGGTGATGGAGGCTTTCATGACTCCAATTTCTCACTTTTTTAGACGCAAATTTTCATTACCAATGTTTGGATTTCAATTTTCAAAGTGTTGACGCGTGCAGCCTCTAGATTTGATCAAAAATGTCAAGCAACGATCTGGATCAAATCTGTGTGGAACTTTACAAGGTACAACTACGCATCTTATCAAAACTCTCTCCTAATCTCACCAAATCCTTCCCTCCATCCTGTCTCTCTTCCATTTGATATTAAAGGATTATAGATTTCTCAGTAGATCCATGGATGCATTTTTCATGGCGTGGAAGAAGTCCTCTACACGTAGGATCCAATACATATATAAATATAAATATATATATATAAACATAATGGTCGTTTCTCAATTAACCGAATCCAATTAGTTCAAAACAATTGACGTCGACAACACAAATTAGGTCAAAACAGAAATTTTAGATATTTATCCTTCGAAAAAATTCTTTATTTCATTCCAAATTACTGTATAATAAGACCAACACGAATCAACAATTTATAAGAAAAAAAAAACTATACAATGTCAAGATCCTAAAGTGACTTATACTTTTCCAAAAGTACTGTTTGTAATTGTTAATAGCACCGGTTGCTACCACGAGTGAAGACAAAATCATTTACAACAATTTTAAAAAAAAAAAATTGTACAATGTCAAGATCCTAAAGTGCCAAATACTTTTCCAGAAGTACTGTTTGAATTATTAATAGCTCCATTTTTTTTTCGAAACTAATAGCACCAATTGCTACTGAGAGAATTAATCGTTTTGTTTTTCTTGCTTTTAAATTTAGACCCATGGAGAGAAGAGTTAGGGAAAATTACATGCAGGGCCCTGTTGTTTTGCATACTTATGCAAATCATCTTAGTTTATCTCAAAATATACTTTAGTCCTCACAGTGTTGACCGCCGTTTTAGTACTTTTGATAATTTTTCAGATTTTTTTTTTTTATTTTTCTAAGGTTACTCTATCATTTATTAATAGGTTAATTAATAATGTTTAATTATAATAATTTGTAAGTAATATCTTTTCATTCTAGCAATGTGGTCAAACCGTTAAATTTAATTTAGTCAACTAATGTTAAGGGTCCTGAAGTGTCTTTTGGGACAAACTAAGATGATTTGCACATGTATACAAAAGGTCAGGGCCATACATGTAATTTTCCCCATCAATTAACCTTTAGAGCACCAAGTTGAAATTGGATCATCACGAATGCTGTGCTTTTAGTTTTTATTTTATTTTTTTGAAATACTGAACTTCTAGTTTGACTCACGGAAAATAAAACAAATACTTCTATTTTGTCTTTTCCCAATCTTAGAAAACATTTTACGTGATGATCCTGTACTTTTTGTTTGACTCTTGAAAAATATAATGAATACTTGGGTACTTCTAGAAGTGTTATGCTTTTTCTGCATCTTATAAAACATTTTAAAGGGTAGGGTCCCCTTTGATTTCGTCAACGGATTCTAGACCAACACACGTTGGTTTTTAATAATATTAATTCTAATTGTAAGTTATTAATGTATTATGTTTTTTCATAATTAATACTTGGTATTAATTATGAATATATAATCAATACATCATAATATTAGAACTGATATTATTAAAATCAATTCATTCTTATGGTAGAAAAACTATATATGTATACATACTCTTTCTACTATATGTATGTATGCACATATATGTATATATATACATATATATGTACATATATATACATATACATATATACATATATATACACATATTTGCATATGTATACATATTAATACGCATGTACATATATGTACATATACATATATATATGTATATATATGTAGACATGTGCATATGCAAATGCATATATGTACATATACAAATATACATATATGTAGATGTGCATATGCATATGCATATGCATATGTGTACATATATGTGCATATGTATACATATAGTAGAAAGACTATATATATATGTAAATATATTTCTAACATTAATAATTTCATTTTTATTTATATTTTATCCCAATATTTATCAATATTTTACAGTAACATGTCAACTATAATTATAAATTATGAGAAAAAAAATTGAAAAGCCGTCATAAAATAAAAAATAATATCACTAAATCTCATTTTTTAACATAAAAAATTTTATTTTTAAAGGTATTTTGATAATATCCCTAAATTATAAGAAACTCATTTTATATAATAATGCATTAATATATATATATATGGCAATATATATATATCCAAATTCATGGAAGTGAGAAAATAATTAAATACATGTGACAGACGGAGTGAAACTCAAATTTGAAAGAACCAGATTTGCGTGAGAGAGAAACAGAAAGAGACAATCAGATTTATGAGAAAGAAACTGAAATAAACAAATATTAAACCAAACACAGACACTATATTGAAAAGCAAATAAGAACAGTTTTTATTCTCTTTAATGGAAAGCGAAGACTTAAATCCAACATAACATGAAAACGAAAATAGTTTCATACATGTCTAGCAATATATGGTTTCCAATACCCCCGACGAATCTACTTCTCTTCACTTTTTCTTGCTTGAAGATGGACCCGATGACTTTTTTGTTGCTCGATGATGATGAAGGACCTCTTGGGGAGTATGAGCTGTAGAAGCAGTTGCACCACCGGAGGCGGATTCATCGCCTACTTGAGGCCGTCCACCATATGAGAAAACAGACTGACCATCAACACCTGGTGAAACCCTAGAAGGATCACTTTGAACCCTTCTTGTCGTTGAAGCATCAGAAGTGTGATGGAAGACCGCTTTAGGAGTTATTTCATCATCATTACCTGGCTTCTTCTTCGAATTTTTTGATCCGAGCCACATGATCTCTCTGCTAATAGGAATATCTAATCTCAATTTAGTGTTTTTCTTTTGACAACTCGAAGTCGATATAGAAGCTATTTATAAGAGAAGTGGAGAGCACCGACCTGACAAAAAAACAAAAAACAAAAAACAAAACAAAACATCTCACCAAACCAAGCTTGGTTGTTACATATTTTTTAATGTAATTAAGGCGGTAACAGTTGGGTTTCGCATAAGAAATGACAAAAAAAAAAAAAAATCATCCATGGAATTTTAATTAATATATATAAAAATTATATTCCATCTGGTGTCAAATATCAAATAACGAAGAAAATATTTTATGAAACACTTAATTAGCGTGTTATGTTGATGTTAGTGTGACTTTCTAACAAGAATGTGATATATAACATTTCTCTTTCATAAAAAATTATTATTAGTGTGACATTTCAATAACAATACGACATGTGATATATCTTTTTAAATAAAATTTTTTTCGTACATGAGGAAAAACAGTAACATTAATTTTTTATGAAAAGAATTTGTTATGTGTCACACTCTTATTGAAATGTCACACCAATGACACGCCAATTAAAAATTATTTTGAGTGCATATAATTTATTAATAAGTATATTTGTCGGGTAGGAAATATATATTAATCCCACATGTAGCTTGAAGTCCAAGCCAAAGTGTGGAAGAGGTCCTCCTCCACCACAGTAGCTTCCTCAATTGTAGTTTTCATACTTACCGCAATTTGAAAAGACTTTCGTATTATTACAAAATATTGTATAAAAAATTATACAATAATCAACTGTATTTAATTTGCATTCAAGACAAAATTAATTGTATTTAATTAAACGCTATATAATCATATAACGTCAAGACACCAAAAAAGCAAAAACACTTCCATAGTATTGAAAGTACAAGTAGCAACAATTGTTAGAAATTGAATTGATTTTTTTCTTCTATTTCAGTAGGACCACTTTTAATTTAACTTTCTTGAAATCATGGTATCTATTAATATTGTTCTTTAATATTGTATCTGTTTCATCACTCTTGAATAGTCTATGAATAATATACTACTCTAAAAGTGTCTTTTTTTCTTTCCCGCATATTAAAATTATTTTAAAAGGATCTTCTTTTCATTTTGTTCATCGATTCTGTACAAACACATGTTGCCAGGTCCTGTACACAGTTCATTAATACCCAACAAGCCCTAATGCTGAAGGCGGCTACGACGCGTAATAGTTTTCTTCTACGGTTTGGATTCACAGAAGCTATTATTCTTGGCGGTCAAATCTCGAAATAAGAAGACCTCATTCTGTAAACAGGATCTTTGCTTGTAATTTCCGACGACTAGATATTAATAAAATAAGAATTAACAGAAAATAAGGGGGATGCATTTATGCCACATAAGCTGGTAAGTTAATTCTTCTAAAATCAAGAAGTCAGGTTTTCCTATTGCGTGTTTTGAATACGTGACTTGCGTTAACTTTATTTGTTTGTTTGTTTCTCAACGTTTGAAGTATTTATTAAATTAGAAAAATTATTTACCTCTAAATTCTGCTAAACACACACACATCTTAGTAGGTCATTTCCATGTAGCTTCCATACTTGTTTAATTAAATTTTAATTTTCAAACTGCGAAACATATATTGCAGCATTTATGTGGAGTAAAACGGACATTAATTATGATACAGTCATTCAATAAAATATATTTATCATCTTTAACATGTTTGACATTTCAAACAGTTTTGTTAGCTTTTGTAGAACAATAAATTAACAACAAATCTATGTACATATAATTAATATTGAATTTGATGTAGAGTTCACCGTCATGATGATTTTAATCGATAATTCATGTTTTTGTTTCTTTTATTATTTATTTAATCACCTTTCTTTTGTTGGAAATTATGCCCAAAAGCATGTTGTTTTCTATGAATGTTTATTTCATATCTAATGTTATTTTCATATTTAAAATAAGATACATCATCCAGCATTATAATCTAATATAATCTTTATCAAAGTAATTTATTCTAAGTTTAAAAATTATAAAATGTAAAGAATTTTTTATACAAATTAGTGTATGTATGGTAGACATAATTCTATAGGTTAGTCTAAATCATAATTTATAATTTAAAATCATGGTTGGGCACCTTATCTTGTTAAAAAATATAGGATTTTTTTGTAAAAACGAATTTTACCATTCTAAGATGGACCTTTTTTGTAATTCACACTAAAATACAAGTGGAGAAGATTTGATTAAAGGCTTTGTAAGAACCATATTTGTGTTATTAAATGGTACCAAAGGTTATATAAATGATGCTCTATATTGTAGCAAATCTAGAAGAAATCTACCTAGTTTCAAATATATACAATATAATTTCAACATAATTTCATTTGAATATGAATTTGGATAAAAAATTCGAAAAGTCTAACATTAATCTTAAAAGATTAGTCAAAGAATTTAGACTCACTATATTGAATTAACAAAAAAAAAAAACAAAAAACCAATAATGAACTATTAAATAACGAAGCCATAATAGTTGAGATTATTTTTAATATATATATATATTAAAAATAATCTCAACTATTGTGGCTTTGTTATTTAATAGTTCATTATTGTTTTTTTAATTCATTCATGATGCATTTCCTTATCCATTAAGGTTCATAGAGAGAAAATTATTCAACCCTAGCTAGAATGTCGTAATATTTTATCGATCTGTTTGTTAGGTAACTTAAACTTATTCAACTACCTTATGGCCCGAAGTTACAAACCCAAGCTATAGTGTGTAAAAGGTCATGTCCTGGTAGCTTCCATTTTTATTTAATTTATATTGTTGATTTTTTAATTTATGAACATATATACTGTCAAAACTTAAAACATTTATTATCGTGTATACATATATTATGTGTGCAATAATCTGTTTCTTGATCAAACTAGAATTACTCAAAATTTTATCTCAAACAAATGCTAACTTTATGCAACTTGAGAGCAATATCACCCTTTTCGTCGAATCACAAAAATATTTTGAAATGGATTTTAAAAGATTTAGAGAACCCCTAAAATGCAAATACTTAAGACGTTTTTACTCTTGAATGCAAATATATTTGGCTATGTTGACCGTCAAAGTTCAGACATTATTTGAAGTCATTGCTTCAAATGTTTTATTCTGATTTTAAGTGATAATGCTATCCATGAACCCTAATTCATTATAATCTCACCGTCTAATTCCCGTCAAAATACTCGTCATTGTCGTCCAAGGGCAGTTACATATCCAATTTCTTGAGACTTGAAGGAAAACTTTGATTTTGCTTTGGCCGCAAATTGACTATTTAACTGTTGGTTAACTGTCTCCAAGGTATGTAGACACGAATACATACATTTAATATATAGTGATAAAAGAAAAACACAATTTTAAAGATAAAATATATGGTAAAGTTAATATAGTACGTCCAGAAATATGTATTTATAGGTAAATTATAGATGCTAGATTTCTTTTAGACCATAATTGTTTTTGGAAGTCAAGGTAACTCTTTTAGGTCTATCTTAAGAGCGTTTAATCATATATAGGTAATTATTATATTGTAATGTGAAAATTATAAAACAAAGTTAGTTAACGATTGTCGCGTTTTTCCAATGATGAAAGGTTGCATTAATGTCTTATGCTGAATATTAACTGCATCTGTGATTTATATTCAATAACAAAAGACTTGGTGTTGGCTTGTTCAGCTTGGTCCTTTATACACCATACCAAGTAACCTCCACGGTCTTCCATATGACGTGTGGTGAGCCCTTCGAGGCTTTCATGATTCCATTTTCTCACTTTGGACTTAGACTCAAATTTTCACTGTTTTGGATTTCAATTTTCAAAACCTAGATTTGATCAAAATAGTCAGGTAACGATGGATCAACATAGCTTTCACATTGGCGTGGAAGAAGTCCTCTATATGTAGTATCCACCTCAACGGTCTTCCATATAACATGTGGTTACCCCTTTGAGGCTTTCATGACGCCATTTTTCTCACTTTTTTAGACTCAAATTTTCATTACGAAAATTCGGATTTCAATTTTCAAAGTGAGGTTTGATCAAAAAGGTCAAGTAGCGGTCTGGATTGATTACCCTTTTTTTTTTTTTTTTTTTTTAACGTAGTTAACACGGTGACAGTTGAGATTTACATAAGAGAAAAAAATAAATCATCCATGGAATTCTAATTAATATATATACAAATTATATTCTTTCCCGTGTCTCAATTTCAAAGATCGAAATAATGAGTCTATGTTTAAGCCTGCAAGCTATAAGTATTCTTCTCATTTTTATTTAAGTTATATTTTGATTTTATAACTTTTAACCACAAAAGTTTTCATATTAGTATATATAATAAGATTAGTTGAAATAAGTGATAGTTCAGTGTGAAATAAAATAAATGGTAGTTTATTTTATAAAAAGATTAGTTGAAATATATAATAAGATTATTTCAACATTAGTTGAAATAGATGGTAGTTCCGTGTGAAAAGAGGAGTGATGATCAGCCCAGGAGAGATATGATACAAACTAATAATTTCAACGAGGAAATTATGAGAGTTTATCACAGAGTTGCCCTCATTTACTTGATAAATAAGGTCAAAAACTATTTCTGGCTGAAATATTACAACTACAACACACGCTTTCACCAAAATTATCCTTCTTTGTGCCTCCTAAAAATAATAATAATAAAATTATCCTTCTTTGGCATTTAAAGCTTTAAGATTAGATCCATGCTTATTGCATTTGAATTACCAAGTAATCTTTTTAAGTATTTTTATCAATTAAAAATGTTATTGTTTGTTATATGAAAAAACAAAATTTTTGGTTTGAGTGCATGTAATCTATTAATAGGTATATATGTCGGGTAGGAAATATATATTAATCCCACATGCAGCTCGAAGTCCAAGCCAAAGCGTGTAAGAGGTCCTCCTCCTCCACATGTAGCTTCCTCAGTTGTAGTTTTCATACTTATCGCATTTTGAAAAGATTTTTGTATTATTATAAAATGTTGTATAAAAAGGTATACAATAATTAACTGTATTTAATTTGCGCTAAAAAAAAAATTAACTGTATTTAATTAAACGCTATAAAACCATATAATATCAAGCAAGACACTAAAAAGACAAAAATACTTCCATAGTATTTTTTGGGAAACTTTATTTTAGTTTTTGAGGTTTCAAAAAATATCAAGTTTTTAAAATTCTTTTGGAAACAACTCTTTTCATCCCTTACTTTTTCAAAACTCTTCAAAAAGTTCAAATCATTAATAAACTGATGTGTGACTTTATGTATTTTAAATTATAATTTAACAATTTAAATTCAAAGATATTTTAGACAATTTAACTTGTAAATTTATTATTTTATTAAGGTAATCCAATATTACATACCATTAACAACAATCAAGAGCAAAAATATTTTTTTTTATTCTATTAATTTTGACCATTAGTTGACTGATGATTTTGATTTTTTTAAAGAGTTTAAAATCAAGGATATTAGTTTTCACCATCAGTACTAATGGTTAAAACTTTATGTATTTTAAATTATAATTTAACAATTTAAATTTAAAGATATTTTAGATAATTTAACTAGTAAATTTATTATTTTATTAAGGTAATCCAGTAATTTACATAGCATTAACAATTTTCAAGAGCAAAAATAGTTTTTTACTTATTCTATTAGTTTTGACTATCAGTTGACTGATGGTTTTGACTTTTTTTGAAGAGTTTTAGAAAAATTAGAGATGAAAATACTGTTTTTAAAAGAGTATTAAAAATTTGATATTTTTTCAAATCTCAGGGTTTACAATGAAGTTTTTCCTTAAAAGAACTTTTAGCGTGTTATCTACCACTAAGAAAAATCACAAGCGACTACTTCCATAGTATTGAAAGTACAAGTAGCAGCATTTGTTTGTCACTGAATTGAACTTTATTATTATTTTTTTCCTATTTCAGTAGGACCACTTTTGATTTAACGGTCTTGAAACCATGATATCTATTAATACTTTAATGGTTGCGCTTGTTTCATCACGAATGTTGTGCTTCAAGATTGACTTCTTGAATATTCTATGAATAATATTGCACTTTAAAAGTGTTTCGTCTTTTCCGCATATTAAAATTATTTTAAAAGGATCTTCTTTCGTTTTTGTTCACAAACACATGTTGCCAGATCATAGTAACACACTGCTTGGTGGTCTGCCGAAAAAACAAAATGCTAATACCAATAATTTCATTTGCATTAATATTTGCTTATATCCCATATATGATATTTCGAATTATATAATGAATAATAACAAACCCACTTTAAGGCATTTGATATACATAGAGAGGGAAAGAGACAGAGATAATAAGGTGTGCGGGAGAGAAAGGCAAAAGAGGGACACAAACAGACAGTGAGAAAATCTGATTACGGCTTCGCAAGAAAGAAATGAAAATATGCAAGTACGTCCTATACCGAATCTTGCAAAATATGAAAAAAAACAACACGAACCTATTTTTAAGATAAGATATTACATTAAACTGAAATCGTGAAAGAAAATGTTATATGTATTTTTCGGATTCATTAATTGGGCTGGTAAAAGTCCAATTTAGGCCCATCCAAGACCTGATAAGAAAGCCCAAAAGGGTTAACGTAGTCAAAGCTCATCAGACAAGGCCCAAGATTGACTCTAAGCCCAGTAAGTTCTCCAGTTTGATTAAAGGGATCTTCCAGCTGGCATCAACAGACCTATAAACACAGCCAGGTCGCAGCTCGCAGCTTGCGCAGCTCGTCTCTCAGCGAGCTCGAGTTCGAGACCACCATGACACGTCAGCTCGCTCAGACGCGTAATAAGTACAGTATCTTCCAGAACAGGCAGTTACCAAGTTCAACCATGATTCTCTCTCCGAATATGGTAATTGCCCAGTCAAATCATGATTTCCTCATCAGATATGGAGATCAATTCAAATTCAAATTCAGATCAACATTATCTTGAGACAATTATAGTAATTTCTTAATATTATCTAAATATATTAGGAAGTATAATTAATTTATAATTCTTTTCCTTATTTTTCCCAATTGTTTAGGGAATGTAATTAATTTAGGATTCTTTTCCTGATTTGCTACAACCAGAATTGTAACACCTCTTTCCTATAAAAATGGATTAAGATCATTGTAACATAATCATACAATATTCAATAATACATTGTCACTCTGCAGAATAAAAGAGACAGACAGTCGTGGACGTAGGCCTATTATTGCCGAACCACGTAAAAGCTTCGTGTTCCTTGTTTGATCATCTGTTTCTGTCTTTGTCTTTTCTTGGTATTTGTGCTTTCTCACATTGATTGCAGGTATTGGGCATTGATTACTCGTCGACTGAATTCCAACGTCGACATTTTGGCGCTAGAAGGAGGGCCCAGACTGCAATCTTTTTCATCTCAATTCATCAACTTCTGACGATATGGCAAAGACAAGATCAAACAGGTTCCTTGGAGATGATGACCAGGCGGAAAGTCACATGAACTAATCTCAGCAGAACTTACAGCCTGGGCAAGACGCAACCACGCATGCAGCAGGCCCGTCCCAAGGACAGATATTAGGGGCTGCGCCAGACATCCCTCCTCTGCCTCACCATCAAACGGTCCCAATTGCCCCGATGGTCGAAGGGCAGAATGCGTTGTTACAGAGGCAAGAAGCGTTGGAAGATACGGTTAGACAGCTCACAGAAGCCGTCAACATGTTGGTGCAGGCCCAGGTTCAGAACGTGACTAGGGTGGAAGTTCAGGCACCACTAGGAATGCCCCAACCTCCTGAACCGGCGCGAAGGCCTGAAAGGCTAGCAAGGGAAGTCCCGTGACCTGCAGACTAGGCTCGCTCATCTAATGCGCGTTTAAGGGCCGGAAGACACCCTGTTCAACACGAAAGGGAGGTCGCACGTCCTGATAACCTGGTAGCAAGGCCGAGCCAGGATGGAAACAGGCGGATGGAAGTTGGTCAAGGCAGAGTCCGAGCCGCAGCTTGTTATGCCGATGAGGTGGATGGGCAGCAGGTAAGATCCCATCATCATGAGGGTCAATTCGAGGAAGACGAAAGGTATGACCCTGAACATCCGGCTCCAAGTCATGATCACAGGAGGAGATACGAGCTCCGAGACCCCCAAGTAGAGGAGCTCCTCCGAAGGGTCCGATAGTTGGAAGCGCAACCTGGAGTTCCGGAGCAGCGTGGGCTCTACGGAGATAGGACCCCATTCACAAGGGAGATTGAGACACAGCCTCTCCCTCCAAGGTTCAAGATGCCAACCATTCAGCAGTACAATGGGGACAGTGACCCATATGACCATCTAGACGCATTCAACGTTCAGATGGACCTGCAGACAGGAAGTCCGATGGTGAAGTGCCGAGTATTCCCCGCTACATTGGGGGATATTCCGAGGACGTGGTTCAAGAATCTCCCAGCTCGCAGCATAGGAAGTTGGGAGCAATGCCAACAGAAGTTCGTTGGTCAATACAGGGCACTGAGAAGGCAGCTCGCTCCATCCTGCCACCTAGCTACCATTTTTCAGCGTCAGGGTGAGTCGTTAAAAGAATACATCACCAGGTTTAGACGCGAGGTCGCGAATGTCGAGCATCCATCAGATGAAAGCATACTAACAGCGATCTCAGCTGGGCTGCGCAAGGATGGAAAGTTGTACGAGAGTATTTACAAGTCCCCAGTAAAGGATCTGGGAGAATTCTACGAGCGAGCTGCGAAAGAGATCAGGTGGGAAGAAACCTTCGGCCCGAAAAAACAGAATCAGAAGAATGAAGCGGGCAGTTCCAGCCAGCCAAAGAGGAGAAACAATGGCCGGAATGAAGAAGGAAGGAATAACGGCTCAAGTAATCAGATCGCCAAAAGAGCGAGGAGAGAGCCAAGGTATGAGCGACCTCAGCGTTGGGGTCACCAGGAAGGATACAGCGTCCTGACGACATCACCGGACAGGATTTACGCTGCCGAGCGGAATAAGGAGGATTTTGGGAGGCCCAATCCTATAAGGGCTCCAATTCAGCACAGAGACCAGAACAAGTTCTGTGCCTATCATAATGAGGTCGGGCACAGTACTTCAGATTGCTGGGCGTTGAAGAACGCCATTGAAAAATTGATCAAGCGAGGTCGCTTGGGAGAATATGTGGCAAGACCTGCTGACCAGCGACCTCACCAGCAACGACCTCAACAGCAACAGCCAACACACCAACAACAGCCCCAACAAGCTTCCGAGCAAGGTCAGGATCCTGCGGTAAGAACCATTTTTACTATTTATGGTGGCCCCCATATTACAGGTGATTCCAACAGATCGCATGAGAGATACGTCCGAGAGGCGAATCATTCATTTCAGCTCAATGGGTCGGAGGGACCTACCAAAAGAGCAAAACCGACCTCGGACGAGATCGTATTTACAGAAGAAGATGCTAGAGGAGTGATCTGTCCTCATAATGATGCGCTGGTTATACGAGCTAAAATCAGCAATGTGGAAGTTAGGCGCATCATGATCAATACCGGAAGCTCGGTGAACGTGATGTATAAGAGCTGTTTTGACCAGATGGGGCTGCGAACAAAGCAAATGAGTCCATCCCCGGAGCCTTTATTCGGATTCACTGGAGATGCTGTGGTACCAGTAGGGCAGATTAAGCTGCCATTGACTCTAGGGGAGGCAGGTCGTCAGGCA
Organism: Litchi chinensis; assembly: GCA_019925255.1. Taxonomy (NCBI): domain Eukaryota; kingdom Viridiplantae; phylum Streptophyta; class Magnoliopsida; order Sapindales; family Sapindaceae; genus Litchi; species Litchi chinensis. The sequence continues at coordinate 7,955,672 of CM034469.1, forward strand.
ACAACCTTGACAGATTTCTTGATAATCGACTGCCCATCAGCATATAACGTGGTCCTCGGAAGACCTGCTATGAACGAGTTGGACATGGTTACTTCGACCAGAACTCTGACAGTGAAGTTCCCAACTCCTAATGGCATCGGATGTGTTCGAGGAGAACAGCACCTAGCTCGTCGTTGCTATGAAGATGCTGTGAAGATGGGTGTAAGAGGAAAGAAGGTGAACGTGGTCTCAGGAGGTGAGCCACGAGCTATGACTGAGAAGGGAGTCAGTCACGACCTGGACCCTCGCGAGGTAGATGCAGACCGAGTTATCGGTCCAATTGAGGAGTTAGAAGATGTACCAGTCAGCGAGGTAGATCCTGAGCGATGCTTGAAGCTGGGAAGAGGATTAACTCCGGAGCTGAGAATCCAACTCGCTGACTTCCTAAAGGCGAACTTGGATGTGTTTGCATGGAATCATGAGGACATGGTGGGAATAGATCCAGAGGTGATGTCTCACAGGCTGAACATTGATCCTCATTTCAAGCCAGTTCGTCAGAAGAGAAGAGCAATGACAGGGGAACGATACTTAGCACTAAAGGAGGAGGTGGACAAGCTTCTGGTTAACAAGTTCATCAGAGAAGCTTACTACCCGACCTGGGTCGCCAACCCTGTGCTAGTGAAAAAGAAGAACGGGAAGTGGAGAACTTGCATCGATTTCACAGACCTAAACAAAGCATGCCCTAAAGACAGTTTTCCCCTGCCAAGGATAGATCAGCTCGTGGATGCTACAGCTGGCCACGAGCTCCTGAGCTTTATGGATGCATATTCGGGATATAACCAGATCCCAATGAAGCCCGAAGACGAAGAACACACCTTGTTCATGATTGATCGGTGGCTATATTGCTACAAGGTGATGCCCTTCGGTTTGAAGAATGCTGGAGCGACCTATCAACGCTTGGTGAACATGATGTTCAAAGAACAAATTGGAAAGACCATGGAGGTCTATATGGACGATATGCTGGTGAAATCCAAGCAGATAGGTGACCATGTTAGCGACCTGAGAAAGATGTTCCAAATCCTGAGGAGCTATCAGATGAAGTTAAATCCGCTCAAATGTGCATTTGGAGTAGCTTCTGGGAAGTTTCTGGGCTTCATGGTCAACAGTAGGGGAATTGAAGCAAACCCTGAGAAGATCAAAGCACTGATTGACATGAGGTCGCCTACCAGGGTGAAGGACGTACAGAGCCTTAATGGCCAGGTGGCAGCATTGAGTAGGTTCATTTCGAAAGCTACAGACAAGTGTGTCCCTTTCTTTGACATTCTGAAGAAAGCAAAGAGTTTTGAGTGGACTGAGCAGTGTGAAGTAGCCTTCCAGCAGTTGAAGGAGTATATGGGACGAGCTCCACTTCTTTCCAAGCCCAAAGAAGAGGAAAAGTTGATCTTATACTTGGGAGTGTCGAAGCAGGCTTTGAGTGCCGCACTGGTGAGGGAAGAAGAAAAGACGCAGCTTCCGGTCTATTATGTGAGCAAACGGTTACAGGATGCTGAAACCAGATATTCGTAGATGGAGAAACTGGCTTACTGCCTGGTGATTGCATCAAGGAAGCTGCGACCTTATTTTCAAGCTCATACCATCGAAGTCCTCACCAAGTATCCGTTGAAGCAGTTTTGCAGAAAGCAGACACCTCAGGTCGTTTGTTGAAATGGGCAGTGGAGCTCGCGCAGTTCGATATCCAATTCAAGCCGAGGACGGCTATCAAAGCTCAAGCTCTGGCAGATTTCATTGCAGAATTTACGGGACCTGTGGATGATGAAGCTGAGTCTTCTGAAGGTCCAGCCTGGGAGCTTTTTGTTGATGGATCGTCCAGCGAACAGAGGGCTGGAGCTGGAATTTTACTTATCAGCCCCGAAGGCCACAAAATCCTTTGTGCTCTAAGGTTTGGCTTTCAGGCAACAAACAATAAAGCTGAGTATGAAGCACTGGTTGCAGGACTGCGTTTGGCTAAGGAGATGCGAGCTGAACGCTTGAAGATCTTCAGTGACTCACAGCTCGTCGTCGGCCACGTAATGGGAGAATATCAAGCTAAGGGATCAAAGATGGCCCTCTACCTCCAAAAAGTACACGAGCTGCTGGGTGCATTTCAGAAGTACGAGGTGAAGCAGATCCCACGGGCTCAAAACTCGCATGTTGATGCACTAGCTCGCCTCGCAACTACAAGAAATGCAGATTTCCTTGGGGCGATCCCAGTTGAGTTCCTACCAGCTCCAAGTACTGAAGAAAAGAATATGACGATGGCCATATCCGTGCAGCCTGATTCCTGGATGAGCCCTATTCTCAAATACTTGCAGGATGGAAAGCTGCCCAGTAACAAGCTGGAAGCCCGACGTCTACGAGCTAGAGCAGCCAGGTATTGCATCTATGATGATGTACTGTACAAGAAGGGGTTCACAGCACCGTTATTAAGATGCATTGATGGCCCTGAATGTGAAACAGTACTAAGGCAGATACACGAGGGCCACTGCGGGAACCATGCTGGGGGGCTGTCTCTAGCTCAGAAGGCACTTCGTCAAGGTTTCTACTGGCCCACCATGAGGCAGGACGCCATAAACTTAGTAAAGAAATGCGACAAGTGTCAGAGGTTTGCTCATATTCCGCGAGCTCCGCCAGCTTACCTCCAACAGATGGTGAGCCCGTGGCCCTTTGCGATCTGGGGGATGGACCTGATCGGACCCCTACCGATGGCTCGGGGAAGATGCAAACATGCGGTGGTCGCGGTAGATTACTTCACCAAGTGGGCGGAAGCAAAGGAGTTAGCTGAAATCTCCACGACAAAGATTGAGAAGTTTGTGTGGAGCAATATTATTTGCAGATTCGGAGTCCCACAGCAGATCGTGACTGATAATGGGACCCAGTTCGCTAGTGACCAGTTTCTCAGGTTTTGCAACGACCTCAAGATTGTTAAGAGCTTTTCAGCAGTGGATCATCCACAAGCCAATGGCCAAGTTGAGGCAGTGAACAAGATCATCAAGCAGACCCTGAAAATGAAACTGGAAGCAAAGAAAGGAGCATGGGTAGATGAGCTTCAAAAAGTATTGTGGTCTTACAGAACCACAGCTCGCAGCTCTACTGGCGAGACCCCATTCTCAATGGTATATGGATCTGAGGCTATGATCCCAGCTGAGTTTGAAGTTACCTCGCAAAGAAGAGCAACCTTCAATCCAAACAACAACGATCAGCTACTTGCCACAAACTTGGACCTGCTTGAAGAGCACAGGGAAACGGCCAGGCTAAGGGTAGCTGTCTATCAGCAAAGAATAGCGAGGTACTACAACAAGTATGCTCGGATTCGCAGATTCAATGTGGGAGACTTAGTATTGCGTCTCATTCTGCCTGGAGCCCGCAAGCCAAGTGATGGATCCTTAGGCCTGAACTGGGAAGGACCATATGTTGTCACAGTAAGCTTGGGGAATGGGGCTTATCATTTAGCTAACAATGAAAATGGAGCTGAGGTCCCTCGAGCATGGAATGTCGAACATCTCCGCCCTTATTATCAGTAAAACTCTTTGTAATATGTAATTCAAAATTATTCTTGTTAATGAAAGCTCCATTTCCCCAACTTGCGACTCAATTCACTTCACTATGGCGAAACGGGCTGCGAGCTAAATAGCTCGCCAAAGAGCCAAAAAAGCAGGCGAGGTGACGACCCCTGCATAGCTCGCTATAAATGAAAGAGCCTAAAAAGCAAGTGACTAAGTGTCCTTGCATAGCTCGCCTAAAGAGCCAAAAAAGCAGGCGAGGTGACAACCCCTGCATAGCTCGCTATAAATAAAAGAGCCTAAAAAACAAGTGACTAAGTGTCCTTGCATAGCTCGCCTAAAGAGCCAAAAAAGCAGGCGAGGTGACGACCCCTGCATAGCTCGCTATAAATGAAAGAGCCTAAAAAGCAAGTGACTAAGTGTCCTTGCATAGCTCGCCTAAAGAGCCAAAAAAGCAGGCGAGGTGACGACCTCTGCATAGCTCGCTATAAATGAAAGAGCCTAAAAAGCAAGTGACTAAGTGTCCTTGCATAGCTTGCCTAAAGAGCAAAAAAAGCAGGCGAGGTGACGACCCCTGCATAGCTCGCTATAAATAAAATAGCCTAAAAAGCAAGTGACTAAGTGTCCTTGCATAGCTCGCCTAAAGAGCCAAAAAAGCAGGCGAGGTGACGACCCCTGCATAGCTCGCTATAAAAATAAAGAGCCTAAAAAGCAGATGGCTAAGTGCCCCTGCATAGCTCATCAAACATTCTGATAAACCAATTACTTATACCTACAAAATTTTATTAAGTTGGTAAAACAAGTAATTGCTTTAATTATTATCAGATTTTGGGTTCATTGATTATCAGCTCGCAAGAAATGTGAAGAGCATAAAGTATATTATACACTAGCCTGAAGAACATTCAACACAGAAGAAATAATGAAAGAAATTTTCATTAAGTATGAGAACTATTTACAAATTGAAAAATTGAAAAAATACATGAAAAAGGAAAGAAAACGAGCTATTAGTTCTGAACAGGAGGATCTGGGTCAGCCAAAGGTTCTGGACCAGCGGTGGACGAGGCAGCTTTTGCTTTAAAATCCTCAACGGTTTCAAGCCCTATGTCCCCAAAGATAGAAAAATCCATTCTGGATGGGACATCCACAGTGTGTAGAGGAAATCGCGACCTGTTCTTTCCTCAGCTTCGTCCCTTGCATCTGCAACCCGCACTTCCAGTTCTTGAGCTGCTTGCACTCTGAAGACCGTCAGCTCTTCGAAGGCATTATCAGCGAGACGATTGACGACCTCAGCCTCTTTCTTCATGTCTTCAATTTGCTCCGCAGCCTCAGCTCGCTGAATAGCCTCCCCCACTTGCTGCCTAAGCACCTCAGCTCGATGCTCAGCCTCCTTCGCACGATTATCCGCGGTTGCAGCCTCCTCAGCTCGTTTGGTTGCAGCCTCCTCAGCACTTTTAGCTGCAGCTCCCATCTCATCAGCTCGCTTCTTAGCCTCCTCGGCCTGTTTCTCGGCAGTTTCAGCTCGCGCCAGAGCAGCATCGACCTGGCGATGAAGCACTTCAGTCTTCTCTTCTGCAGCTGAAGCCCGCTGCTCGTCCAGTGCAGCCTGTTGCTCAGACTGCCTCAGATCTTCTTTCACCTTGAGCAGCTCATCCTTTAGCATGGCGTGCTCATTTTCCATTTTCTTCAGGGCCTCCTCAGCTGCTTGCCTTGCAGCGTTTGCCTTAGCGATCTGAGCTTCCTGACCTTCTATTCTGCCCGAGGTTAAGCGAGCTAAATCGTCAGTAGCCGCCTCCAGGTCGAATTCCAGCTTCCTCATCTCATCCTTGGTAGCCCTTGTCTCCCTTCTTCGCTTCATTGCAGCAAGGGCACCCTGGAAATTATGAACAGATTAAAATCTAGTCAAGTAAGGAAATCAGCAGATGAGGAAAAATAACTTACCAGCATGCAATGGCGAGCCGCGAACTCATCTAGATCCTCGCCCCTAAGACACCTATTTTCCAAGACATTCGCGTGATTGAGCATAATTGTTGCCCAGTTGTCAAGGAAGGAATTTAAGTATCTTCCTCTAGGACCCAGCTCGATATCTGATCTGGTTGGTGAAGGAGTTCTCTCGCGCTCCGGGATATCGCGCGCATCATCATGAGAGACACCGCGTCGCGATACAACGGTACGCCTAGTCACATGCCCGCTGGGGCCAGCTCGGGTTGCCTGGGGAGCAACCTTAGAAGGAGCATCACCTTTTCCAGGCTGCGAACTGGAAGTCAGAGGTGACTGAAGATTTGCAAAAACATTTGAAAGAGGCACCTCGCTAGGAGCAGCAGTTGAGGGAGCAGTGGCTCTAGCAGCAGCATGCACCTCGCTGGGAGCAGCGGTCGAAGGGGCAGTGGCTTCAGTGACAACAGGCACTTCGTTGGATACAGCGACCGCAGGAGCCTGGTCCTGGGCAGATGGTTTAGAGCGTTTTGAGGGTGCTGCTGGAGTGGCCAAGTCTTCAGCAGGCCGTTTTGTTGAAGGAATCGAGGAAGCTTGAAATACAGTGGGACTTGCAGGAGGAGATTTCATGAGTACAAGTTTCCTCCTGTTGGCTGGGAGTTTCGTAGAAGAAGGAACAGGGGCTGGAACACGAGCTGGGGATGGCAGTGAAGCCCCTGGAGTAGATATGTGATGTGGAGAAGAAGATGGGTCAACCTGTGCAGTAGGGGCTGCAGGGACTGGGTCTGATCCTGTCCGAGCTGGAGCAGGAACTGAAGAAGAAGTTTTTTTAGACGCACCCTTTGAAGGGGTGCGAGTTGAAGACGATTTCGCCTTCGTTGGTGTGCGAGCTGAAGATGATTTTGCTTTAGATGAAGTGCGAGCAGAAGCACTTCGAGATGAGGTCTTCCGAGCTGGAGAAGGTAAGCGAGTGTCATCCGCTGATGATAAAGAGACTGATGGCGGAGGTCGGGAAGCAGACGCATCCTGAACTGGAACCTCAAAAACAGAAGGAAGTCTAGGTTTGTCACTCATCTTGCCTATATCTTCCTCAGCTCGCAGAAGAAGGGATTCCTTAGAAGGAGCAAGGCTGTAAGCTCTAAGGATAGCATCGTCAAATTTGCTGCTGATGCCTGCGTCCTCTGATTTGGCAAGCTTGTCGAGAGCTCGTTCCTCCTCGCCGCTGAGAGGAGACTCGTCCATTTTCAACACTGCACAGCAAATAATTAAAAGATGGTAATAAAGATACAAAATAACCTCAGCTCGCTATATTTTCCTTTATGAATACCTGGTTTCAGGACAAAGCTGAAATTTTGGAGATCTGCAAGAGATGGGCACGAGATATAAAACCAGCTCGTCTTATACGGCCCGACGTTAGATTTGCCTTTCGCTTCTCCTCTGGGCAAAAGGTCTTTGTATGGCGACTGACGGGCTGTGAGATAGTAAATACCATCTGGTTTCTCTCCTTCTCCCGTACTCAGGGCCTTGAAGGAGTAGAACTGCTGAATAATCTTCGGTGTAGGGGGCGAAGGCCGTTCCTGAGGAAGGCTATAGCTAGCAAGATTAGCTACGTATAAGAGTTCGGAGTCAACTGAAATGGCGCGAGCTTGACCTTGTTAAGAAATGCGATCAAGTACGGTGGAATGGGAAACCGCAACCCCTGCTCGAGATGCTGAGTGCTAACAGCGATGAATCCCCTGGGCGGATAACACGCATGATTGCTTGAATCAGGCAGCAGTATGCGGCAACCAAAAGGGATGTGGAATTGCTTGACAAGTCCTTCCACCTCAGGACGCTTCAGCGATGTGGGATGACGAGCGAGCACATCACAAGCCTCTCTTCCCTGTATAGCATGAGCTCGGGCTTTATCATGCTTACGAGCTTCATTGCTTGGAATCATTCCCTTGCGAGTTCCGCTTGTAGACATCTAAAAAAAAAAAAAAAAAAACGCCATATTCAATAAATATAAGACTCGGAATGACGAAGGTATAATAAAACATCATTGCAGATACAACAATGGTGATGGAGCAAAATGAACCCAAAACAGAAAGTTTGAAGAAAAAGATGCCTCACCTTGAACTGTTGATGAGATGAAAAACGGCGAGAAAGGATGATGGTTTCGTGAAAAGGTAGTGGGTCCTGGTTGCTTGAAAGCTTGAACACTTGTTTGCTTTGGAAGAAAGTGACAGATGAAAGAAGGAAATGAAAAGGGATCCATTGGTTTATATAGACAAGCAAGCGTGAGTCTCAACCGTCAGATCTTTGAAAAGTGTAACCGTCATAAATCTGACGGTGCAGCGTAAAACATGGCTTTGGAAATCATGCAGCCGTCAGTTGAAGGACATGCGCATTAAATATGCGTGTAAAAGATGTGCAGACGTCGCTTCAGTTACCACCTGCATGATCGCCACGTGTCGCAACTGAAAAGGTGGAATTTGAAAGTGCACAGAGGCAGTTATAAAGGTAAGCGTGCCAAGGAAGCCAACTTTTACCAGCAAGTTCAAGCTCCCAGCTCGCTGAAGCGAACTGAGAGTTGGGGGGCTAATGTTATATGTATTTTTCGGATTCATTAATTGGGCTGGTAAAAGTCCAATTTAGGCCCATCCAAGACCTGATAAGAAGGCCCAAAAGGGTTAACGTAGTCAAAGCTCATCAGACAAGGCCCAAGATTGACTCTAAGCCCAGTAAGTTCTCCAGTTTGATTAAAGGGATCTTCCAGCTGGCATCAACAGACCTATAAACACAGCCAGGTCGCAGCTCGCCGCTTGCGCAGCTCGTCTCTCAGCGAGCTCGAGCTCGAGACCACCATGACACGTCAGCTCGCTCAGACGTGTAATAAGTACAGTATCTTCCAGAACAGGCAGTTACCAAGTTCAACCATGATTCTCTCTCCGAATATGGCAATTGCCCAGTCAAACCATGATTTCCTTATCAGATATGGAGATCAATTCAAATTCAAATTCATATCAACATTATCTTGAGACAATTATAGTAATTTCTTGATATTATCTAAATATATTAGGAAGTATAATTAATTTATAATTCTTTTCCTTATTTTTCCCAATTGTTTAGGGAATGTAATTAATTCAGGATTCTCTTCCTGATTTGCTACAACCAGAATTGTAACACCTCTTTCCCTATAAATAGGGATTAAGATCATTGTAACATAATGAGAGAATAATCAATAATACACTGTCACTCTGCAGAATTTAAGAGACAGACAGTCGTGGACGTAGGCCTATTATTGCCGAACCACGTAAAAGCTTCGTGTTCCTCGTTTGATCATTTGTTTCTGTCTTTGTCTTTTCTTGGTATTTGTGCTTTCTCACATTGATTGCAGGTATTGGGCATTGATTACTCGTCAACTGAATTCCAACGTCGACAGAAAACAAATATAATCCAAATGCAAACACTAACCATATAAAATTTTTTATATATAGTAGAAACCATCGAGAGAATCAAATGTTCAACAACTATATAATCTGCTTCTTCACTGTGTACCATGATGGAAGACATTCTGGTGAGTGAGAGTTGTAGCAGTTGCACCGCTAGAGGCAGATCCAGCGCTTACATGACGCTGTCTACTGTAGAAAACAGCCTGAGGATCGTTATCTGGTAAAACCCCAGGATTCTGCGTTCTTGTTGTTGGTGCACCACGAACAGGTGGGAAGATCTCAGGAGGAGTTGCTTCATTAACTTGCCGTACTGATGAACCATTTGATACAGACCCCATATGATCTCTCTCTCGATTGAAATATCAAATCTCAGTTTAGTGTTTCTGTCTCTATACTTTTCAAGAGATGGAGATAGCAACTCTATTTATAGAGAAATGGAGAGCACATACTATAAACACAAGTACACAGTTCACAAACACTAAACAAGCCCTAATCCCTGTACGCGGTTATGACGTGTAATAGTTTTCTTGTACGGTTTGGCTTCACAGAAAAGATTGTTCTTGGCGGTCAAATCTCGAAATAAGAAGCCCTAATTCTGCAAATAGGATCTTTGCATGGTAATTTCCAACGACAAGATATTAATATAATAAGAATTGAGAGAAATTGAAATAAATGATAAATCAACATTGGGGAGATGCATTTATGCCACATAAGCTGGTAAGTTCTTTCTATTAAAATCAAGTAGTCAGATTTTCAGGAAAAATATGCTTCATTCCTTGTTTTGAAGACGTCACTTGTGTTGACATTATTTGCTTGTGTTCCGGGCCATAGCAGGCAGAAGGTACTGCATTTCATGGTACCTTCCACTTTTGTATTTTTTAATTTTATAAATTAAAACATATATTTGTCATATTCTTAAAAAAAAAAAAAAAAACATATATTTGTCATAGAATTATGGAATAATCACCGTTTTAGGACAACACACCACCTCTTCCCAAAGTTTTTTTTTTTTTTTTTTTCTCAAAGAAACCTCTTACCATAGTTGGTTGTTTACCTTCTCATATTCTAATAAGTTGAAAGTTCAATTCTCATCAGTTACATGTTATAGTTTAAGCGGATAATTTTTTCTCTTTATTATATAATAGTTGTCTCTCGTTAATGGAAGTAAATATCCAAAACAAATAAGTTATTTAGGAGTAGAATTCGAAATGTGAGAGTAGTATGTTACATTTGTATGGAAGTAGAAATGCGAACTATAAATCTCTCGGAAGAGCAAATAATAAGTGACATTCATGAAAGAAGATAACTCAACTAATATTTGGAATGTGTAAGTAGTGTGTGTTTGATCTTGATAGAACTTGTAGACCTCTAACAATAAGATGTCAGCTTAAAAAAAAAAAAAAAGAAGAAAAAATCACTACTTTGGGATAATGTCTCTTACACTTTTAAGTGGTGGAAAGTCCTCATATTTCATCATGGGGAGATGCATTTCTGCCACGTAAATTGGTATATAAGTTAATGAGGAAATGTCACCATGTGACACTTTCCATTATTGCAATAACAATTTTATCCCATTTCAATAAAATTAACAAATGAGTCTCAAGTCCTATTTTTTTGGACACAAATACCCTTTCTAAAAATAAAACTGGTGATTTATTGAGGGACGTATTCTCTCTTCTGCATCCTCTCTTCTGCTGCTCCTCTTACTCTTTCATTCTTCACAGCCACCATCCACCATCTATCTTCATTCTCGTCTGTACCATCCAGCTTCATTTTCTTCTTCACAGCCACCATCCAGCTACATCCAGCTTCATTTTCGTCTTCACAGCCACCATCCAGCTTCGTCCAGCTTCATCCAGCTTCACCTTCTTCTTCACAGCCACCATTCGCCATCTATCGTCATTCTCTTCTGCGTGACAAATTCCATCCACCATCCACCAGCGACCATTCTTTCGATGAATGCGACACTTGATGACTTAAAGAAGACACTTGATGAATAGCGTTTACTGTACTTCCCTTGAACCACAAAAGCATACCATCTCAGAAGGATGACAGTAGTTGTGGTAGATTTGTATGTAAGTATGTCGACTGTATCATTAGGAAAGGTTTATCATGGAATTGGGGGCTGTCGGAAGTTCACAAGATGAGAAGGGAATACGCCTTTGCCATTTTTTATAATGCTGTTGAGGCAAATGACATGTAATTGGGCTTTACATTGCCACATTCATATATCAACATGTATATATATATAAAGTTATTTACAGGTCCAACGTTACCTTTGTGTTTTTTGCTTAAATATTTTGTGTGATATTTGAGGTGTTATGTTAAAGTTGGGCTATCCCTTTTCTAATCTTGGAAAAAATCAGTAGCGAAAACACTAGTCACACCAAGGTGGGGAGGGTGAATAATACCAGTTCTGTCTGGATGTGATTAGTGGTGCATTAGGCTGATGGTCGATTAAACCAGTAGAGGAAGCACTAGTCACACCAGGGTGACGAGTGTGATTAATACCAGTTCTGTCTGGGTGTGATTAGTGGTGCATTTCACTGATGGTCGATTAAACCAGTAAAGGAAGCACTAGTCACACCAGGGTGACGAGTGTGATTAATACCAGTTCTGTCTGGGTGTGATTAGTGGTGCATTTCACTGATGATCGATTAAACCAATAGAGGAAGCACTAGTCACACCAGGGTGACGAGTGTGATTAATACCAGTTCTGTCTGGGTGTGATTAGTGGTGCATTAGGCTGATGGTCGATTAAACCAGTAGAGGAAGCACTAGTCACACCAGGGTGACGAGTGTGATTAATATCAGTTCTGTCTAGGTGTGATTAGTGGTGCATTAGGCTGATGGTCGATTAAACCAGTAGAGGAAGCACTAGTCACACCAGGGTGACGAGTGTGATTAATACCAGTTCTGTCTGGGTGTGATTAGTGGTGCATTAGGTTGATGGTCGATTAAACCAGTAGAGGAAGCACTAGTCACACCAGGGTGACGAGTGTGATTAATACCAGTTCTGTCTGGGTGTGATTAGTGGTGCATTTCACTGATGGTCCATTAAACCAGTAAAGGAAGCACTAGTCACACCAGGGTGACGAGTGTGATTAATACTAGTTCTGTCTGGGTGTGATTAGTGGTGCATTAGGCTGATGGTCGATTAAACCAGTAGAGGAAGCACTAGTCACACCAGGGTGACGAGTGTGATTAATACCAGTTCTGTCTGGGTGTGATTAGTGGTGCATTTTACTGATGGTCGATTAAACCAGTAAAGGAAGCACTAGTCACACCAGGGTGACGAGTGTGATTAATACCAGTTCTGTCTGGGTGTGATTAGTGGTGCATTAGGCTGATGGTCGATTAAACCAGTAGAGGAAGCACTAGTCACACCAGGGTGACGAGTGTGATTAATACCAGTTCTGTCTGGGTGTGATTAGTGGTGCATTAGGCTGATGGTCGATTAAACCAGTAGAGGAAGCACTAGTCACACCAATGTGATGAGTGTAAGTAATACCAGTTCTATCTAGGTGTGACTAGTGGTGCATTAGGTTGATGAAAAAAAACCAGTAGCAAAAACACTAGTCACACCCGGACAGAACTGGTATTAATCACACTCGTCACCCTGGTGTGACTAGTGCTTCCTCTACTGGTTTAATCGACCATCAGCCTAATGCACCACTAATCACACCCAGATAGAACTGATATTAATCACACTCGTCACCCTGGTGTGACTAGTGCTTCCTCTACTGGTATTACTCACACTCTTCACACAACATGCCTATCAAAAATGTGCTTAACAACATTAACTGCATATTCTATTTCTGCTTCAGTGAGCTCCACAGGTGCTGAGAGCTGGTATGTATAAAAAGAAAATTAGAAAAAATATAAATGAAAATTTGGTCACTGAACCATGAAAAGCTTCCCAACGTATGAGAATTCTGGAATTGAAGAAAGCAGCTTTTCATAAGCATCAACAGAAGATGCAGGGCCACTTGGAGGTGCAGCAAGTGGAGCGCATGCAAGGCTGACACAGACAACTCGATGGCAAAGGGCAGACGACGACGACGACGCTGCGTGGCTCTGTGCACGGTGCGGACAGACGACGGCGAGTATTGATTTTGGGGGAGGCAAAGACTGCTGTTGATTTTGGGAGGCAAAAGGTTTTTTTCAAGGTCTGATTTTAGGAGGCAAAAAGTTTTTTTCAAGGTCTGATTTTGGGGGGAACAGGTTTTTTTCAAGATCTGATTTTGGGGGGAACAGGTTTTTCTCAAAACCACATTTTAACTGGAAGGGTATTTTCGTACTTTTATGTATCATTTGAGCCTCTATTGTTACATTTTAAGGGACAGGGACATAAATGTTAAGTCACTACTTAAATATGCCACTTTTGTCCTTGTCCCTAAGTTAATTCTATTAAAATCAAGAAGTCAGATTTTCAGGAAAATATGCTCCATTGCTTGTTTTGAAGACGTGACTTGTGTTAACTTTATTTGTTTCTCAACGTTTAAAGTATTTATTAAATTAGAAAAATTAATATCTCTAAATTGCGCTATCTTAATTGAAATGTGTTTACATCTTACAAGGTATTTCCTTGTAGCTTCCATTCTTGTTTAATTAAATTTTAATTTTCAAACTTCTAAACATATATATATATATATATATATTATAATACATGGCTGTAACTATTAGGAAACAACTTGTTACAGTTCCAATTAAATTCTAAACATCATTAATTTATGATAGATCACTACAAATAAATTTTGGAACTCAATCTTAATTTTTACACAAAATCAAAATCAATTTTATCTAAAATACGTGTGAGATTGTTATATATTAAAACAATTTCAATCAAATATCATTATCATCTTTAACATGTTTGACATTTTAAGCATTTTTAGTATGCTTTTGTAGAATAATAAATAACCAATCTATTTACATATAATTAATTAATACTGAAAATGATGTATACTTGTTAAATACAATCTCCACCGTCGTGATGATGCTAATCGATAATTCTTTGTTTTTGTTTCTTTTTGTTATTTATTTAATCACCTTCTTGTGTTGGAAATTATACCCAAAAGCATCATATTTTCTATGAACGTTTATTCCATATCCAATGTTATTTTCATATTTAAAATAAGGTATATCATCTAGATTTTAATGTAATATTATCTTTGTCAATGTAATGCATTCTAAATTTAAAGAATTGTTAATATAAAAAAGTTTATGTGTGGTAGACATAATTCTTTAGGTTAGTTTAAATTATAATTTATAACTTAAGATAATAGTTTGACATCTTATCTTTTTTAAAGTTATAGCTTCTTTTGTTTCAGTTGGGAGTAATAAGTTCAAAATTACCAAAGTATAAAACTTTGGACAATCTAGTATATATATTTGGTATGTATTAAATTGGATAATGTGAAATTTATAAAATAATATAATTTCAAAGTAAAGTCTATCTCAATCCTGAAATAAATAATGCAATTTATAATTATAAATTGTAATATTTAATGGGTGATGGTCGATGTGATCTCATTTCCCGTTATAGTTTGGTATTATGGTTAATTAATTATAGAGAGCATATATTTATATATATGGAAATCATGGCTTTTTTATTTTTCAATAAAAGTAAACATCACCTTATAGGTCTTATAAAGTCTTGGATTAATTTTGCTGCCAAGTATTCAATAATTGCTATTAAATTATGATTTCTTGTGAAATCAAATTATCTATTAAATGTAAGGTAGTCATATGGAATAAAGTAATTAAAAAGTAAAACGGTTTTATATATCAAGATTATTGATATTTTTCGTGAGGATACATATCCTATAAATTGCTTAGGGTATAATATATTTCATATGCAGTTATTTTATTCCAAGGGTCCAATTTTGGTTTTGTTTTTTTTTTTAGTGAAATAAACTAAAATGAATAGATTAGGTCTGATTAATTAAGAGTTAAATAGATTTGGACTTGGTCTATTGAACTTAAGAATAGAATAGCCCTATTGATCCCTATTTTACATAATTTTGTATGATTATCCGAAATCGGATTATTGGATCCATCTAATATTGGACTTAATTGGAGAATATTTTAAGAGTGTCGAGCCTTTTTGTTTGTGCAGCGGTTAAAATATTTTAGTGGATAATGTCTTGTAAAACCACCCTATACATTACCAAATATATTCTTTCTTTTGATTTTAAGATAATATCATAAATAAATAAATTTTAAATAATTAAATTAAAACATAAAAAAAAAAAGTGCTGCAGCCTTCGCCCGTAGGGTACTGTATAGCAGCACTCACCTTAGTTTTATATGGAAGACTAGGTTTTTGGTGTACCATCATTCTTTAAAGGAAATTATTAGATTTGGAACCACGATTGAGGGGTAGTTAAAGTCTACCACATTGGATGACGTTGGATAGGCGAAAAGCTGTCCCGAGTAGAACATTGAGATGGCTTTTTATAATGACAATGAGCACATAGGAAGTTCAAGTAATCATCAACTCTCAAGTCATATGCAAGGCCAGGATCATCTCTGCAAGGTATATTTGGGCGACTGTTCCATCTTTCCTTGATGTTGTGATCATGATTGCAGATTTGATAGTTGATCGATGAACTCCAATCAGGTTGGATATAAAATATATATATATATATATATATTTGTGTGTAAAAAGCATAGATACCAACAGCACTCAAATTGTTATTATTTTAACAATTTATTTATAAACTTTAAAAGAAGCAAAATTGTTAAAAATGATAATATATTTTGGAAAAAACATTAACAACCCACTTTAAGGGTAATATCATAATTTTGAAAAAATAAAAAATTAGGGATGTACATATGGTTTTAAAAGGGTGCAAATATCACCGCTCATATTTTAATGGCTTGGGCATCTCAAGACATGGGATTAGCAAACCCACCATGCATATATACAAGGTGGGCGAATGGCCACACATGGGCCAAGGTGGTTTTGGCTACCCTAGGATGACATGTGGGGTTCGGCCACCTAGTTTCCTATTTTGAATAAATGTGTATTCTCCAAGTAATCTTTATTTTAATTTTCTTTGAAAAGGAAATTAAAAAATATTAGCAATTGGATTCCGAATAGGGAAATAAAATTCCAAAAGATATTTATGATATTTTATTTAATGAGATTAAACAAGAAATATCATGAAATTAATTATTTAATCAATTCATTATTATATTAATTAGTAATTAGGAATTCTTCAGAGAAGGGGGTTAGTTTTGTAGGAAGCTAGTTGGATTTGAAATTCTTTTTCTTAGAGAACTATAAATATGTAGTTCAGAAAATAGTCCTTTTTAGTGACTTATGAGCCTATTAGTCAAATTAATTACCTTTCGCACAACAAAACTTAGAATCTATACTTCTTCTTTATTAATCTTTGACGGTTTGATAATTTTTTGAGTTTTGTCGAGATTTTTATAATTCAATAACTCAAGAATGGTGACCGCACTCCCAGGATAATTAACTTTCATGGTAGAGCAGAAGATTGATTGGTAGAACATCCAATTAAAGCACGTGAATTCAAGAGATACAATTTAATATTGAAATTTTTTCTAGAAAAAATTAATATCAAATTTAATCTGGTTATTTTTTATAGAATTCAATCCTAGTTTTTGATAAAATTTTTGAAAACTCAGTTTCCTAACTTATTTTTCAAATTAATAAATTAGGCTTATTTTCGAAAATATTTTCTTGCTTACAAATCATTTCCGTTATTTTTCCCATCATCTGGTCTGTTAAGATTCATAGAAAATATAAAATAAAAATCCATAGAAGATCTTGATGTTTTCAAGTTTGTTCGTTAGGTAACTTAATAGGTGGACTACAACCTTGAAGTTCCAAGTCTGAGCCATGGCAAGTAGAGGGTCATGCATTTCCTAGTAGCTTCCATTTTTGTATAATTTATATTTTAATTTCATAAATTTAAAAACATATATTTGCATAGGATAATGGACTAATCAACGTTTTTGGAAAACACACCACCTACAACCTTGAAGTTCCAAGGCCGAGCCATGGGAAGCAGATGGTCATGCATTTCCTGGTAGCTTCCACAGTTGTACAATTCATGTTTTAATTTTATAAATTAAAAACATATATTTGTCATAGAATTATGGATTAATTACCCTTTTAGGAAAGCACACCACCTCTTATAATAGGTGGTTGTTTACCTTCTCATTCTCTAATAAGTTGATTTTTTTTTTTAAATTTTTGATAATTTAATGACCCATCCACATTAAAAAAAAAAAAAGAAAGAAAAGGATGATCAAGATTGTCAAAATTTTTTTCTTACACATCACTCAAACTTAAACTACTTTTATAAAAAAACATAGCACAAACAAATTCCTTGCCTGTTCAATTTTCATTCATAGGGAGATGTATTTATTCCACATAAACTTGTTTTGAAGACGTGACTTTATTTGTTTCTCAATGTTTAAAGTATTTATCAAACTAGAAAAATTATTATCTCTAAATTGTGCTATCTTTATTAATATATGTTTACATCTTAGAAGGTCATTCGTAGCTTCCATTCTTTGTTTAATTAAATTTTAATTTTACAACTTCAAAACATATATTACAGCATTTATATATATGAAGTAAAACGGACATTATAATACATGGCTGTAACTTCTAGGAAACAACTTTTTACAGTTCAAATTAAATTCTAAACAATATTAATTTATGATAGATTACTGCAAATAAATTTTGGAACTCAATCTTAATTTTTACACAAAATCAACATCAATTTATCTTAAACACGTGTGACATTGTTATATATTAAAACATTTCAATCAAATATCATTATCATCTTTAACGTGTTTGACATTTCAAACATTTTTCGTATGCTTTTGTAGAATATAATAAATAATCAATCTATATACATATAAGTAATTAATATTGAAAGTGATGTATACTTGTTAAATATTTTCTCGTTTACAAATCATTTCCGTTATTTTTCCCATCATCTTGTCAATTAAGATTCATAAAAAATAAAAAGGAAAACTATTCATCCACAGAAAATCGTGATATTTTTAAGTTTGTTTGTTACGTAACTTGATCGATGGATTACGACCTTGAAGTTCCAAGTCCGAGTCATAACAATCAGAAGGTCGTGCATTTCCTGGTAGTTTCCACTTTTGTATAATTTATATTTTAATTTTATAAATTAAAAATATAAATTTATTATAGAATTATGGACTCATCACTTTTTTAGGAAAAAACAACACCTCTTACCACAGGTGGTTGTTTACTTCTCATTCTCTAATAAGTTGGGAGTTCAATTCTAGTTTGTTGTGGGTATATTTGAGACCATATAAATGGGCTGGTAAAAGTTTAAGGAATTGATCCAATGAATTGACTCAATAGACGAAGGTCTAGTTCACCAACACCCAGCTTGTACAAACAAACTCTCAGTTTGCTAATATATAGTTCTTAGGTCGCTATTTAGTCATAGTCCAGCTCGTCTTATGCTCAGTTCGAGGTCATTCAAGGCAAGCTCTAGCTC
Source organism: Litchi chinensis (assembly GCA_019925255.1). Classification (NCBI taxonomy): domain Eukaryota; kingdom Viridiplantae; phylum Streptophyta; class Magnoliopsida; order Sapindales; family Sapindaceae; genus Litchi; species Litchi chinensis. Next base: position 7,974,080 of record CM034469.1, read on the forward strand.
GCAGTTTGAAACGCATGTGAAGAGAATTTTTCAAAATGGCAGCAACTCAAATTAAGAATGAGTCAACCACCAGAATTGAAAATAAATTCAAATTCTTATATCGGTAGAATCAATCCCTAATATGACAAAATCTATCCCTGATATGACAAAATTTATTCCTGATATGGTGGAAACCAATTTTGGAAGTGTAATTAACATGAAATTCTTTCCTATTTTAATTGTATTCAAACTATAATGTCCCATACTATAAATAGGAGTTGAAATTTCATTGTAAACATACAGTACTTAATAGCATACTGTGATTCTGTTAAAATAACCAAAGAATACAGTCGTGGACGTAGGTATTGTTCTGGTTGAATAATGAAAAAACACCTTTGCAATCTGTTCTTTCTCCTCTCTCTGTTTTGTTGTTTGTTTTTATTTTGCTTTAATTATAGATACTGAGTCAAGAACTTGGGTCGACCAAATTCATACGTGGACATAGTCAAATACATATTATAATTTCTATAGATAGTTTTCTCCTTTTATTATTGAATAGTTGTTTCATGGAAGTAAATATCTAAGACAAGTAAATTGTTTATGAGAATAGAATCCGAAACTTGCAAGTAGTATGTGACATTCATGGGATGGGAGTATACTATAGTTCTTTGAGAAGAGCAAACAATAAGTGACATTTATGAAAGTAGATATCCAAACTATTTGAGATGCATAAGTAGTGTGTGTTTGATCTTGATGGACTTTGTAGACCTCTAACCAATATGATGTCAGCTTAAAGAAAAAAAAAGGAAAAAAAAAATCACTAATTTGGGATAATGTCACTTACCAATACTTTTAAGTGGTGGAAAGTCCTCATGTTTCATCGTGTTATCCTTAGTGGTAGTAGACAAACAAATGCAATGATGGACCTGAAAATCCATATTAAAATGAGCACTTTAGTAAATTAATAATAATGTTAAATATAATTAGAATCACAATATTATGGTGATTGATAAATTTTCTGGTTGATTAATTTCTAGTGGTCTCCAACAACTCGAGAATAAGTAAAAGTGAAAACGAATAATTTAATAATGTCTAATTATAAAGCATAAGAAAAAATAAAATAAATTTTTTTTTTTTTACCAATGAGCAATCCATATAATGCAAGAGAACTTAATTTTAATTTGTAATTATCATGTAATTGTTGGCAATCAAATTATTTCTAGCATTACTTTAATAACATAACATATCTCTTAAGCAATAGTAACATATCTCTTCAATCAAGATTTTTTTTTTAATCACTTTATTAATTACAAACCAAGAAGAATCACATAACAAATAAAAAATAAAAGATAAAAATTAAATCATAATGGTAGATTTAAAAATTTAATATAACAAATTAAAATTGGATATTTAAAATTTTAAAATTCAGTAATTAAAGTTTCAAGTAGAGACATTATATTTTGAAAAGTATATAAGGATACTAATATATCAATAAAAATCATAAATATAATTACATTTATTATTTTTCAATATCATCATCATCATCATCACAAAGGTCCTAACAAATCGAAGATAAATATATGAATAAAGATAAAAAGAATTAATAAAAATTAAATATTACAAAAAATAAGGATTAAAAAAGTAAAAATGAATTAGATGATATATCTATCATTTATCTATTAACTAATATATCTATATTTATATAAATAGGAAGGAACATACATTTTATAAAAAGATATAAAAAAAAAGGAAATAAATTATTTTGATCCCTAAGTTTTGGGAAATTGTCAAATTTTTAACCATGTGTAGGAAAAGGATTAAATCATTTCTAATGTTTCAAAAAAGTGTTAAATTAGCCACTCCTATTAGTCAACTAAGGTTCCAACTAACAATGACTATGATTGTCAAGAGTATTTTAGACATTATATAATTTCATTAATAGATAACAAATTTAAAGAAAAAATGAGACAAGTGTTAACCAATGAAAGGTGAAATAATAAAAATATGAAATTAAAAAAAAAAAAAAATAGATTATCCCTAAAAAAATGACAAATTAAAGAACCAAAAAGAAACTCGAAAAAAAAAAAGAAAAAAGAAAGAAAATCAAATGAACCTAGGATTGGGTTCATTCGAAAAACATGAACCTAGTTGCCTAGGCTTGTTAATGAACCTAGATGCCTGTGTTTGTTCTTTAATGAACCCAGATGTGTTCCTCGTCAAACGAAAACTGATAGTTTGGCCGGCGATTAGGTTCAATTGTGTTCAATTAGGTTTGAAGGGGTTTAATTGTTTTCAATTATGGTTGTGGTGGTAATTGTGGTCGGCGATGGGAGGTGGTGATGAAGGCTGACAGTTTGATTGGTTGTAAAACTAGACGTTGTAGAGGTCTGTAGGGTGGTGACAGTTTGGCTGACGATGGAAATGGTGATGCTATAGATTCAAAACATCAAGGTTCAATTGGTGATGTTGTGGGTTCCAACTCAAATTTGCGGTTTAAAGTTGATGACGAATCCAGTGTGATGTTTTGGTTCACGTTGTGGTGGTGGTGACGATCTAAATTAGAAGACGTTGTATGTCTCTCCTTTGCATAATCGTAGACCAATTGAGGCCTTCACTGGTTGCCCATCTGTGAGTGAGCTGTTGACTATCATTGGGTTCAATGACTTGGACAACAAATCTCTGTTTTCATATGATGAGAATGTGAAGGTTAGAGAATCTTTACATTAATGAAAATAGAGAAGGAAAAGTAAAATTTGGAAATCATTGATCATGCATTCATCATGTTTAGTGATTACATTTTATTGCCTCCATATACAAGTATTGGCAGCTTGCCACATGACAAGATTCTCATCAACCAACTAACTAATTAGTTAGGCTTCGACCAATAGGATTGCACCACTTGTTGGTGGCTTAGATTCTTAATCAAAATGACTTCAGTTAAGTTGAATTGGAGATATAATCAGCTTGGTTTGCAACCTAGCTGATGTTGGCTTGCGTCATGCACAAGCAAAGTTGTTCTTTCAATTTTGAGCTACAGCTATGTTTCTTGGAAGGACAGAGTAGCTGTAGGATTATCTCCAAGTTTCATGTATTGCATCATTGCTATAGGAACTTCTTCAGGAGCTGAGACAAGGTGATTGCTTGCTGCAGAGGATTCCTCAAAAGTCAAGTGAGCATATTGCTCAACAGAGAATGCTACTGACAACAATAAAAATTATAACTTTGTTGGGCTCTTGTTTGTTTTTATTTCCAGTAGATCATTAGAGGGCTAAGTTTATAGGAGTTGAGGTTGAAAATGAACCCAGTGTGAGGTTGAAGACAACCTTTTATATATATAATTTTTTAATATTTATGTTTATATTTTTTAAGTTTATTTATGTTTAATCCGGTGAAGATTTTCCTTTTTTTAAGATATTAAATATTATTTTAATTTTAAATTTTTAAATGTTTTGAAGATTTTTTTTTGGTGAATTTTTTTTCTTGATATTTTCTTCATTTTGTAATGACCTTTTATTAAAGTGGTGCTGGATGAGAGATTAAAAAATATATTGTGGGTGTTGTTTGATTAACTATGAAGATTAATTTTTGTTCTGTTAATTTTATTTTTTATTCCGTTAATTTTTAGTTTTATCAAGGACAAAATGGTCATTGTATGCATTGTAAATAAAGTGAGCGGCAAAAGAGTTTTTTTTTTTTCTTTTTTATTAGGTATGATTGTCAGTTGACTAATAAGAGGAACTAATTTGATATTTTTTTGTAATGTTAGAGATGATTTAATTATTTTCTTAAATATAGTTAAAAATTTGACTCTTTCCTAAAACTTAGGAATCAAAATGATTTTTCCTCAAAAAAAAAAAAAAAAAAAGAGAAAAAATTTTTAGAAATCCAAGAGGGGGATATTTCCCCCAGTCTAACACTAGGTCCACTAGTGGACAAATGTCATCAACATAATTGGTTAGAAACAACTATAAAAAGAAGTTCATTGTTATTGTTTTTTTTTAAATATATTTTTGGTATTATTATTGTCTCCTGACACTAGATTAGATTGCTATCAAGACTTAACTAATATATATCTTGTGCAGCCCGAAAATCTACTCATAGGATCAGGAAAAGTTATCCTAACAATTAAGTGGGAAATTGCCACTCTGTTTTGTGACCATTGAGTTTCGAAGCTTGCATATGCTTGGAAAAGTATGGCAAGTGGAGTTGACACTATTGAGACAATCCACTAAACTCCATCATTAATGCATTGATCATCCAAAAAACAATGAAACTTCGGAAATAGAAAGTTAATTTCTTTTATTTACTTTTAGTTTAATCAATTTTAGTTTTCATTATTCTGATTTCTCATTGATTTTTCAACACATTATGAACATGATTTCTTGCAAATAAAAAGGATCTTTACGAGAATAATTTACTTACCGAATATTTTAATATGATTTATTTCATCTGTCTATATTTATGAGCATGCTCTGTCGTTGACAAATATATTGGATCTACCAGCTCTAAAAATAAATTTTGTTTATTTTCAGTTATTTTTATTTCAGTGATGTAATTACTATGATCCAATGTATGTAACTGAAGTTTTTAAAATTGGAATCCAATAGAGAACCATTCTAAATTCAAATTTAATAAAAAAAAAAAAAAAACTAGAAGTTTCTAAATCTAAATCAATTGAGAATTTGTAGTTCTGAATTTGAAATCGAAGTTATTGATTAAGAACATGAAGATCTGAAAATATGAGACAAAAGTTCTGAATTATAATTAAGGTGGTCCAAATATATATGGTTGATGAATATTCCCAAACACTTAAAAAAAGTGCAAAAGTTTAAACCAGAAGTTTGGCATATTAATATTTTATTAGAATTTGATGTTCTAAATGAAAGCTAATAAGTACTGAATATGATTTAAAAGCATGATATAAAAGCATAACATATTTGACATTAAATTTAATCAAAACCAAAAATTTTAAATCAAATCAAATTTTTACTTTTAGCATATAGAAAATCAAATTGCAATTTTCATTTCATACTCGAATTTTTCAAATTTTCTAAATTTCATTTATGATCTTATGGTTTGGAATTGGACCAGAAGTTCCAAAAATTAATTTAACATTCTAACATAAAAGCATGAGATTTTATTGATTATTTAATTATTTTCTTATTTGATATATCATGTTACATATTTGAGAAAGAAAATTAACAAATCACAACAATAAGTTGTTAAGGCCATAAATTATTTAAGCGTATAATGCTACACATTTTAAGATACGTGGTTATTGTGGATATATTTAGTACTGCATAAGTGGGTTGGTAAAAGCCCAAGGAACTAATCCAATGGATTGACCCAGGAGATGAAAGTTCGATTCATCAACATCCAACTTACAAGCACAAGCTCGAAGATCACCATGACAATTCTCAAGTTATTAGTCAATTGTGGTCAAAATTTTCTTATACTTAGCTCGAGGTCGTCCAGAGCAAGGTTTAACTCACAGTTCAAAGTGCTTGTTAAGGGAATATTCCAGAAAGGCAACAACCTAAATTGGGAAAGATTCAACTATCAGAATTGGAAATAAAATCAAATTCCTATATCAATGGAATCTATCTTTAATATGGAGGACACTGCTTTTGGAAGTCTAATTAATGTGAAACTTTTTCCTATTTTATTTGTACTCAAATTGTAATATCCCACGCTATAAATAGGGGTTGAAAATGCATTATAAACATACATGAAAAACAATAAGTAATAATATACTGTGATTTTGCCAAAATAACAAAAAAATATAGTCGTTGACGTAGACATTTTTTTTTGCTGAACCATGTAAAAATCATCATGCACTCACCGTTCTTCCTCTTCTCTTTTTCATGTTTTTTGCTTTTGTTTTACTTTATTTGTAGTATTGAATTAAGAGTTTTGATGGATCAGATTCAGACATCAACGGTGGTAAAATAAAATTGAAAAAAATATTTTATCTATTTTTCACATGCTTGCAAAGTAGCTATATAAGGAAATAAGATCGATATATTCTGATGAAAACATATCCGATGAGTGGATGGTTAATTTTATTGTTTTTTGAGATATTAAAAACAACCCTAATTATGTAGACAGTAGACTATGCCTATTGATAATTGTGCTATGATATAGAATGAAATAACGTCCAGAAAATTCTTAAGAAAAGGCGTGTATCTACAAATTGTAGATGTGCCAACCATTAGAGATTTAATAATATTGACCTTGCTTTACTTGTCTATTTTATTTTATTTTTTATTCATTTAAGGATATGGATCTTAACACTGAATTGTCTATCACTAAAAAGCAAGATGGATATATATGCCTACCTCACGATCCAAACACACACAATTCTACGGGATCAAAAATACTACTACGGCAAAGGAGCAATAAACCATTTTCTATACTTAGAAAACGTTAAAACATCAAAAGGATGGGAAAGTAAATAAATCAAACTCAATACATTTGTACCACCTTTATGTGACCTATAACTTGCAACTATTAATTTTTCTACCATTTTCCTCGTCTATCAGAATGCTGTGATTCATTTTATTTTTTCTTTCTTTTTTAGAAATACCATATACAATGTAATGACTCAAATTTGAGACATTATCAAGTTAGATGAGCGCTTTCACTGTCAAACCATGTTGGGCAATATAAATTATATCCATTTTTTTTTAAAATTAATTATGTCTACTTTCTTGAATTTGTAATTACAAGACTGTATATATATGTATATGTGTGTGTGTAACTGTGTATGTATATGATGATCTCACATACCTTAAATTGATAGAATTATGCCCTTTAGAACTTCTTTTTTTGTTTTGATTTTTTGTTTTTTTTTTTTTTTTTTTTTTTTTGAACTGATGCACTTTAGAAATTTGAAAAATACAAATTAAAAAAAAAAAAACTAATTCAAATCGGATACTTCGCTGTTTCCTTAGCTTAAGTTGATATATATAATTGTTTTTTAAAGTTTATTTTATAATTTTGGCAATAAAGCCTTATAATAATTAAAATTCAAAAACGATAGTTGGAATATATTTTAATTAGTTATATCTCTCAGTTTTCCAATAAAAAATTTGAGGTTTTTTATTTTATTGTATTCTTTTTATATATTAAAAAAATAATAATAAGTTTGGACTGCTTTGAGAATAATAATAATAATGATCATAAAATGGGAGCAAATGATATGGAATATTTATCAAAATTAAAGAATCCCAACATTCCATTACATCCAAGAGCTGAAGTTAAGCATTCAAAACAACTCATTTGGCATATTCAGTAAAAATTATCATTGATGACATAAACGAGGCCTATGTTCTCTGTGAAGTCGTGATTTATGCAATATAATATCTGCATAGCTTCCATGAAGACAATTTTTTTTTTATGTTACAGCTAATCTATATTTGTCTCTTTCTTCGCAAATTAATAGATTTAATTTCTTTCTCAGTACTTGCAAACAAAGTATATATCATATTATTATTAATTTTTGCCAAACAATCGTAAAATCTAACTACTTTGCTTAAACATTGGGTCAACTTGATCCATTTGTTTCAAATTAACTTGGTACAGCCTTTCTGTCAAAACGTTCATATTAAAGCTGCAGATTGCATTCCACCAACAAAATTAAACAGGTAATCACAAATCCTCCATATCCAGGCACCAGATATAATTCTTTTTCCTTTTATTGGTTTCTTTTCTTTCTTCCTTCTATTTTTTGGTAGCCTTCTTTTATATGACTAGGTATAACCGGAAAAATGAAAGCTTTCTGTGTTTAGTGTGTCTAACAATTTTTTTTTTTTTTTGTTTTTAATTTCAAGTTTTCAACTAAGGTAATATATGAGAGTCTGAACTGCTAGTCTGCCATGCCACCATCGATGCAAGATCTGTCTTGTAAATTTTTCAGCTCTCAGCTCTAATTAATGAGAAACGGAGTCATTTTGCTTTTTCATTATATATATATGTATATATATATATTTTTTCTGTTTCTTTCTTTCTTTTTATTATTTTTTATCTTTAATGGTTCGAATTAAGATAACAGTGGAGATTGAAAGTTCTTTTCATGTGTTAGGGCTAAATTTCAAGTAGGTTTTGTATAGTTTGTTCTATTAAATATTTAGTAATTAATTAAAAATGGATATTTGATTATTTAAAATTATAAATATTAGGTAACTATTATGAAACATTTAGATTAACAAAAAAAATTGGTATAAAACATTGAAAAAAATATCATTAAATTTAAGTGAAAAAACTAAACTCAAATGTATAAAAACCAATCAAGAAATCGATAAAAGAAAAAGGGAAGATGGATGGAGGCAGGAATCTTCTTCACTACTTCCGATTTGGATGGAAGATGCCTCTTCTCACATCTGATTAATGGAAGAGGAGCAACGTCCTCCAACCTAGATTTAAATAGATGGAGGAAGCTGCCTCCTCCATGGAGAAAGTAGGGGAAAGGCTGATTTAGCAGACGGTCTGGTTCCTCCCGCATTTTTTAAAAACATATATATACATATATATAAAAGATTGTTTCATATTTTAAGTTTTTACTCATATTGATTTGATATTATTAATCTTAAAAAATTACCATTGTTTTATTCTATATCAATAATAATACATAAAATCTGAGGCTAATTGCACATAACATTCAACACAATTAAGTTCAAAATGTTGTGACTTCTTAAAATCAAAGTTTATATATTTGATACTTTTGCTTCAAAGTATTAAATTGTATTTAATATATCAAAACAAACATAATGGTGCCTTAATTATTTTTGTTTACAGTGGAACTAAACTGTGTTAACAAAAAAATTAAAAATTATGCATATTAAGATGATAATTCAAAAAAAAAAAATTTATATGTGTTTAGTTTGTGAAACAGATTAAAAATGACGCTTTATGATACTAATAATATAATAGATGAAATTGTGAAATTATGAGATTTTCTTAGTGTATAATAGAGAAGTTTTTACCTAAATTAATTCTGAAAAAATGTAAAAACTCTATACAATTTTTACATTCTGTCCCTTTTTATGTTATGTACTCTCTGTTTACTATTATTATGTTACTGATGATTGTTGGTTACTAAGCCAACGGCAATATTTTTGATTTATCAATCTTTATGCAACAACATGCTTTGCTAAATTATGTTCCACCTAATTTTTCAATAAAGATTGTGAATAATATTTAAAACCTCAGCATTACAGCTAGAGATGAACAAAAGTAAATTAAATATTATTTTCTTGATTTGTTATTATTTGGAGTTCGGGTAAAGTGACTGTGGCTTAAGATCATAATTTTATTGATATAAGCATACTGAAAATACCATTAGATTTACTTATTTCATGTAAATTAATTAATTTTATACTTTTAGAAAATCAAATAATAAGAATTTTTTATCTTAGGATGCATCTTTAAGCTTATGTTCACATAATTATAGACAGAATGAATGTATTGGTTAGTTAAGTTTCTATGTATCATTAAGATAAGAATAAACAAAAATGTTTATTATAATTCAATAAACTCATCAAATTTCATATTAAAACATTTATATACCATATATCCAGAGGGGCAAAATTAGAGCCTCTGGAGAACCCTGGCTGCCAAGGGTGGTTCCTTGCAAGGTTAATTTCATATTAAAGCTGCAGATTGCATTCCACCAACAAAATTAAACAGGTAATCACAAATCCTCCATATCCAGGCACCAGATATAATTCTTTTTCCTTTTATTGGTTTCGTTTTTCTTTTTTCTTTTAGGTTTTTTGGGTAGTCTTCTTTCATATGACTAGATATAACTGGAAAAATGAAACCTTTCTGAGTTTAGTGTCTCTAACATTTTGTTTTTTGTTTTTTCTTATTTTTTTAATTTCAAGTTCAATTAAGGTAATATATGAGAGTATGAACTGCTAGTCTGCCATGCCACCACCAAGACAAGAAATGTCTTGTAAGTTTTTCGACTCTCTCTAATTAATCAGCAAAGAAGTCATTTTTCTTTTTTATTGTATTTTTTTCTTTTTCTTTCTTTTCATTAATTTTCATCTTTAATAGTTCAAATTAAGATAACAGTGGAGATTGAAAGTTCTTTTCATGTGTTAGGGCTAAATTTCAAGTAGGTTTTGTATACTTTGTTCTATTAAATATTTAGTAATTAAAATAGATATTTGATTATTTAAAATTATAAACATTAAGTAACTATTATAAAACAATTAAAAAAATCATCAAATTTAAGTGAAAAAACTGAACTCAAACGTATAAAAACAAATCAAGAAATTGATAAAAGGAAAGAGGGAAGATGGAGAAGGCAGCAATCTTCTCCACTACTTCCAATTTGGATGGCAGATGCCTCTTCTCACATCTGAAAAAATGGAAAAGGAGAAAACTCCTGTAACCGAGATTTAAATAGATGGAGGGAGCTACCTTCTCCATTGAGAAAGTAGAGGAAAGGTTGATTTGGCAGGAGGTCTGGTTCCTCCCACATTTTTCAAAAACATATACACACACACACATACATACATACATACATACATACATACATATACACACTCACAAATATATATATTCAATGTTTATATTTAAGATTTTTTTTCATATTTTATGTTTTTACCCATATGATTTGATATTATTAATCTTCAAAAATTACCATTGTTTTATTCTATATCAATAATAAGACATAAAATCTGAGGCTAAATGCATATAACATTCATCACAATTAAATTCAAAATGCTGTGACTTCTTACAATTAAAGTTCATATATTTGATACTGTTGCTTTAAAGTATTAAATTGTATTTAATATATCAAAACGACATAATGGTATTCTGTTTTCTAAATGCCTTAATTATTTTTGTTTACAGTGGAACTAAACTACGTTATAAAAAATTTAAAAATTATATATATATATATATACATTAAGATGATAATTCAAAAAACAAAATTTATATGTGTTTAAACTGTAAAATAAATTAAAAATGATGCTTTAAAATACTAATAATATAATAGATGAAAATGTGAAATTATATGATTTTCTTATTGTTTGATAGAGAAACTTTCACCTAAATTAATTCTGAAAAAAGTAAAAATTCTATATAGTTTTTACATATATTTTTTCTCTTTTTATGTTATGTACTCTCCGTTTACTGTTATTATGTTCCCGATGATTGCTACTTACTAAGCTAATGGCAATATTTTTGGTTTATCAATCTTTATGGTACAAAATGTTTTGCTAAATTATATTTGCATCTAATTTTTCAATAAAGATTGTGAATATTATTTAAAACAGCTGAGAGATTTATAAATATAGATTGAATTTTATTTTCTTGAATTGTTATAAGTTGGAGTTTGGGTAAAGTGAATGTGACTTAAAATCACAACTTTATTGATATAAGTGTACGGAAAATACCATTAAGTTCACTTATTTTATCCAATTAATTAATTTTATACTTTCAGAAAATCAAGTAATAAGAATTTTTTAATCTTAGCATGCATCTTTAAGCTTATGTTCACATAATTATAGACAGAATGAATGTATTGGTTAGTTAAGTTTCTGCGTATCATTAAGATAAGAATAAAATAAAAAATTTCATCAAGATTCAATGAACTCATCACATTTCATATTAGAACATTTATATACCGTATATAAAGAGGGGGAAAATTGGAGCCTCTGGAGAACCCTGGCTGCCAAGGTTGGTTTCTGCTATGCCTTCTGCGGAGATTTATTATGAACCCATTAGGCTCCTGGCAACTCTTGGGATTTAGGTAGCTTGATCAATTATTTGTGAACGTAGACAAAGAAACCATTTTTAGTATTCCTTGAAGAATAAATGGTGGAGATGATCATATTATCTGGCTTTATGATAAAAAAAAAAAGGGGTTTGTTATAAGGTTAGAAGATGATAGACTTAATTTGGTTACTAGAAGAGGTAGAGAAGAAATGTAGAAGAAAACAGAGAGGAAATGGAAATTTCTTATTCAACCATAACCAGTACAATTTCTCACAAAGCTTCTAAATAGACCTATTGAACTAAAGAATAGGAACTAACACTGGAAAGTAGGAGCACTTGCTTGACGAAAACGACAACCAGTAAAACAAACTTAACAACACTTCCTTAATTTATTCCTACTAAATCAAACCACTAACAACAGTAGTTGGCAACAATGAAATAAATAAAATATCATATGAAATGCTTAAGACTAGGTCCAAGCTTTATCCATGCACATGCAAAGAACGTAACATTCCATCCCTCTGACAATGTCCTTGTCCTCAAGGACAAAAATTCGGATATGAACGCTTGAACCGCCATTTATTTTCCCACGTTACATCCTCCACTGGGGCACTTACCCATTTAACCAAAATTTTCTCTTTCGGCCTATAATTCCCTTTTTGAATTGTGCTGCTGTCGAGAATCGTCTCCAGTTGGGGCAAGAAAGTTGAATCCTCAGCTACTGATGGTAGTTCGGGCAACACAGGAACTGAGGTACCCATGTATTTTTTAAGCAAGCTTACATGGAAAACATCATGAACCTCCGAACCAACTGGTAACTCCAAGCGATACGCAACAGGTCCAATCTTAGCCAAGACCTTGTAAGGCCCATAATACCTTGGAGATAACTTCAGAGACTTGCGGAAAACCACTGTTTGCTACCTATAGGGCTGGAGTCACAAATAAACATAAGCGTTCACATTGAATGTCACCTCACGTCTGCATTGATCAGCTTGTACCTTCATACGGTTCCTTGCTATTTCCAAATGATGACGTAGTGTTTTTAGGATAGCTTCTCTGTCTCGTAACATCTCATCTACGGCTTGGACTTTTGTTGTACCTGGAACATATGAAAGTAAATTCGGAGGGGCAATACCATATACCGCTTCAAAAGGCGTGATGCGAGTAGATGAATGGACAGAGGTATTGTAGCTATACTCAACCCAAGCAATCCAGTCCATCCATTTCCTTGGTTGGTCATGGGTAAAACATCGGAGATACTGTTCCAACATGCGATTTACCACTTCCGTTTGTCCATCAGTTTGCGGGTGGTAACTGGAACTCAGTTGGAGAGTTGCTTCATGCATTTGAAATAGAGATTTCCAGAAGGCACTCACAAAGACCTTGTCACGGTCACTGACAATAGATTTGGGAACTCCATGAAGTTTGACAACCTGATTGAAGAAGGCCTTGACAACAGTTAACGCGGAAAAAGGATGCTTTAGAGGTATGAAATGTGCATACTTGGACAAACGATCCACCACCACCATTATGACTATATATTGCTGAGAAGGTGGAAGTCCTTCAATAAAGTCCATGGATATTTCAGTCCATATCTTCTCAGGTATGTTCAAAGGTTGTAAGAATCCGGTGGGGCGAAGGGTCTCCACCTTACAGCGTTGACAAGTATCGCACTCCTGTATGAATTTCTTAACTGCTTTGCGCACGCCAGGCCAATAAAACATAGCCTATATTCGACTCAGAGTCTTGTGAAACCCAAAGTGGCCTCCTATTGGTGTTGAGTGGTTATCTGATAGGATTATTGGAAGAAGATTTGAGTTAAGACTCAATAGGATCCTCTTTTTTTTTTAACCAAACTCCATCACTCTGAAGATAATTGTGAGGAGTTTGTTCCTTAGCTGACTTGACTTTCTCATAAAATGGATCTGATAACACTTCTTGTTGAAGAGTGACCCACCAATCCACATGTAACTCCGATATGGAATGAAATTCATATTCTGCAATTATGGACAAAGCATCTGCTCCTTGGTTTTCAATACCTTTTTTATATTGTATCTCATAATCATATCCTAACAATTTTGGTAGCCAACGCAGCTGAGTGGGAGTGGATATACGTTGCTCCAAAAGGTATTTCAAGCTTCTTTAATTCGTCTGTACTATAAAAGGGCAACCAAGGAGGTAGGGTCTCCATTTTTTTACAGCCTTGACAATCGCAAGCATCTCTTTATCATAGTTAGATAATGCTAAAGCTGACCCTTTCAATGCTTCACTGAAAAATGCTATTGCCTGACCCTGTTGGGATAATATTGCACCAATGTCTGTGCCGCATGCGTCACACTTAACGATGAATTGTTGAGAGAAGTCTGGCAAACGCAGAACAGGCGCTGTAACTAAAGCCTTTTTGAGCTTTTTAAAAGCTTGTTCAACCTTATCATCCCATTGGAACCCGGTTTGGATGTTAGTCATGTAAGTGGTGCCGCAATGGTTCCAAATCCCCGAATGAACTTGCGATAATACCCTGCCAACCCGAGAAAAGCACGCACGCCCCTCGTCGAATTTGGTACGGGCTAGCCTTGAACGACTTGAATTTTTTTAGGATCCACTGAGACTCCATCCGCAGAAATAATGTGTCCTAGATACTCTACCTTGGAGGTTCCAAATCGACACTTGGATGGTTTCGCTGTTAGCTTGTTGGTTCGTAATACATTCAAGACAATCCTAAGATGCTGCAAATGGTCTGTCCAAGACCTGTTATACATAAGAATGTCGTCAAAGAAGACTAAAACAAACTTACCAAGAAATGGACGAAAAAGATCATTCATGAGGCTTTGAAAAGTTACCGGTGCATTCGTGAGTTCGAAAGGCATTACGATGAATTCATAGTGGCCTTCGTGAGTGCGAAAGGCTGTCTTGTGAATGTCTTCTTCCTTAACCCGAATTTGATGATATCTGGAACGAAGATCGATCTTGGAGAAAAACTGAGCACCATACAACTCATTAAGAAGCTCATCGATGACCGGAATGAGATATTTATCTTTAATTGTCACGCTGTTTAGTACTCTGTAATCAACACAAAACCTCTAGGTGCCATCGGATTTTTTGACCAGCAGAACTGGGGAAGAGAATGGACTAGAACTGTATCTGATAATGCCCGACTCCAAGAACTTTTGTACCATGCGCTCGATTTCAGTCTTTTGGTATTGCGGGTATCGATATGGCCTTATGCTAACCGGTTCTTGGTCTGCCTTCAATGGTATTCTATGATCATGTCTCCTTGTAGGTGGAAGACTTATAGTGTCATCAAAAACTTCCGGAAATTCAGATAAAAGTTTACTCAAATCGGTGGGTAGAACCATGTCTTAAATGGTGTGTGCGTGAGCAATGTCGTCAGTGGGTACTGAAATTTGGAAATAGCATCCCATACCCGTGAGTTGCTGTAGTTCTTTGTTTTCCAGGGGTTCTAATATAGCGCGATGCAAGCCATGGAGTTGTTGTCGCTGTCCATCGTGAATGAAGGCCATGGTCAATTTTCGGTAATCTGTCTCCACGGGTCCCAAGGTTTCAAGCCACTGCACCCCTAAGACAACTTGACAAGCAGCTATGGGTAACACATAAAAATCGACTACAATAACATAACTCTGAACAAGCAAGGTAAGATTCAAACAACGACCAACATATTCGACTTTTTCACCATTACCTACCATTACTTGAAAGGATCCATCCCGAACCACCAGTAAGGATAACTTCTAGACAACTGATTGATCAATGAAATTATGTGTGCTTCCCTCATCAATGAGCACTGTCACTTCTTTGTTTCTGATTTTTCCAATCACACGCAAGGTTTGAGGATGTATGGTTCCGGACATGGCGTGAAACGAAATCTCCAGTAGGGGTTCTGATTTTTCTTCTTCCTGGATGTCTTCACAATCTGAATTGGGTGGTACATCCTCAATCATAAAAAGCTGGGGTCGTTGGCATCGATGACCCGACACGTACTTTTCATCACAATAAAAACACAATCCCTTCTCGTGACGTCCTTAGCTTCAGGCCCTGTGATTCGTCGGATTGGAGTATTCGATGAGGAAGCTAGTTTTGTTATGGGAGGGGGACCGAGAAAACCAGCTGATGTATTGGTTTGAGCTCGTTGGTAAGGTTGAGAGTTAGGCCTGAATGTGTTACTACCACTAATTTTCTTGCTCAGAGAATTGTGTTCTTCAATGAGCCGCGCCACACCTATCGCATCTGATAATGTTCTTGGTTGCTTTACCTTGACGTCCAACCGGATTTCATCTCGTAGCCCGGCAATGAAGCAACCAACTAAGAATGGTTCTAGGAGGTTGTCAACACGATGGGAAAGCTTCTCAAAGGCTTCTTGATAGGCCACTATAGTTGTAGTTTTTTTGAGATGGATTAAGGCTTCAGAGGGGTCTTCATAATCTGTTGGGCCAAACCTTAAGTGGACTGCTTTTGTGAATTCTCCCCAGGTAAGGGGTCCTCGAAATTTCGTGAGCCATCGGTGCCATTGCAAGGCAATTCCCTCCAAGTGGAAGGAGGCTAACTGAACTTGTTACTCCAGAGCGATGTTCTTAAATTCAAAGAATTGCTCCGCCTTGTAGACCCATTCGGTAGGGTCTTCCCCATTGAAGTTCAGGAATAACAGCTTCAAGTGGTGGTTGCGATCTGGAGTTATGGTCGTATTAGAATTAACAAGCTGCGTCACTTGGTGTGAGGATTCAGTGGGTGCAAAGTGGTTAGTGTTTGGTGCGGTTGTTTGCAAGTTTCGGGAAGCTTTGAGTGATTGTAATTCGGTCAATACCGTTTGTAAAGTTGCATGAACCTGATCTAAACTAGATTCATGATGGCCAAGAATGTCATGAACCTCAGTTCGGAATTCAGCGTTTGATTGGTTTCGAGTGGCTATTGTTTCAGAGAACCTGGCTCTGATACCAAATGATAGACTTAATTTGGTTACTAGAATAGGTAGAGAAGAAATGCAGAAGAAAATAGAGAGGAAATGGAAATTTCTTATTCAACCATAACCAGTACAATTTCTCACAAATCTTCTAAATAGACCTATTGAACTAAAGAATAGGAACTAACACTGGAAAGTAGGAGCACTTGCTTGACGAAAACGACAACCAGTACAACAGACTTAATAGCACTTCCTTAATTTATTCCTACTAAATCAAACCACTAACAACAATAGTTGGCAACAATGAAATAAATAAAATATCATATGAAATGCTTAAGACTAGGTCCAAGCCTTATCCATGCACATGCAAAGAACGTAACAGAAGAGTGTTATAAGCTTGCCATTGCTGAGAAGTTACAGTTGTAAGGTTTCGGTTCTACACTCGACAATAGATGGTGGACAATATTTTGGAATCTAAATATCACTCCTTATAAGGTTATAAAAGTGTTACGAGCTTGCCATGGCTGAGAAATTACGGTTGTAAGGTTTCAGTTCTACACTTCACCATAGGTGGCGGGCAATATTTTGGAATCTAAATATCACTCCCGAAGCAAGGATATTTGTGTAGAAGCACTACTAAAAAAAACTTAATAGAGATCACTTTTTCAATGATCTCAAACCATATAAACATCACTATTAAAAACAATCTCTATTAAAGTGATCTTAAAACAAATAATAATCTAGATTACTTACAAATTGATAAGGTAAAACTCAATAAAGATAACTTTTTAATTTAGTAGCTATCTTGATTTAAGGTGATCGCTTTTTAAAGCTTGGAATGATGCCATTCCATCCTTCCAACCTGGTAAAAAGAAAATCATACCTAATGCTTTACGTGCTTGTTGCAAGAAAAGGCCCAAAACTACCTGCCATGCCTAATTGGTTTGTTTGGAGGAAAATCCCTCTTTGTTGTAAACATTCTAAGGGTTTGATCTGGTTAGAAGGTTATGTTGTAGCATTAAGGACCCATTTCATGCATGAGATTGAATAGGATGGGATGAGATTGGATTGGATAGATCTTGATAGGATTATGTGGTGTCTATGGAATAATAGAAACCCTAAAAGGAAGGAGTTAGAGCTAATATACATGCATCATTAATTATGTGGTGTCTGTGGAATAATAAAAACCCTAGCTATATTCCTAGATTGAGAATGTGTGGCTCATACTATTGCTAGCTACTTTTGCTTTGTCCTCTAAGAGGGATCAATTGTGGTTTGATTGCAGTCCTAAGTGTATTGGTTCTCTTCTTTATTGAAGATCTGAGGTTAGTTTCAAAAAGAAGAAGAAGATAAGATAGAAAGAATCCAATTTACCACAAAGAAAATGAAAACATTAATTTCACAAGAAAAAAGCAAATAAAACAGTAATATTATACATACGAAATTTTGAAGGTAGGAACAAAAAGCTGTCATCACGCATACATAACATTAATTAATCATAAAAAGTCTACATATGGTGCGCAAGAGAATGAAAATATATAGGATCATTCGAAACATTACCACCAACTAGTTCTGCATGCAGTTCTTTATTCACTTTTGCCCTGAAGTCCTCCCAAAACAGTCCTGACCAGAAACTTGCCCGGATGAAGAACGACCCCCACCTCTTTCACCTGATTGCTTTGTTTGATCTTGATAGTGGAGGACTTCCTGGGGACTTGTATCAGTTTTATCTCTCGAAGCAGGATCGCGACCTTCTTGATCCTGTTTACCAACATCTCCATAGAAGAAAACATCCCTAGTCTCTGTTGAACCCATGATGGTCTCTTGATAAATGGAACTAATATCAATCACTACTTTTAGTGTTTATTTAATATTTGAGTGTTTAAAGATGAAAAATCCAGCTCTTCTTTATAGAGTTTTATAGACTTAGCTTCTACACAATCAGTCCCATTTTGAATTTTCAACCAAATAAAAATACCCAGTCAACATTTAAGTGTCAATGAATCTTATCTGTACAAAGTGGTTAAATCTGAAAGTTAAATCCACATATCTACATCTAGAGACGATATTTTCAACCAGGAATTATATAATAAGATTTAGATTAATTGAAATAAGTGGTAAATCAACAAGATAAATGAATTCTGTTAAAAGGTGCAGTTTATGTTGACTTAATTTTCTTAGACATTTTTTTTTTTTTTTTAATTTTCTTAGACTTTTTTTTTTTTTTTGTTGGCATGGGAAGATAAGATGTGACATGAAGAAGAATAATTCCACAGGATTGATTTCCAATTTTTACAAGTTAAATCGTTTGTTGTCACGTTGCATGCCGATTAATCTCTGCCCTAAAAGTTTGTATTTAATATCTTATGTTGTCAATACTTTAAACTCTTAAAATATTAGGGATATTATTTACACAGGTTTGATTTCCAATTTTTACAAGTTAAATCGTTTGTTGTCAAGTTGCATGCCGATTAATCTCTGCCCTAAAAGTTTATATTTAATATCTTATATTGTCAATATTTTAAACTCTTAAAATATTAGGTAGGGGTGGCAATTCGGGTTGCCGTGTCGGGTTGGACACAACCCGAACCCGACTCGATAATTTTTAACACAACCCGAACCCGACCCGATAAGGAAACGGGTTGAACCCTCTCAACCCGAACCCGACACGGTTACTAACGAGTCAACCTGTTAACGATCCGTTTAACCGATATGTTAATAATCCATTTAACCGACATAAATAATAACTCATTTAATCGACCCGTTTATAACTCATTTAATGATAGTTAATACATTTAAATTTTAATATAGATATAATAAAAAACAAAATTAAAATAAAGATACATAAGACATAAAAAATACAATTATCCACAAATACAATCCAAGCCATAAAAATACAAATGTTTACAAAAATGATTATAAAAATATCTTTACAAATATAATCCTTCATATTAAAAAAATAAAATAAAATAAAATTTTTTTTATGTAGTCTTTTATAATAGAAAAACAATATCAAGCGTTGATTACATCCGCCAAACTAAACTTGTCAAAAAATAATAATTAAAAGTTAACTAATTAGGAAATTATATATTTATACATGAAAAAAATAGTTTAACAAATATTTGATCAAAACCAATAAAATTTTACTACTACATAACAATTTGTGATGAGATGAAGTGTTGAGATGAAGTTTGGAGATTTTTGTTTATGTTAAGGTTTAAACTTTAAAGGATATATATATATATATATATATCTACCACTAAAATTACATGACTACCCCTCCAAAATAAAATTACTTTTTTATCCTTATTTAACGGGTCAACCCGTTACCCGTTAGATAGAACCCAAACCCGACCCGATAATTAAACGGGTTAAACGGGTTGACCCGTTTATTTACCCAACCCGTTAATGCTCAACCTTAACCTGTAATAGTCGTGTCGGTTTCGTGTCGACCCGTCGTGTCAGGTTCCAAATTGTCAACCCTAATATTAGGGATACTATTTATTTGTAAAAAATATCAAATTGACAACGGAAAAGAATGGTTCGGACAATCAAATCTTGTAGGATCTAACTAACACCACGTACTACCCAATTTGCACCGCCCAAAGCCGTATTTGATTGGTTAAGACAAATTTAGTTTCAATTTGTCAAGGCGTTTCGTATAATTAATAAGTCAAATTTCTGTACTCATTTTTATCTTTTAACAAATTTGTTTTCTTTTTGTTTTAGCTACTCGGATGATTGTATATTTCTTTACATGTTTTAGTGGTTAAATTTCAAATTCCACCATACACATTTTATAAATGTATACGATAAATCTTCTTTTATTTCAAGAGCATGTGTCTCTTAATTAATTATGAAAATAGATATACAGATTATATAAATAGAGCTTAATCTTGATATTTCCATCAAATTTCTGCCTTGCTCAATGTTGTCTTCTAAAAAAAATTGTTACCAATTGTTATTATCATATTTAGCATAGCTATATTATTTTTCTTCAAATCTATCCTTCTATTTTATATGTATTCTGGACACAACTTTTTCAATACAATTTATTTTTCTCAACATAACTAGTTTTTTTTTTTTTTATATATAATTCAATTACATTACTATAACTTAAATGATATTGTAAGAATATTGCTACGTTGTCCAAAAATTTATCCAAATTTATGTTAAAACAATACATCGTATGAGTTATCAATACTACATGAATTGTCATATCATTCCATGATTGATATATTGTAAATAATTCATGTACTATGACATCATTTAAATATAAATTTAAACAAAATTTCTATATATATAAATATATTTGCGTGTCTGTGTTAATCTTGATAATATAATTTTTATTAAGCGATGCAATCCCGATAATATAATTTTTATGAAGTGCTGCAATCCCATACAATATTAATTTGTTGTGTGGAATATTCAATTCCCATTGGGGGGAACTAGGAATCCTGTATGAAAAACTGTGCGAAATCTCGCTCATTAGAATTGCTACTTCATAAATATGTAAAATATGATATATTTCTAATGTTCATGGTTAGGATTTGTCTTTGAATTCTCTCTCTTCTTTTCTTTTCTTTTTTTTCCTTTTTGATAGGACCTCTACGTAGTGGACAAGTGGTTACCACAGGCTATGCCTATGACCATGATTTGTCTTTGAAATTAGAAAGTATAAAATGCGCTCAATTATAGGAATACTTTATTTCAAAATACAATTACCTAGCTGAGTAGTTATCTTTGACAATCTCAAATACTACTGTAGTTGATACTGCAATGTTATTTTTTAACTAATTATTAGATGCATCCACTTGTGGGCAATGGCACTAAATGTAATTGAAAACTTAATAATCGAATCAGTTGCTATCACACCCGCCTCTTAACATATATGGTTATGTAATTGTCTACTGTAAACTAGATATTTATGAGAATAGTTATCTCCTATCCATTAGAATGTATATCCAAACAGCATAAGAGTAGTTGTCTCCCATGAACTAGATATTTATGAAAGTATTTGTTTTTCGTTCATAGGAATAGATATTTAGACGGTATAAAAATGTTAGATCTTAATATGTCCTAATAGATCTCTAACATATTCGATGTCAACTAAAAATAAAAAAACTTGCCATCAATGCAAAATAAGTAACATCAATGTATAGTTTCACGATACAATAAATAGAAAACATCAAATTGAACTAGGCCTTAAATCAATTTTCCATACATGAATTAAGGTTAGAGTTATTACAAAACCACATTGTTCAATTCATAAATGCGCTGTTCAGTCATAAAAAACAATTTCTTTTTTAAGGATGTAACGTGTTTGAAATTCAAAAATATTTTTCCTTGTATTTATTCACCCACTTTTTCAAAAAAGATGGCTTCTAAAGTTTTAATGAAACCATTTTTTTAATATCTGAAAATGAATTCATAATATTATAATAGAAATTATCAACAATAACAACCCCATTTCATATAATGGTGTTGTGATAGTGCAAGACTTCACTGTTTTTTTTTTTTTTTTCCTTTTTCTTTGGAAAAAAAATACATTATTGTTAAGAGAACAATACAATCAACTAATTAAATTTCCTTTTGTTAAAAAATAATTAAAAACATAATATAAATTATCCTTCTTAAGCATTAAGTAAAAATGAAAATATTAGAAATTTGATTTACAGATGATCCCATGTTTAACAACCATTTTGACTAATTTATTTTTAATTTGTATGGATGTGTGAGTGTGACCCTCTTCTAGATCAATTTTTCATTATAAAAGAAAAAATAACTGGTCAAAGCAGTAATCTTTCTTTTTTAAAAATAATTAGAATGATAATTAATTAATTAATTATAGCAAAAGATAAAGATCTATTGGAAGTTCTAGAAACTATACTTTAGTGTGCGTGTGTCTATATATAAGAACTAGCTACAGTTCATAGTAAAGGTCGCTTAGCTTTTCCTCTTTTTTTTTTTTCTTTTTTTTTTAACTTAAAGTACAATTAGGGTTTAATCATCAAAAGTTTTTTTCTTCTTTTCTAATCAAAGAATGTTTAAGATTAGGTGAGTGAATGTAGTATTTGGTTTATTTTTTATTAAAATAATTGGTCCTTATGGTCAATTTTCATTTTACAAATTGATAAGCAGGAGTTTAAAACTTTTAACAATATGAAATAAAGAATATTATGTTACCAATTGACCACACTATAAATAGAATGCAACAAATCCAATTAGGGCTTAAATTAATTTTCTGCAGACAAATAAAGGTTGAAGTTGGTAAGACCTTAAGAAGCCATGTCCTTCATAAATACGCACACTGTTCAATCATAAAAATCAATTCTTTTATTTAATTTGTAAGGAATTGTGCAGGAGATTAGGAGTTTTGTTTTATTAATTAAGAACTTGAATACAAACTGTATTGCAAAGAAAAAGAAAAACATAACATGGGTATACAATTAGTACAAGATACCAATACTTTTTCAAAAATATACATATGTATGTATGGTTTAATTTATATTAATTTTTATGTCATATATTATGAAATAGTTTAAAATGTACACGTCAAAAGTATTTGATTTATTATTATTTATTAATCAATTTTTTATTATAAAAATAAATGGACAGGTAAGACCAACGTTGCTATTTTATTTTTTATAACACATAATCCAAGTATTTGAAGTTTTTGCAACTATACATGGGGTATTTATTTTATATTAATAAAATATATTTGCACATAATCTTAGTTATTCTCTAGAAATATTCACTTAATTTGATCAATATCTAATGTGACTTGATAGGAAAAAATGATTATTTGATCTAACATTAACCTTGATGAAAGTCTAATATGACTTCATAGTAAAAATATTGACATTACAATATGTTGTTCAAATACAACGTACCTAATAATATAATCTACTAATCAAAGCTTCATTAGCTGACACCTCAAGTTTGAATTCTTAACTAATCAGTTCAATTGAATTTTTCAAAATTTTGTTTGTGTTGACATTCGGGGACGGTCAACACCCGGTTGGAGGTCGAAACCTCGCTAACGGAACGATTTATATGTGGTGGGCCTAAAGACCGTTGAACCCCTTTTGGTCCCAGAGGGTTGCGTCCGAAGTTGAACCCGCAACTTTATAGGTGTTTTTGGGTTGACAACTTCTACCATCAAGCTGAGGTCGACCCCATACAAATCATTCTGTTGGCGAGGTTTCGACCTCCAACCAGATGTTGACCGTCCCCGAACATCAACATTAAAAACGATCAGCTTGGTGGTAGGAGTTGTCAACCTAAAAGCACCTATAAGGTTGCGGATTCAACTCCGAACACGACCCTCCAGGGCTAAAAGGGTTCAATGGTCTCTAGGTCGGCCCTATACAAATCGTTCCGTTGGCAAGGTTTCGACCCCCAACCGGCTGTTGACCGTCCCCGGACGTCAACACCCGATTGGAGGTTGGAACCTTGCCAACGAAATGATTTATATGGGGCCAGCCTAGAGACCATTGAACCTCTTTTGACCCTGGATGGTCACAAATCCGGAGTTGAACTCACAACCTTATAGGTGTTTTTGGGTTGACAACTCCTACCACCAAGTTGAACGGCTTGGTGGTAGGAGTTGTCAACCCAAAAAAACCTATAAGATTGTGGGTTTAACTCTAAACGTGGTCCTTCGGAGCAAAAAGGGGTTCAACAGTCTCCAGACCGATCCCATACAAATCGTTACATTGGTGAGGTTCTTACTCCTAACTGGGTGTTGACCGTCCCCGGATGTCAATAGTTTACATCATCTTTCAATTGTTTGTAAAAGAAGTTAATAATTGTTTTAACAACGGAAACAATTTATAATAATGTAGACTTTGTGTTTAATTCTGTAAGTTGAATCATATTGTTATATTATTCAAACAATAATTACTAAGACAGGTGGTGAATAGGTTGCCTATGATGTTTTTGACTTTTGTTTTTTAAATTAGTTTTAACATTTTTTTAAATAAAATTTTTAATATTATTCAATAAAATGACCAACCTAACTACCTAAGTGAGACGTGGATTCAAACTTTACAATGACTCACACAAAATATTTTATGACGTCAGGTATTTTGACAAACCGCGTTGTTTCGGCTCAAACCATAAATTTGACATGAAAAGAGATTTTGGGTTCTTCGCTATTTGGTACACGTATGCTTGATCATTTTAAAATTAGTTAAAACTATTAGAATTGGTTAACGAAAAAGTGTAATTTCACTCTGTTGAAAAAAAAAAAATATATATATATATATTTTTTCAATCCTAACAAGATTTTAGAGGATTTATTTATCTAAGATTTTTAATTTTCTTTAACCCGTTTCTAATTTTATTTTAGTTTGGGCCCCCTTTGAATTGTCCCTTAAAGTCATATTTTATAATACAATTAATTATTCATGTCATGAATTAGTTTTATTGATTTCAGTAGATAAAGCATATCTAATCATAAATTAAATATTTCTGCATTTTTTCATGACACTGGTGATTGCCATTCAAAGTCCAACAATATGTATTTATTAAGCATGTATAAGAAGTCTTATTCTCTTATTAATGGAGTAAAATCTCCTAATTTTTTTGAGTAAAGTAAATATCTCCTAATTTTATGAAAATAAATTTTTATTTCACATTACAAATGTAAAAATCTAATGGTATTATGAGATTTACATATACAGTATTTAATTTCAATAAATTTTGATGGTAATTAATGATGTCACACGTTGTAATTATATTAAAGGAAAAATAAGTGATATTTTGGTCAATTAACACACCATAATCAAATATTTGAGCCTTTGTGTTTCAATGGATTGGTTACATGTGTTCCTCTAAACTTACCATTTTAGTAAAGTTTGTAAACACAGAAAAGGGAAAAAAAAAAAAAAAAAGTTGATCGAAATAATATCCCTTTGACATATTCAACACAACAGGTGGACGTAATGGCAGGGAACGCAAAAATACTTTCTGGCAGCAAGTAGATAGAAACGCATATTTTACAATAAAAATAATAAGATTGGAAAAAAAAAATCTGAAAGGACACCTCGTAATTATATTAAAGAAAAATGGGTGATGTTTTGGTCAATTAAAAAGGCATAATTAAATATTTGAGCCATTGTGTTTCAATGGATTGGTTACATATATCCCTTCCTATTAAACCTATTTTTTGGGACTACAAAAATGGGCTGGTAAAAGCCCATAGAACCAATCCAATAAACTGACCCAGCTCTCAGCTCGCACCTAGCTATCTCCAGCTTGCAGGTCGCAGGTCCTAGCTCGCAGCTCTCAGTTAGCTCAGCATTCAGCTCTCAGCTAGCTCCCAGGTCGCAAGTCCCAGCTCGCAGCTCTCAGCTAGCTCAACATTCAGCTCTCAGCTAGCTCCCAGCTCGCAGGTCGTAGGTCTCAGCTCGCAGCTCTCAGCTAGCTCAGCATTCAGCTCTCAGCTAGCTCCCAGCTCGTAGCTCTCAGCTAGTAGGATGGAGCTCTCAGCTCTTAGCTCCTCAGCATCCAGCTTGAGGTAGCTCAAAGCGTAATTAATACAATATCTTCCAGAAAAAGCAGTTACCTAATCAAATAGTGATTTTCTCTCCAGATATGGAAGTTAATTCAAATTCAAACTCAGTCAACATTATCTCGAGATATTTGGAGCAGTTTCCTGATTCTATTCAAACAAATTAGGAAGTGTAATTAATTCATGATTCTCTTCATTATTTTTTCCTGATTATTTGGGAAGTATAATTAATTCGGGATTCTTTTCCTATTTTACTGCAACCAGAATTGTAACGCCTCTTCTCCTATAAATATGGGTTAAACTTCATTGTAACAGAGGAGATCAGACATTGAATATCATACTGTCACTCTGCAAAATTTAAGAGAGACAGTCGTGGACGTAGGCTTATTATTGCTGAACCACGTTAAAAATCCTTCGTCTTCCCTGTTTGGTTTTTGGTTCTTTATTGTTTTCTCTCGATTTCTGTGTTTTCTCACATTGATTGCAGGTATTAAACATTGAATTCTCTTCGACTGGATTTCAACGTCGACACTTCCAAACTTACCATTTTAGTAAACTTTGTAAACAATGAAAGGAAAAAAAAAACATTTAGTGCAATAATATCTCTTTTGTTATAAAATAAATAAATAACAACAAAGTGAAATTGACAATAACGGAGAGAGAGCGTGTGGGTAAATAGGAGAAGTGTAATTTGCCAAGGAGGGTACATGCATTTATAGGAGCCAAAATAGTCAAAGATTTCCAAGCCAGCAAGTATTGTGCAAGTCGGATACTTGCACGGTGCAACTAAATGACAATAAAATTAAAATAAGAAAAATTGAGAGAGAGAAATTGAAATTTGAAAATAGTAAAAAGGCAAACTTGGCTCATGAATGTTTAATTACCAAATGAGCTACATATACATAGAGGTGCTCAGTCGGTCACTAACCGACTCAAAATTATTAAAATAATATATGGTGTTTATCCACCGAGTTTACAACACTTCCTGACACGATTATATTATTTTTAAATTTTATTAATAAAAATTTAATGGAATAAAAACCTAAGTAAAAGGTATTTTATAATTTATTGGATTAAAAATACTATAATTTTCTAGATTCAAGAGTATTTGAACTTATTTAATGAGACTATTTCATTAAAAATCTTTTAAAAAAACCAAATGAAATAAAACTTGATAAAAAAAAAATAATAGTGCATTGCGTATATATCCATATTGATTTAATATACTCCACTCGATCGAATACTTACTCTGATGGGATACTCTCTATGATAATATTCTCTTAAAAGTCTTAATATTCTGTTAAAAATATTAACTGGAATGATAGAAGTGAGAGAAACCCATATATGTTTTAAATATAATATATTTCAAAATCATATTGTTCATAAATGTGCTGTTAAGTCATAAAAAGCAATTGTTTTTTCAAGGATGTACCGTGTTCGAAAATTTTTCAAAAATATTTTTCCTTGTATTTAATCACCCACTTTTTCCGACAAAGTTGGCTTCTAAGATTTTAATCAAACAAACTTTTATTATTTTTTTTAATCTTTGAGAGTGAATTCAAGTTGTAATATTGTAATAGAGATTATAAACAATAACAACCCCATTTCGTATGATGGTGTTGTGAATTGTGATAATACAAGACTTCGCTTCTTTTTTTTTTTTTTTTTGAAAAAAAATACGTTATTGTTAATAGAGCAATAAAATCAACTAATTAAATTTCCTTTTGTTAAAAAATAATTAAGAATACAGTATAAATTATCCTTTTTAAGCTTTGAATAAGAAACCGATGCATTGATTTTGAACCTCATTGTATTGACCTTTAATATATTATTTTTATAAAATCGTAATTAACAAATTATTTAAATAATGAACATATAAATCTGCAATTTTACTTATATACAACATCTACATCAAAGTCTATTGTCTATTTGTCAAATTCATTTACTTTATACATTGGTGTCGAAAACATATATGTATATATATATATATATATATATACTTAACAATCTCTTATCTCAGTGTAATGACATCTGCAATGGTATCGGGTTTTCTTATTTTCTATATACTCTCTTTGGATGGTAAAAGGTTGCATATGTATATGGCCACATATGCTTCATAACTCATCTTGTGTCAGTAATAAATTAATTAAATATCATAACATAAAGACTATATATATTAATTTAGTTATAAACTTATCAATCGGGTTGTTAGGGCACAATTGATCTATCAAGATGCTCAACTTTCTACCGTTCATCCATGGGTGACATATATATCTAGGTCTTCTCATAAAATTCTATGAATCGCAATAAAATGAGCATGAAATACACCGGCGGCTCAAGTGGCTGGAGCCATTGAACTACGTCAATATTTGTCAGATAATCATATATTAATATTTTCTGCTCTTTAAGCACACTTGATAGAGGACCCGGTGATTTTGATTCAGACTACACAGTAGTAACATCTGCAATTTGAAGACATTAGTGTTATGGGATTAGTTTAGATGATCAAATAATAAATATTAATCTTCGAATAACATTTATATTGTTAACATGCCATCACGGGACTGATGTGTTTATCTGCTTACAACTGAATGCAAGCCATTTTAGGGGAATATCAGTTGTGATCGGATCAAATCTTAAACCTTTGCTAACATATTGTTGATTATAATGCATTGTTATAAAATCTTGCATGATAAAAATTAAACATGTTATTTAACTTCAGGGACATATGACATGAAATTGTAAATGCATAACTGACTGAAATGTAAACACTTACAAACAAAGATTTGTCATGGACAGTGTATCAATGGTCTTCAGCCTCATTCCACTACTTTTTTCGCAAGCACATCAAATAAGAATCGATGTGCTCATTAGTCAACCATAGGTTTTTTTTTCTCGAGGGTGACCAATGTGGTCAGTATCACGCGTCATCCACAACGATCAACCGCACGCCTACAATTCAAAATAATAATAATAATAATAATTTAAACATTATTGTAAATTTTCTTATATTAACAACTAGGATATAAGGATAATTATGTTTTTTTTTTTAATACCTAAGATCCAAAGATGTAAAAGTTTTGTATTCATTATAGACAGCCTCTACGAGGTCTACAGACTCCACCACTTCCTCGACCTATTGTTGGGTCACTGGATTTTTTTTTTTTCGCTAGTCTCGAATTCGTGTATGGCGTCCGTAGAGGTGCTGCTGCCTTGATCTTTTGTTTGCCTCATTTCTGGATGTTCTCATCCTGTAATTGTAAGCAAAGCAAAAACATAAATTACATATTTATAATTATATGTCAAACTCCAACACATTAGATATACTATGTCTACTTGGTCATGACCACGTTCAACCTCTATATCTGATATACCTCCTAAGTCCTTCTGAGAGTGGTGGATCTCCTGCTCCTTTTGTTGATGAGGTGGCTGGTGGAAACCCTGTAACTGAATGACCTCTTGATTTTCCTGCTGGATGGCTGACTAGCCTACATCAATAAGTGACTGATAGGCCACCTCGTCCTCATGGATAGGTGATCGATGAACCCTCTTGTCTTGATGAGGTGGTGGTGGTGATGGGTAATAGATGTGCTCATCTCGAACAAAGCTCCTACTATCGTCATTATCATCATCATCATCGTCGTCGTCGTCATCATTTGGATCATGTCCACCAACCAGAGACCTAGGAATTTTTAAATACTCTTCCACCTATCTTAGTCTCCTATTCATCTTCCTTACAATCTTCAAGGTTGCCTTTTACCTCTTATCTATTCTACTTAACTTTTTATGGGTTGCTTTTTGTAAATCCATAATATATTCAAAAAATTGTTTCACCTGTAGAATATAATCATATATATATATCATGTTACACAGTGCACATAATTGTAAAAAATTTTGACCAAATCTCCCTTATTTTTTGAGTATCTAAGAATATATAACCTGCATATTTAAATTACACTTCGTCTATTATATTTAGAGACCCCGTCTTTCTATCCCACTCCGTACTACTATACAGTATGTCCACATCTTTTGCATTTACTACAATAGATATTTACTGAATAATCATATAAATAGAATATTTGTACCTTGAGATTTACGTTCCATACATCGAGCGACTTTTTTGTCCGAAACTCTGAAAATATATTCTTTGATTCAGATTGCACGCTTCAAACGTCTTCATTTGGCTTATCATCACCCTCCACCTCATCATCACTCTCCACCTCATCATCATCCCTTCCACCCTCTACTTGATAATCATTATCACCCCGTACACCATTATCATCATCATCGTCGTCATCATCCTCATCATCATCATCATCGTCGTCATCATCCTCATCATCATCATCATTACCTTCACTCCCTCCGCCGCCAACTTTATGTACATTTTCATTAACAAAATGATTTGGATTAAAAGATTTCTAATAATCTGTGTCTCTTTCGGCGTCAATAGGCTCAAGGATTTGTACAATACCAACTATTTGCATTATATACATATATATAGCTATACTATAGTGATATGCTTAATATAAATAAAGATAGTTAAAACAAATAAATAATTGAGATCAATTTAGGTTACATTTGCCACTTATAAGAGGGAAATCATCAAGGCTTTTCATGTTTTTTGGTGTCCTTTTAAGTGACTGTCTATTACATCTTGACAGATCATTTTGTAAATATTAGTTACTTTTTTATATCTTCTCTCTCAACACCAGGAATAATTCAACTATTCACCACTATAATATAAAAATGATTAAACAAAAAACAAACATATAGTTAGTATATAACCCTATATATTAACCGTAATAAGAGTAAACAATTGTATTAGTTATACCTGAAACGCCAGAACATAGCCATAAATATTAATAGTACTCGATGGGTTTGTAATTCGTTCTTTATTAATTGTCATGCAAATGCAGTGAAACAAGATACTATAGCATAATATACCCTAAAGGAACGAGTTCCATATCTCTATATTCTTAATTATGACCCATATAAATTGAGCAATATTAGCCTTATCGTCTTGCCCCATGAAGATATGGAAAACAATCCTTACATTATGCTAACTTCAAAAGATCTTTATCATTTATTGGATCCTTGTCTACACGATCTTGACGGCTTATATGGCTTCTTGCCTTAAGAAACATGGCTAACTCAGTCACATCCGGTGACACTCCATTAAACAATCACCATAGGAGACTGTTCTGATCATTTTGTGACGCATTAAAGATTTCATAGTTAATGCCTCCAAAAGGAAGTCATGTAACTAATAAAAACTCATGTTTCCCAAACTATATGTTTTCCCTTAGACTTCAAATCACATTTCATCACAACGTCCACTGGTGATATCCTTCTCTAAAAAAAAAAACCATAATATCACGGAGGCAGCAGTCGTATTATTGGTAATCTTTAAAATATGTTCGAATGGACACTCTTCTATAAACCAATCGTACAAATTTCTACTAGTAAGAACGACAAGTATTTTACTAAGCAACCTCTGACCAATATGTGTATTCCCGCTCGTATGCTTGTTAATTGTTTGCGAACTATATTTATACCTGAAAGTCATCTATAGGAAAGAAAAACAACAAAAAGGATTAGTACTGCATCTAAAAGTTGAATCGATTTTTTAATATATCTGAAAAACCGATCAATTTAATAGATCGATTTTTCCCTTCAATTATTCACATCAGTTTTGCAGTTCAGTTTTTCACTTCGATTTTTTGTTTCAATTTTTCACTTCTAAAGAAAACAATTATGAAAAATTGAATTGAAAAATCGATGTGAAAAACCAAAGTGAAACACCGAAATGAAAAACTGATCTAAAAAACCAAACAAAAAAACTGAACCAATGCAGACAACACTGCTATCATTGGAATTGATCATTTTCAACTCAAATCCTATTAAATACAATAAAATCCAACATATTCTAAGTCTAATAATCATAACCCAACATCCATAACATAAGAAACATCTCAAAATCGCAAATAATAATAATAATAATACAACATTTCAAATGAAAACTGTACCTTCACAAGGTGTGGAAACTCAATGGCGGTCGGAGATCCTCTGGGGAGGTCGGAAAATCGAGAGAATAGTCGAAAAAAGTGGATGTGCCTTGTTTGGTCGCGATCGGGGTAAAACGGGTTGATTTTTGCTTTTGATCGGTGATGAAAAGTGCTTTCCATCAAATTCTTCACAATATATAGATAGGGGCTGTTTCATAATTTTATGTTTTGATTTTTTATAAAATTATAGCAGTTGAGGGTTTATGGGTAAAAATGTGCAAATGTATTATGGGTAATTTGGATATATAATGAAATTAATTTATTTGAGGGGCTAAAACTAATTTTTTTAAAATAGTGGGTAAAAACAAAATTGACCATTTTTTTAATGGATATTGCTGGTAATTTCCACTATATATAATTTAGGTTCAAAACAAAATTAACTGCTTTTAATTAGACGCTATAAAATCATATAATGTCAAGACACTGAAAAGGCAAAACACTTCCATAGTATAGCAAGTACAGGTAGCAACAATTGTTAGTAATTGAATTGATAAATATATATATATATATATATATATATTTCTATTTCAGTAGGACCACTTTTGATTTAACTTTCTTGAAATCATGACATCTATTAATACTATAATGGTTGCGCCCCAAATTGTATCTGTTTCATCACGAATGTTGTGCTTTAAGATTGACTTCTTGAATATTCTATGAATAATACAGTACTTTAAAAGTGTTTCCTCTTTTCCATATATTGAAATTATTTTAAAAGGATCTTCTTTTCATTCTTTTTTTTAAATAGGATCTTCTTTTCATTTTGTTCACCGATTCTGCACAAACACATGTTGCCAGATCCAGTTCATCAGCACCAAACAACACATGTTGCCAAATCCAGTTCATCAACACCAAACAAACCCTAATCCTGTACGCGGTTACGACGCATAATAGTTTTCTTCTATGGTTTGGATTCACAGAAGACATTGTTCTTGGCGGTCGAAATAAGAAGCCCTAATTCTGCAAATAGGATATTTGCTGGTTGTTATAGGTATTTTTCGGATTCATTAATTGGGCTGGTAAAAGTCCAATTTAGGCCCATCCAAGACCTGATAAGAAGGCCCAAAAGGGTTAACCCAGTCAAAGCCCATCAGATGAGACTCAGTATTGACTTTGAAGCCCAGCAAGTTCTTCAGTTTGCTTAAAGGATCTTCCAGCTGGCATCAACAGACCTATAAACACAGCCAGGTCGCAGCTCGCCTCGCAGCTCGTCTCTCAGCGAGCTCAAGCTCGAGACCACCACGACACGTCAGCTCGCTCAGACGCGTAATAAGTACAATATCTTCCAGAACAGGCAGTTACCAAGTTCAATCATGATTCTCTCTCCGAATATGACAATTGCCCAGTCAAACCATGATTTCCTCGTCAGATATGGAGATCAATTCAAATTCAAAATCAGATCAACATTATCTTGAGATAATTATAGTAATTTCCTGATATTATCTAAATATATTAGGAAGCATAATTAATTTATAATTCTTTTCCTTATTTTTCCCAATTGTTTAGGGAATATAATTAATTCAGGATTCTCTTCCTGATTTGCTACAACAAGAATTGTAATACCTCTTTCCCTATAAATAGGGATTAAGATCATTGTATCAGACAATATTCAATAATATACTGTCACTCTGCAGAATTAAAGAGACAGACAGTCGTGGACGTAGGCCTATTATTACCGAACCACGTAAAAGCTTCGTGTTCCTCGTTTGATCATCTGTTTCTGTCTTTGTCTTTTCTCGGTATTTACGCTTTCTCACATTGATTGCAGGTATTGGGCATTGATTACTCGTCGACTGAATTCCAACTTCGACATTGGTAATTTCCAACGACAAGATATTAATGTAATAAGAATTGACAAAAAACGAGGGAGATGCATTTATGCTACATAACCTATTATTATAATAAGAATTAACTGACCAGCATAGGGCTTGTTTATCCTGTTTCCAACGACAAGATATTGAATTTATCAAGAAGTCAGATTTTTGAAGAAAATATGCTCCATTGCATTAACTTCATTTGTTTGTTTGTCTCTCAATGCTTAAAGTATTTATTATATCAGAAAAATCATTAGCTATAAATTGTGCTATCTTTGTTAATATAAATGATAGATCACTACAAATAAAGTATATTTATTAAATTGTAACTTCTATGAAACAACTTGTTACAGCTCCAACTAAATTCTAAACAACATTAATTTATGATAGACTACTACAAATAAATTTTCGAACTCAATCTTAATTTTTACACAAAATCAAAATCAATTTTATCTTAGATACGTGTGACATTGTTATATATTTAAACAATTTCAATTGAATATATTATCTGAAGATGTTTGACATTTCAAACATTTTTGTTTGCTTTTGTAGAATAATAAATAACTAATCAATATACATATAATTAATTAATATTGAAAATGATATATACTAGTTAATTACAGTCTCCACCGTCATGATGATGTCAATTGATAAATCATTGTTTTCGTTTCTTTTTATTATTTATTTAATCACCTTTCTTGCGTTGGAAGTTTTGCCCAAATGCATGGTGTTTTCGATGAATGTTTATTCCATATCTAATGTTATTTTTATATTTAAAATAAGTTACATCATCTAGCATTGTATTCTAATATTATCTTTGTCAAAGTAATGCATTCTAAGGTTATAGATTATAAAATGTAAAGAATTATTCATATAAAGAAATTTGTGGATGGTAGACATAATTCTTTAGATCAGTCTAAATCATATTTTATAATTTAAGATGATGGTTGGGCACCTTATCTTGTTTAAAATTATATGTTTTTTTTTTTTTTTTAATGAATTTGGGTAAAACCCAATTTTGCTATTCTAGGGTGGGTATTTTTGTAATTTCCGCTAAAATAAAAGTGGAGAAGGTTTAATTAAAGGCTCTGGAAGAACCATATTTGTATTAAATGGTACCAAAGGTTATATAAATGATGCTCTATATTGTAGCAAATCTTGAAGAAATTTTCATAATTTCAAAGATATATAACATAATTTCAACATAGTTTCATTTAAGCAAAAGATTTAGAAAACCTAACATTACTCTTAAGAGATTAGTCAAAGAATTTACATTCTCTCTATATTGAATTAAATAATAATAATAATAATGAACTATTACTTAACAAAGTCACGATAGTTGAGATTATTTTTGATATATATAAAATAATAATTTCAACTATTGTGGCTTTGTTAATTAATAGTTCTTTATTGTTTTTTAAATTCGTTCATGATATATCTTTCTATTGGGTTTTGTGCTCTAAGAGCTTGTAATTATGTAAATGGTTTTAATAAATAATAATAAAGTATTTATTTTATTCAATTTATATATTTTGCAAAAATTGTATATATCATAAGAAACATCCTTGATTACTGATGTATTTTCAAACTAAGTATATAAGTGTTATATACAAGCGGATTTAGTTTGAGAGAAGTAATCTAAAAAGTCCGTAGAAAGCAAACGAAGCTGGGTACTTTATTTGTGGTAAATCTACAGTTGGGTCCATTTCGTATTTGGTACAATAGTTTTATCCGAGACTATTCATGTAGTGACATGGAAATGGAGGTACCTTATATAATAAAGATTATATAGGACTGGACCACCATAAACATGAGTCTCTAATTAATATCCGTTAAATTTAGAGATTTATATTTATCAACTAGATGATCATATATGAATTGATTTTAATCTTGAGTGTATTATAGACTCCTGCTTGTTGAGTTATGTCCTTTGATTTATATGAGTGAGATCGATATAGATGCTCGATCAATAACTTCGTACTTAGTTTGGGGGAAGTAATCTAAAAAGTCCGTAGAAAGCAAACGAAGCTGGGTACTTTATTTGTGGTAAATCTACAGTTGTAGTCCATTTCGTATTTGGTACAATAGTTTTATCCGAGACTATTCATGTAGTGACATGGAAATGGAGGTACCTTATATAATAAAGATTATATAGGACTGGACCACCATAAACGTGAGTCTCTAATTAATATCCGTTAAATTTAGAAATTTATATTTATCAACTAGATGATCATATATGAATTGATTTTAATCTTGAGTGTATTATGGACTCCTGCTTGTTGAGTTATGTCCTTTGATTTACATGAGTGAGATCGATATAGATGCTCGATCAATAACTTCGTACTTTGGGGATATGATTTAGTAAGTAGCTGGGAACATTCTATACAATAGTGGAATCCACTCCTTGCGAGAAGTAGAGAAATAGTTCTCTTAAGGGTTGATTCAAGTCTTGAACAATAAGAACGCTCAACTTTCTGTTCATATGTAAACAGAAAGATAAATTCATAAGTTGTTATGAATATATTGTTCATTAGAGAATCAGTAGTACTTAAGGATCAAGATATAATTAGAGTGGTATAACGGATATTATGACCTAGCTTTAATTATGAACTATTTGTGAAGGGTCAAATCATATGTAGTGATTATATCAATGGACACTGAAAATTTCAGATTGTATAAAAACATCTATAGTTTTGAGAGTGCAATCTTAGGTTTTTAGTGGAGTAACTCTAAGATTAATAATAGTGAATTATTTAATTAAAGAGTTTAATTAATAATTCCGATATTATTGGAGCTCAAAATTGTAGGTCCATTGAGTCCCCTTGATAGCTCATTTCACTATAAGAAACGTGTATATAGAATATCGTAATTGGATCGTCCAATTATAATTGTTACATTAAGTAACAAAATATGTGTTCATTTGGTATTTGAATAATATTGATTATTCAAATTATTAATTAGTTAATTATTAATTATGAATTAATAATTATTTAATTAATTTTATAAGAGGTCTTGAATTCAATTTTTAGTTGTGACCGGTTATAAATTAATTATGAATTAATTATAGGTTACAAGTATGATTATAAAATATAATATGAATTAATTTTGAATTAATTATGTTATATGGGTAAAAGTTTAATTTTAATAAACTTGGGGTTAAATATTAATTTTGATTAATTAAAACCCTAATTGGTTGCCTATAAATAGAAAAGAAATAGTATTTTTTTCCTAATAGAAGATATATTTAGGTTTTGTTTTACGTTCTTTAAAACAAAACCTATTCTCACCTCTTACGTATATTGTTTGTTCTTTTAAGAAAAGAAATCAATAGAAAGTGAGCACAATTTTATATAATTGTGCCCACTCACTTGTTTCTTGGTGTAGAGACATATCAAGGAAGGTAATGTGGTGAGCAATCCACAGAGATCAATACAAAAGATACAAAATTTTATCTTTAATTTATTTTTATTATTTTATTTCATTGTTTTATGGATATAGAGTTCTTGAGTTTTCTAAAATTTTTTAAAACTCAATGTTCCGCAAATCCTTATTTTTATAAAAACAATTGTTGTTTTTTCCTACAATTGGTATCAGAGCCTAGGTTTTAATAAAACAATGATTTTAAAATAATATGTTTTGTATTGATTTGTATGTCATTGAGTAGGCATTATAATTTTTTATTTGATTTTGATGTGATATATTTGTATATATGTTTGATGAATGAGAATTATATGGTATGATCGTTAATTGTATGATTCTTTGGTTATTTAATTTGATTAATTTTATAAGTCGAAAGTGGCAATTTTTTTGTTGTAATTCATAGTTTTAGGGTTTTATTTTTTCAAGAATGTAGCGCAGAAGAGGTCTGATTTTTGCTACTGTTATGGGTGAATTACGAAAGAATTGAAAATTGAAAATATGATTTGTGCAAGTGTAGTAATGTCGCCGCATGAGATGCGCGGGTGTAAACTCCTCAATGAGCACCTGGCAGTGTGGTGCACTAGATGAACCCGGTACTGCAGGAAATCAGTGCACAAAAGTTGCGCACAGGTGAACATGGAACTGCAGTGGAAGCCATTGCACAAAAGTTGTGCACACGTAAACATGGTACTGCTTGTTTGAGAAGGCTCCAAAGAAAATTACATAGAAATCGACTTTTAATAATATATAAAAAAAAAAAAAAAAATTGATGCTTTCTGCACCGATCAGGTCTGCACGTTTTTTTCACAGACCTGGTGGTTTTTTGTTTTGCACAAATCTTGTGCAAGATTAAATTGCACATATCAATGCAATTTTTTTTTGAAAGTCAAAAGAGTGTTTTTGTTGTATACAAATGCATACATCAGACTGCATCGATTTTATTTTATTTATTATTATTATTATTTTTTTTTAATAAACATCCTTAGATTTCTATTCCATCATATTTTCAATGATTTTAAATTTCTATTTCTTTCATAATTTTTAAATTCTTAATAAGATTGAAATATATTTATTAGGTTTGAAAATCAGGAAATGGGCTTCTAACCCAATCCATTTGATGGATGTTCTTGATTATTAAATTAGATTTAATTTTGAGCCTAACAAATCACATGAAGACCTTAAAGACTATGAAGACTACAAGTGAAGGCCAAAGAATGCCTTGGTTAATTTATGTAATTTTGAAATTAGATTTAAGTTGTTAAAACCAAAGAACCCGGTTATACACATGTTGTTTATTTAAATTATTTATCATGCGATGATTGAATAATTTGTTGATAACATGACCATGCATAAAATATGTCATATAGAATAGAGAGTGTCTACTCACTGCATTATAACATGACATGCATCATATGTATTATTTTATTTTACTATTAAATTGTTTATTAGTATAAATAGTAGAATAATACATAGAATGCCTCTTAAATAATTTGAATTGATTTTAGTGGAAAATCATAGGTTTCAAATTAGAAATATGATTTCAATAATTGACATTAATAATGTGGATTAGATTTTAATTAGTTAAAATCTGGTAACTTCATACTAAATCTAGTCTTTATAATTTAGATTATTTAGATTAGATTTATAAATTGAATTAGATTTTTAAGTATTAAAAATTTGGTAATTCATTAAGTGTTAATAAGTTATGAACTTTAGTAACTCACAAATTCTTAGTAATTTAGATTATTTTCTTAGCCATTAATAATCTAAGACGATTACTAGGAATTTTTAATAGAAAACTCTGATCCTAAAATAGTGAGTGGGAGAGAGATATATGACAATATATCCCGCGGTCTCCATCATTAGTTCAACACCGTGAAACTTAAAGGCGTCTTGAGACGACTTTGTTATCGTCCCCCTACGGGTGGTGTCCATTTAAGTTGATCAAGGTTGACTTCCTAATGGATAGGATTCCTAGATGTATCTTGGGATTGACCTACCCTACGGCGGCAATTCTCGAGCTAAGTCATTGGAATCCGAAATGATGGATTACACTCATAGGAGAAATAATTAATTGTTAATTATTTTCCTGACCAAAAAACGGTAGTTAAATAATATAGGAATAAGAGTTATTTTATTATCTTATTTAATTGAGAATGTCTCAATCTAACATACAAATATATGATCTATTCTACGGCGGCACTTATTTGTGGAATGTTAGATTATCGTGGCATAGTAATTATTTTAGGGTATTTTTCTAATTCATTATTCGTGTATCATGCATCACGTTTAATTTTATACCAAAGTTACATGATATTAATTTTTGCAAATTGATATTAAATATCTTGTATTTTATTTATTTTCAGCAATGGTATCTCCGTTGATTTCTATTCTAGCTAATGATAAGCTTAATGGGGAAAATTATGTCAAATGGAAAAGTAACATGAATGCAGTCCTGGTCTGTGAAGACCTTAAATTTGTCACGACTCAGCCTTGTCCTCCCTAGCTAGTAGAAAATGCTGGACGTGCTGTGCGTGAGGCTTATGAGAAATGGGTCACAGCTGATGAGAAGGCTCACTGCTACTTGTTAGCAGGGATGTCCGAGGTGCTTGCTACCAAGCACGAGACAATGACAACAGCAACTCAGATGCTGGAGTCATTGCAGGATATGTTTGGGTAACCTTCTGAGTAGCAGCGGCACAAAGCTATTCGTGTTGTTATGACTGCTAGGATGAAAGAGGGTACATCTGTTTGAGAGCATGTCTTGAAAATGATGACCCACTTCAACATAGCTGAAAGCCATGGTGGGGCTATAGATGAGCGTAGCCAAGTGAGTATGATACTAGAGACTCTTCCGAAGAGTTTCATGCAATTTAAGAGCAACTATGTTATGAACAAGTTGACTTACTCACTTACGCAGTTGCTCAATGAGCTCACTACTTATGAGTCAATGAACAAGGACAAAAATAAGTCTGGTGAAGCAAATGTTGCTGAGACTTCTTCTTCTAACAAAAATAAGAGGAAGAGAAACATTGGAAAGGCTAAGACTAAGCCCAAGAAGCAAGTTACTCAAAAGAAGAGCAAAAAGGGCTCCAAGGCCACCAAGCTCAAAGGAAAATGTTTTCATTGTGGTGTTGATGGACATTGGAAGAGGAACTGTCCTAAGTACCTTAAGGAGCTCGAAGAGAAAAAGATGAAAGGTAAATGTGATTTACTAGTCATTAAATCTTGTTTAGTGGATGATGATTCATCCTCTTGGATAATTGATTCAGGAGCCACTAATCATGTTTGTTCTTCTTTGCAGTTGATTGATTCATATAGGCAGCTTGATGAAGGTGAGTTCAACATGCG
The DNA here is from genome assembly GCA_019925255.1 of Litchi chinensis. NCBI lineage: Eukaryota > Viridiplantae > Streptophyta > Magnoliopsida > Sapindales > Sapindaceae > Litchi > Litchi chinensis. The sequence goes on from CM034469.1 coordinate 8,014,868, forward strand.
AGTCGGGACTGGGGAAGTCGTTTCAGCAAAGGCAGTGAGAGAAGTTAGACTTAGCTTTAATAATAATTGTTTCATTGCATTGAACAATGTTTATTTTATTCCGATTTTAAGAGAAATTTGATTTCTGTATCTAAACTTTTGGAATTTAATTATTCTGTTTCTTTTTATAATAAATCTGTTATTATTTCTAGAAATGGATTGAATATTTGTTCAGAGATGCAAGAAAACGATTTATATGTGTTAAGATCGTTAATGCATAAACCACTACTTAATACTGAAATGTTTAAGGTTGAAAAACAAAAAACAAAACGACAAAAGATTTCTCAAAACGATGACACATATTTTTAGCATCTAAGACTTGGTCATATTAATCTTGACAGATTAAACAGACTTGTAAAGAACGGACATTTAAGCGAGTTAAAGATCGATACTTTACCTGTTTGTGAATCATGTTTAGAAGGTAAAATGACCAAAAGACCTTTTACTGAAAAATGGCTTAGAGCTAAGGAACCGCTAAAGCTTATATATTCGAACGTCTGCGGTCCTATGAATGTTAAAGCTAGAGGCGGTTATGAATATTTCGTCACCTTTATTGATGATTATTCAAGATATGGGTATGTTTACCTAATGCAACGAAAGTTAGAAACTTTTGAAAAGTTCAAAGAATTTCGAGCTGAAGTTGAAAATCAATTAGGTAAAACATTGAAAACTTTACGATTAGATCGCGGAGGCAAGTATCTCGATACAGAGTTTGAGGATTACTTGCTTGAGCATGAGATTCTATCCCAATTGACTGCTCCTGGAACACCCCAGCAGAATGGTGTTGCAGAAAGGAGAAATCAGACCCTTTTGAACATAGTGAGATCTATGTTTAATTTCTCATCATTACCTAGTTCATTTTGGGGATATGCATTGCAAACTGCAATGTATATTTTGAATGTCATACCATCTAAGTCAATTCCAAAGACACCTTTAGAATTGTGGAAAGGTCGCAAAGCTAGTTTACGACATTTTTGCATATGGGGGTGTCCAGCACATGTGCTGAAGAACAAGACTGGGAAGCTGGAACCACGTTCAAAAATTTGTCTATTTGTAGGTTATCCCAAAGAAACTAGGGGCGGACTCTTTTATAGTCCTGAAGAAAACAAAGTGTTTGTATCGACAAACGCTACTTTTCTTGAAGAGAACTATATGAGAGATTTCAAACCTCGAAATAAAGTTGTACTCGAGGAGTTACTTCCTGGGTCAAACAGTACCTCGTCAACAAAAGTTGTTGACAAAGACATAATTCAGACCACTTCTGAACGTCAGACAGATTCTCATCAGAATCATCTACCATCTCGTCGTAGTGGGAGGGTTATTAGACCACCAGTCCGCTATAGAGAGATTGGAGAGGCATAAATTGCTATCTCCGATGAGAGTGTAGATGATCCATTGACATATCAAGATGCAATAGAGGATTCTGATAAAGAAGAATGGCTTAAAGCCATGAATCTCGAGATGGAGTCTATGTACTCTAACTCAGTCTGGGAACTTGTGGATCAACCAGATGGGATAAAACCTATAGGTTGTAAGTGGATCTACAAGAGGAAGAGAGGAGTGGATGGAAAGGTAGAGACCTTTAAAGCTAGAATAGTGGCAAAGGGTTATACCTAGAAAGAGGGAGTTGACTATGAGGAAACTTTCTCGCCAGTAGCTATGCTTAAGTCCATTCGGATTCTTCTATCCATTGCCGCATGTCTCGACTATGAGATTTGGCAAATGGACGTCAAGACTGCATTTTTGAATGGTAGTCTTGATGAAAGTATCTATATGGTACAACCAGAGGGATTCGTGTCCCAAGGTCAAGAGCAAAAGGTTTGCAAGTTGCAAAGGTCCATTTATGGACTTAAGCAAGCATCTCGATCTTGGAATATAAGGTTTGATACTTCGATCAAGTCTTATGGTTTTGAGCAAAATATCGATGAACCTTGTGTATACAAACAGATTATTGATAATAAAGTGATTTTCCTTGTACTTTACGTTGATGATATTCTATTCATTAGGAATGACATAGGAATATTGTCAGAAGTAAAGAGCTGACTTGCTAGCCAATTCCAAATGAAAGATTTGGGAAAGGCCAGTTATGTCCTTGGGATCCAAATAATACGAGATTGCAAGAACAAACTGTTAGCGCTGTCTCAGGCATCGTAAATCGATAAGATTCTTATGCGATTTTTGATGCAGAACTCTAAGAAAGGGCTTTTACGTTTTCGTCATGGAGTTTATTTGTCTAAGGAACAATGTCCTAAGACACCTCAAGAAATTGAGGATATGAGACGGATTCCCTATGCCTCTGCAGTAGGCAGTCTCATGTATGCTATGTTATGCACGAGACTGGATATATGTTATTCGGTGGGAATAGTTAGTCGTTATCAATCTAATCCAGGATTTGATCACTGGGTGGCAGTAAAGTATATTCTTAAGTATCTTTAGAGAACAAGAAACTATATGCTGGTGTATTCTAGAGAGGATTTGATTCCATTAGGATATACAGATTCTGATTTTCAATCGGATAAGGATTCTAGAAAATCCACGTCTGGATCAGTATTTACTCTTGGTGGTGGAGCCATTGTATGGAGAAGTGTTAAGCAATCTTGCATTGCTGACTCCACTATGGAAGCTGAATATGTAGCAGCTTGTGAAGCAGCTAAAGAAGCGGTATGGCTACGTAAATTCTTGACTGATCTAGAAGTTGTTCTAGATATGGATAAACCACTCACCCTTTATTGTGATAATAGTGGTGCAGTGGCTAATTCCAAAGAACCAAGAAGCCACAAGCGAGGGAAACATATAGAAAGGAAATATCATATTATTAGAGAGATTGTGCAAAGAAGAGATGCGAACGTGATGAAGATTGCAATGCAAGACAACCTTGCTGATCCGTTTACCAAGACCTTAACGGCTAAAGTGTTTGAAGGTCATCTAGAGGGTCTAGGATTACGAGATATGTCCCATCTCCTCTATGGCAAGTGGGAGATTGTTGGGTTTTGTGTCTTAAGAGCTTGTAATTATGTAAACGGTTTTAATAAATAATAATAAAGTATTTATTTTATTCAATTTATATATTTTACAAAAATTGTATATATGATGAGAAACATCCTTGATTACTGATGTATTTTCAAACTAAGTATATAAGTGTTATATACAAGCGGATTTAGTTTGGGGGAAGTAATCTAAAGAGTCTGTAGAAAGCAAACGAAGTTGGGTACTTTGTTTGTGATAAATCTACAGTTGCGGTCCATTTCGTATTTGGTACAATAGTTTTATCCGAGACTATTCATGTAGTAACATGGAAATGAAGGTACCTTATATAATAAAGATTATATAGGACTAGACCACCATAAACATGAGTCTCTAATTAATATCCATTAAATTTAGAAATTTATATTTATCAACTAGATGATCATATATGAATTGATCTTAATCATGAGTGTATTATGGACTCCTGCTTGTTGAGTTATGTCCTTTGATTTACATGGGTGAGATCGATATAAATGCTCGATCAATAACTTCGTACTTTGGTGATATGATTTAGTAAATAGCTGGGAACATTCTATACAATAGTGGAATTCACTCCTTCTTGCGAGAAGTAGAGAAATAGTTCTCTTAAGGGTTGATTCAAGTCTTGAACAATAAGAGCGTTCAACTTTCTGTTCATATGTAAATAGAAAGATAAATTCATAAAATGTTATGAATATATTGTTCATTAGAGAATCAATAGTACTTAAGGATCAAGATATAATTAGAGAGGTATAACGGATATTATGACCTAGCTCTAATTATGAACTATTTGTGGAGGTTCAAATCATATATAGTGATTATATCAATGGACACTGAAAATTTCATATTGTATAAAAACATCTGCAGTTTTGAGAGTGCAATCTTAGGTTTTTAGTGGAGTAACTCTAAGATTAATAATAGTGAATTATTTAATTAAAGAGTTTAATTAATAATTCCGATATTATTGGAGCTCAAAATTGTAGGTCCATCGGGTCCCCTTAATAGCTCATTTCACTATAAGAAATGTGTATATAGAATATCGTAATTAGATCGTCCAATTATAATTGTTACATAAGTAACAAAATATGTGTTCACTTGGTATTTGAATAATATTGATTATTCAAATTATTAATTAGTTAATTATTAATTATGAATTAATAATTATTTAATTAATTTTATAAGAGGTCTTGAATTCAATTCTTAATTGTGACCGGTTATAAATTAATTATGAATTAATTATAGGTCACAAGTATGATTATAAAATATAATATGAATTAATTTTAAATTAATTATGTTATATGGGTAAAAGTTTAATTTTAATAAACTTGAGGTTAAATATTAATTTTGATTAATTAAAACCCTAATTGGTTGCCTATAAATAGAAAAGAAATAGTATTCTTTTCCTAATAGAAGATATATTTAGGTTTTGTTTTACGTTCTTTAAAACAAAAACCTATTCTCACTTCTTACGTATATTGTTTGTTCTTTTGAGAAAAGAAATCAATAGAAAGTGAGCACAATTCTATATAATTGTGCCCACTCACTTGTTTCTTGGTGTAGAGACATATCAAGGAAGGTAAGGTGGTGAGCAATCCACAAAGATCAATACAAAATGTACAAAATTCGATCTTTAATTTATTTTTATTATTTTATTTCATTGTTTTATGGATCTAGAGTTTTTGAGTTTTCTAAAAATTTTTAAAACTCAATGTTCCGCAAATCCTTATTTTTATAAAAACAATTGTTGTTTTTTCCTACACTTTCTTGTCCATTAAGGTTCATAGAGAGAAAATTATTCGACTCTAGAAAGCTGTAATATTTATCAATCTGTCTGTTAGTTAATTTAAACTTATTAAACTACCTTATGACCCGAAGTTACAAACCGCCAAGCCATAGTATGCAGAAGGTCATTTCCTGGTAGCTTCCATTTTTATTTAATTTATATTGTTAATTTTTTTTTAAAATTTAAGAACATATATATTGTCAAAAAACAAAACATATATTATGGTGTGTATGCATATATTATGTGTGCAATAATCAATTTCTTGATCAAACTAGAATTACTCAAAATTTCATCTCAAACAAATGCTAACTTTATGCAACTTGAGAGCAATATCGCCCTTTTCTTCGAATAAAAAAAAAAAAACATTTTAATATATACAAGTTAATCTTATTATGTCTAATTCTTTATTGACATGACACATTATCAAATAGTTCGAAATGGATTCTCAAAAGTTTATAGAACCCCTAAAATGCAAATACTTAAGACTTTTTTAGTCTTGAGTACCCTCCTCTAGAATAGTTGGCTATGTTGACCATAAAAATTCAGACATTATTTGAAATCATTGCTTCTAATGGTTTATTCTGATTTTTAGGTGATAATGCTATCCAAGAACCCTAATAAGTTCATCCTAATCTCACCGTCCAAATACATGTGATTGTTGTCCAAGGGCAGTTACATATCCAATTTCTTGAGACTTGAAGGAAAATTTTGATTTTGCTTGGTGGCAAATGGACTACTTTTACAGTTGGTTAATTTCAACAGTGCATGTAGAGATGGATACATACATTTAATATGTACTTTATAAAAAAAAAAAAAAAAACAATTTTCAAGCTAAAATATGCAGTATAGTTTATGTCATAATTTTTTAGGATAATCCTAAAAATCCCCATGAAAGCAAACATAATCTCAGTTTATCCCAATTTTTAAAAATATTTGCTATAAAACCCCTTACCGTCAACCAAAAGCGGTTTCCATCAAGATTTTTAGTGGTTTTGTAATAAAAATACTAACTACCCTTACTATATTAAAAAATTAAAAACTAAAAAACAAAAAATTATTCAATTACCAAACTACCAAAATAAAAAATAAATAAAATAAAAATTTTTAGAATTTACAATTAAAATAAATAAATTACAATTTTAAATAATTAAAATAAAAATTATTATAAAATAAAAATTAAATAACTTAAATTAAAAAATATTCCATCAAATTTTTATTATCTATCTTAAGATGAACGGTGGAGATTAATTTGAAAAAATAAATAAATAAATTAAGTAAAAAATTATTTGAAAAAAATTAAATAAATTAAAAATAAAAAATGTTGACAAATTAAAAAGAAAAAAAAAAAAAAAAAACAAATCCAGACAACTGTGTTGGTCGAAGGACGAACTCAGCCACAAGAGCTTGCATATTCAATTGAGATCATCACCTATGCTCCAAACAACTACAACCTTTTACCTTCAAACGGCTATTACTACTTCACACAGCTACATTAATCCTTCACATTATAAAACTTAAAAACTTCCAAAATCACCATCAAAAGAAATATGAACCAAAACCTAGACCCAGAATCCATCTTCAAGCTCTCTCTCCTCCTCACCATCGACTCCCTCAAAAACCATACCCAAATTGATCCTCAAGACACCAAAACAAACATTCAAGACACTTGAAGAATCTTTCAAGACACCAAACAAAACCAATCATCATAACTATGAAATTAAGAAAAACAAAGCCAGTAAAGTGTTTGACCCAGAGGCAAGGCAGGAGTTTCTTCGACTTCCATCGCCGATTGGTACCTACTGGTCCATCACCAACTTCCTCCTCCGATCGATTCATTGGCATCTCCTCTTCTTCCGCTTCCATCTCACACTGGTCCACATTGGTCCATTACCAACTGGTCACCAACAACATAAGCGGTCAGCTAGCACTGCTTCAAGAAGCTGTGATGGCGTAAGAGGTTGATGATGCAGAGAGAGAGAAAGAGAGCAAGTAGTGGTGATAGATGGTAAAGAAAGTTAAATGATAGAGCAATTTGCGAGAACCTCATGGTCTTCGATTGGATTTGCAAGAAATTTGTGTGGGTCTTCGATTGGTCTTCAAAAAAGTGAAGGAGATGGAAGAAGTGGAGAGAAAGAGAGATGGTGACTGACAAAGAGGAAAAGAAAATGTGAGTGACCAGGAGACAGAGAGTTGTGTGGGTGTTGTTTTTTAATTTGTTTTATATTTTCATTTTTCTTTTAATTTGTTTTTAAATGCTTTTTATTTTTCTTTTCCTTTTTTTTAATTGAAAAAATACGTCGTATTTTCCAACTGTATTTCATCACTAACATTGAGCCCAATGATTGTTTTACCCTTAAAATTCACAAAATCGTCACTTTCTTTGACTGTTTTACCATTTCAATTAATAGTCAAGCCTTTTTAGCTAATATTTTTAAAACTAATGGTGGTTTGATATTATTTTCAATTTCAAGGGTTAAATTGATAATAACCCTAATTTTTTTTTTGGAAGTCAAGGTAACTCTTTCAGGTCTATCTTATGAGTATTTAACCTTATACAATTAGTTATTAAACTATAATGTGAAAATTATAAAATAAAGTAAATTAGTTATCTATTGTCCCATTTTTTCAACGTTGAAAGGTTGCATTAATGTCTTATGCTAGATATTAATTGCATCTGTGAGTTATATTCAATAACAAAGGACTTGGTCGTTGGCTTGTTCAGCTTGGTTCTTTATACACCATACCAAGTAACCTCCACGGTCTTCCATATAACGTGTGGTTACCCCTTTGAGGCTTTCATGACGCCATTTTTCTCACTTTTTTAGACTCAAATTTTTATTAGAAAATTTGGATTTCAGTTTTCGAGGTGTTGACGCGTGCAGCCCCTAGATTTGATTAAAAAAAGTTAAATAACGATCCGGATTAATTACAATTTTTTTAATCTAATTAACATCGTGACAATTGAGATTCACATAAAAAAATCATCCATGGAATTCTAATTAATTTATACAAAAATTATATTCTTTCTGGTGTTTCAAACATCACAAAAACGAGTCTATGTTTAAGCCTGCAGGCTATAAGTCCTCTTCTCATTTTATTTTAAGTTATATTTTGATTTTATAATTTTCAACCGTAAAAGATTTCATATTAGTATATGATAAGATCAACATTAGTTGAAATAAATGATAGTTCAACGTGAGAAGAGGGGTGATTATCAGCCCGGGAGATCATATGATTCCGACTCATAATTTCAACGAAGAAATTGTGAGAGTTTGAAATTATGAGAGTTTATTATAGAGTTACCCTCATTTATTTGATAAAAATGTTCAAAAATTATTTCTAGGTGAAATGCTATAGGTACTACACACGGTCTCACCAAAATTATCCTTCTTTGGCATTTAAAGCTTTAAGATTAGATCCATGCTTATTGCATTTGAATTACCAGGTGATCTTTTTAAGTATTTTTATCAATTAAAAATGTTATTGTTTGTTCTTTGAAACAACAAAAATTTTGGTTTGAGTGCATGTAATCTATTAATAGGTATATATGTCGAGTAGGAAATATATATTAATCCCACATGTGGCTCGAAGTCGAAGCCAAAGCGTGTAAGAGGTCCTCCTCCTCCACATGTAGCTTCCTCAATTAGTTATTGAGGTCAATCCAAGAACTCCAATTGAGGAATAAGGTTAGTGATTAAATAATATATTAAAACCCTTGTATTAGAGTTTGACTACTTATCCAACAACTAACTTTATCCCTCAATTGAAGTTTTTGGATTAATTATAAGGGTGACTATTGAAGTTAATTTAAAAACTCTAATTGAGGGATAAAGTTAGTGGTTGGGTAATGTAACTAAACCCTTAATTAAAGGTTATAAAAACTTTTTATTTATTTATTTTTTTAAGTACAAACGCTATAGAATCTTACGATATCAAGCAAGACACTAAAAAGACAAATACTTCCGTAGTATTTAAAGTACAAGTAGTAACAATTGTTAGTCATTGAATGGATTTTTTTTTTCCTGTTTCAGTAGGACCACTTTTGATTTAACTTTCTTGAAATCATGATATGTATTAATACTTTAATGGTTGCGCTTGTTTCATCACGATTGTTGTGCTTTAAGATTGACTTCTTGGATATTCAATGAATAATATAGTACTTTAAAAGTGTTTTGTCTTTTCCGCATATTAAAATTATTTTGAATGGATCTTCTTTTATTTTTGTTCACAAGCACATGTTGCCAGATCATAGCAATACACTGCTTGGTGGTCTGCCGGGAAAACAAATTGCTAATACCAATATCATTTGCATTAATATTACTTATATCCCATATATGATATTTCGAATTATATTATGAATAATAACAAACCCATTTTAAGGCATTTGATATACATAGAGGGAAAGAGACAGAGACAATAATGTGTTTGGAAGAGAAAAGCAAAAGAGAGAGAACAAACAGACAGTGAGAAAATCTGATTACGGCTTCACGAGAAACAAATTAAAATATGCGAGTAAATCCAATACCGACTTTTGTAAAATATAAAAGAAACAACGCAGGCCTATTTATAGGATAAGATATTAGATTAAACTGAAAGCATGAAACAAAACAAATATAATTCAAATGCAAACACTAACCATATAAAAAAATTTATATATAGTAGAAACCATCCAGAGAATCAAATATTCAACAACTATATAATCTGCTTCTTCACTTTGTATCATGATGGAAGACATTCTGGTGAGTGGGAGTTGTAGCAGTTGCACCGCTAGAGGCAGATCCAGCGCTTACATGACGCTGTCTACTGTAGAAAACAGCCTGAGGATCGTTATCTGGTAAAACCCCAGGATTCTGCATTCTTGTTGTTGGTGCACCCATGGTTTAAAAACTCGGCCGAGTTCTCTCCGCTCGGCCGAGTTCTGAGCCGAGAACCCTAGATCGGGGGGATCAACTCAGGTTCTGTAGAAACTCGGCCCAACTCGGGCCGACTCGGCCCAACTCGGGCCAACTTGGCCCAACTCAGGTCGACTCGGTCTCGGTCCAACTCGGTTTTTTTTTAAATTTCTTTTGCCAAAACGGCGTCGTTTTGGCACGCCAAAACGACGTCGTTTTGGCATAATACTCGGATCGACTTTGGCTGACTCGGGCCGACTCGGTCCAACTCGGCCCAACTCGATCTCGGATTTTTTAAAAAATTTTTTTTTTAAGGTTGTAATTATATAATTATATTAAAATGGCTTTGAAGGTTGCATAAGATAAATTTTAAGGGTTTTTGTGATTATGTGATTATATTTTAATTATACAAAAAAATTTTAAATTTTATTTTTTATAGGTTTGACCGGATTTGACCATAGGTCAACGGATTGATCGTTGACCAATGGTCAAACCGAGTACTCACTGAGTTACCGAGTACTCACTGCTCGCTACCTCGTCGGTCGAATAGCGAATAGCGAGTTTTGGAACATTGGGTGCACCACGAACACGTTGGAAGATCTCAGGAGGAGTTGCTTCATTAACTTGTCGTGTTGGTGAACCATTTGATACAGACCCCATATGATCTCTCTCTCTCTCTCTCTCTCTCTCTCTATTGAAATATCAAATCTCAGTTAGTGTTTCTGTCTTTTTACCTTTGAAGAGATGGAGATAGCAACTCTATTTATAGAGAAATGGAAAGCACATACTACAAAAACAAGTACACAGTTCACAAACACTAAACAAGCCCTAGTCCCTGTACGCGGTTATGACGCGTAACAGTTTTCTTGTACGGTTATTATTCTTGGCGGTCAAATCTCGAAATAAGAAGCCCTAATTCTACAAATAGGATCTTTGCATGGTAATTTCCAACGACAAGATATTAATATAATAAGAATTGAGAGAAATTGAAATAAATGATAAATCAACATTGGGGAGATGCATTTATGCCATATAAGCTGGCAAGTTCATTCTACTAACATCAAGAAGCCGGATTTTGAGGGAAAATATGCTCCATCGCTTGTTTTGAAGACGTCACTTGTGTTAACATTATTTGCTTGTGCTTCAGCAGGTAGAAGGTAATGCATTAGTTTCATGGTACCTTCCACTTTTGCATAATTCATTTTTTAATTTTATAAAGTAAAAACATATGTTTGTCATAGAATTGTGGAATAACCACCGTCTTTGGAAAACAAACCACCTCTTACTGTAAACTTCTAGCTCCGACTTCTAAAGTCCCAACGTTAGAAATTAAGTTAGAGAGATAATATATAACTCTCTACATTTAGTTGATTGAATTTCATAGCTTCCGAAATCTATTCATTTAGAATACGACGAAAATCGTCGTATTAAAAAGTTTAGTAACGTCCCAATGAAAATCTAAGTCAAGAAATCCAAGATGTTAGTAAATAATAATCGAATTAAAATTCGATTAAAAAGAGAGAGTCAAGATTAATAAAATAAGCTTAGTTTTTTTAAATAATTCAAGCTTGACGAGTGAACGAAAATGTTAACGAAACGAAAATCAAATCAAGTAAAAGCGAAATAGACACGGGAGACCGTGAGGGGTAATCGTGAAAGAACACTAAGAAGATGATGGGTGAAATGAAATTAATGAATTAATGGGGCAAGATGTGATTAAGATAAGTTGGTCAATATAAATAACAAGACTTGGGCTGATTTTTTTCAGCCATTTCAGCCTTCAGCCGAGAGTTGAGAGAATTCGAGAGAAAGAAAAAATTTGAGTGCTGCTGTTGCCGTGAGAGGAGAACCAGAAGAGAGAAGAGAGGCAACCAGCAAGCAAGAAGAAGCCTTGAGCAGCAGAAACAGTCCAGAACAAGCAAAGAAGTCGAGCAAGAAGCAGATCCAGCGCGCCAGCAGCTCGCGCGAAGGACAGCTCGCGAGTTGGAGAAGAATAGCTCGTGTGAGGGGGATCTAAGACAGTAAAACTGCAGTTTCTGGGCAGCAAAGGAAGAGGACGAGCAGAAGAGGAGAGGTGCTGGTCTGGTCGAGCAGAAACAGAGCAGAAACGGACGCAAACAGCAAGCGAAACAGACCCAGACGCGAGCTGGAACAGAATCGCGACGGGGTGCAGCAAGCTGGTCGGCCAGGGAAGAAAGAACCTCCCAACCAGCCTTCCATCCCCTCAATCCACGTCTTAGGGTCCCTAGTAAGTCATCTAAACTCTCCCTAACCAGCCTAAGCGGGATTACACTCCATTTTCTTCAAATTGATGCTGAAATAGAATAGAAACTGTGACAGCTTTTGTTGTTGTGGTTGTGTTGTTGATTTGGTCGATTAGATTGCTTTTAAATCTTGTTAGAACCTCATGAGATTGTTAAATAATCATTAAGGATGAGTTTTGAGTGTAATAGCTGCCTTAAATTGATGTAAATGGGCTGTTACACCCTCCCATAAAATAAAAACCGAGATTAGCGTTTTATGAACACCAAGTGATTGAGAAAAGTTTTGAGTGAATTTTGAGCACTCTAATGACCAAGTTAGATTTATGTATGTATTAGAGACTTGAAGGGCAGTAGTTAAACCTTGAAATTAGATGGTTTTGAAACCAATTTCAAGCCTTAAAGAGGTTGGAAAAGTTAGAGGAGATTTAGAGTTGCAAAAAGGGGAAAATTAGACAATATTGGTGAACCCGAGCTCAAATTGGAGCTAGAGGAGACCTGACCGTATTTGGCTTATTTGGGGGTGTTCTACACCTCAAATGATGCCTAGGAACGATAGAAAACCATAGGTTTTGTAACGGATCGAATCCGATAAAAATTGTGCAAGTTATGCATAATATAGTGCCGTTAGAGCTCTGAGAAGTGAAACGGCTAGCTTAATGCAATTTTTATGGCTTGAAATGAGTTTGGTTAGTCATTATTAGTTAAATGAAGTTTAGTTATGGAAGAAAATCTAGCGTCGCTAACCCGAAACCAAGAGTTTGCAAAACGTGCATTAAATTGCGCCCGAAAGTGTCCAAAATTGACGTTTTCCTTAGATTTGACATAGCAAACGATAATATTTCTCAACGAAATTTGACGTGTGACTAGAATGGGATATAAGTGAGCCATAGGAAAAAGAACGAAGGAAAACGGAGCCCCGAGCAGCAGGTTATCGTCTGTTCTGTCAAGGGCTGTCCATTTTAAATAAAATTGTGATTTTTCGTTTTAAGCCTCCGACAAGTAAACGGACCGTGTGGGGATATCCCTAGGGGTCCAAAACTAAAACTTTTCCACAAGAATCGGGATTAGAGAGTCTCGATTGAGTAGAAACAAGTTAGGAGGATATATAGAGAAAAATGGTCTTATTTGAGATTCTTGACCTTATAGTTGAGAATTGAGTTTTGTTATTAATAATGATGAGAAAATATTGTGTAGGTGACGAGCCTCGTCGAGACGCTTGACACGGAGTGACGCGGCTTCGAGGTAAGTGGTTCGCCACTTATGAGTGTTTAAATTCTATATCAATTCATGATTATTCGTAATGAATATTGTAACTAAGTAATAAATGAAAATGAAAAGGATTTTCAATGTTAATGTTCAAGTTAAGCATATAGATTCCAATGGAATCTATATTGTACTAGAAACTAATACTAAGTTGTTATAGAAAGAGTAAAATGAGAAAGTTTTCAGAAGATGTAAAACTAGTGAGTTTTGTGCTTTTGCACTTGAAGAAATTGATTATAAAACCCATGTATATGCCTTAAGAGGTTATGAGAGTTAGCGCTACGTGACGACGCAGAAAATTCCGTCCGTAGTCGCTCAGAGTATAGAGAAATTAGCACTACGAGACGACGCAGAAAATTCCGTTCGTAGTTGCTCAGTTTCCTAGAAAATATAAGCGCTATGTTGCGATGCAGAAAATTCCGCACGTAGTTGGTTAATTAACAGTTAGCGCTACGCAGCGATGCAGTAAATTCCGCTCGTAGTTGTCCAGAGTTTTAGCACTACAATTGCGATGCAGAAAATTCCACATTGTAGTTGCTCAGCGATAAGATTTAGCGCCCTACGTACGATGCAGTAAATTCCGTAACGTAGTGGTTGAGATACCTCAGTAAGCTTCACGTTGGCGTTAGTTTTAATCGCCCGTGATGGTTAGAATGTTTAAAGGATATACATGGGAGTTTTGAAAGAAATCATAAAACAAATGATAAATTGTCATGTTAGTGTATGTGATATTATATCTTCGTTGCACTAACTTATTTGTTTATTTTGTAGCTATTTACATTTCATTGTGTGCCACCGCGGACGACAGGTCGTCATCATTTTGTTGTATATATATAGGTGGGCGATCTATGATATGTGATGATGTAAAACTTTATGGATGAGATGGATATGTAATTGAGAAACAAATATTCATATTTTGAAATTGTATATTTGTAAATATTCATGCATTTTATATATATGATGCATCTAGATATATTCTACATGAGTTCGTACTTATGAAAAGAGAATTGGATGATGATATGTGCATGTTTGGGAATAAAGAAGTTGGGAGGAATTGAGGTTTTAGTCGAAGTGTAAATTTCTTGACAGGTAAATTTTGGTTTATCAAAAATGCAGTCGTTATGTTGCCGAAAATTTTATAAAAATATTTGAAATAGAAAAGCGAAAAATTTTATCACTCCCAACTAGTTTAGAAGAAAACTGAATTTTTGAGACTAAACGAGTAAACCGGTTGAAGAAAGTTAGGGTTCGCTTCTCGGATTTCTTCGATCCGACAAGTCGGTTTCGATAAGTCCGTTGAAGTACCCGACAGGATCCTCTAGACAAGAGCATAGATAAGGTCTGGGAAGGGTCCTGTCACTTACCATAGTCTTTTTTTTTTTCAAGGAAACCTCTTACCATAGTTGGTTGGTTACCTTCTCATACTCTAATAATTTGGGAGTTCAATTCTTGTCAATTACATGCTATAGTTTATGTGGATAGTTTTTTCTCTTTATTATGTGTGATAGTTATCTCTTGTTTATAAAAATAAATATCTATCGACGTTGATTTTCAGTCGACGAGCATTCAATGCCCAATTACCTACAACCAATGTGAGAAAGCACAAATACCAAGAAAGAACACAGACAAAAACCGAGAATCAAATGAGGAACACAAAGCTTTTACGTGGTTCAGCAATAACAGACCTACGTCAACGACTGTCTATCTCTTAATTCTACAGAGTGACAGTATCTTATTCAGTATTGTCCGATCATATTACAATGATTTTAACCTCTTATTTATAGGGAAAGAGGCGTTACAATTCTGGTTGCAACAAATCAGGAAAAGAATCCCAAATTAATTACACTTTCTAAATGATTTAAATAAAATTAGAAAAATCAGGAAGGGAATCATAAATTAATTACAATTCCTATTCGGTTGGAATAATATCAGGAAATTGTCATAATTATCTCAAGATAAGGTTGTCTGTATTTGAATTTGAATAAACTTCCATATCTGATGAGGGAATCACGGTTTGATTGGGTAACTGCCGTTTTTGGAGAGAGAGTCACGATCGGATTAGACAACTGCCTATTCTGGAAGATACTGTATTAATTACGCTCTTGAGCGAGCTGCCAGCTATGGCGGTTTGCGAACTGGAGCTCGCATAGCGAGCTACGCATGAGGCGAACTATGGAGCGAGCTGAATCCTGGCTGTGACATGAGCTCGTTATTTGCAGACTGAAGAAATTACTTGAGCGAGCTGCAGAGCTCGCTGGGCTTAGAGTCATCTGGGCCTCGTCTGATGAGCCTTGACTGGGTTGACTTTATCGGGCCTTCTATGGGCCTAAACTGGGCTTTTACCAGCCCATTTAATGAGTCCGAAAAATACATACAATAATATCCAAGATAAGTAAGTTATTTATGGGTAGAATTCGAAACGTGCAAGTAGTATGGGACATTTGTATGGAAGTAGAAATCCGAGCTATAGGTCTCTTGAAAGAGCAAATAATAAATGACATTCATGAAAGTAGATACCTCAACTAATATTTGGAATGCATGAGTAGTGTGTGTTTGATCTTAATGGAACTTGTAGACCTCTAACATATATTTATATATATGGAAATCATTTTTTTTTTTAATATAAGATTGTTGGTCAAAGTCAACATTTTATTAAAAGAAGAAAAGAAAAATACAAGGAAAAGAAAGGCAAAAAGCTAATAAGAAACAAATATCAATCCTTAAAGAAATAAAACTAAACTATGAGAAGGGCAAGACATCAAAATATTCAGCCAAAACCAAATAAATGCAAATCAAACCCTATAGAAAACCTCATTAAAAATCTTACCAGAAAAATCCAATGTAAAAAACCCGGAGAAAAAAAAAAAAAAAAACAAAGTATCCAACCCCTATAGCCAAAACTTGTAAAACTAACATCGGTGATTGTCAAGTAAATCATCATAAAGATATGAACCTAGAAAAGCAGGAGCTATCCACCATCATGTGGAACAAAGGAAAAAGAGCAAGAAGTTAGAGCATCCATAACCAAATTTCCCTCACAATAGATATGAGTCATCCTAAAATCCATATCTTGCAAATAAGAAAGACACTTATCCCAAGCTAGTCTCCAACACTCTTAGAGGAATGAGCAAGAAGAAGTGAAACCATATAAGTTAAATCACTTTCCAACCAAAGTTTCATCTAATGATAGGTCCAAGCATATTGAATGACATAAATAGCAGCTGTTAACTCTACTTCAAAATCATAGCTTATCCCTAAAGGAAATCATGGCTTTTTATTTTTCAATAAAAGTAAAGATTGCCTTATAGGTTTTATAAAGTCTTGGATTAATTTTGTTGCCAAGTATTCAATAATTGTTATTGAATTATGATTTTTTGTGAAATCAAATTATCCATTATATGTAACTTAGTCATATGGAATAAAGTAATTAAAAAGTAAAACAGTTTTACGCATCAAGATTATTGATATTTTTCATGAGGATACATATCCTATAAATTGCTTACGGTATAATATATTTAATATGTAGTTATTTTATTCCAAGAGTGCAATTTTAGTTTTTTTGGTGAAATAAACTAAAATTAATAGACTAGGTTTGATTAATTAAGAGTTAAATAGATTTGGACCTGGTCTATTGAATCTTAAGAATAGAATAGCCCTATTGATCCCCATTTTACACGATTTTGCATGATTATCCAAAATCGGATTATTGGATCCATCTAATATTGGACTTAATTGGAGAATATTTTAAGAGTGTCGAGCCTTTTTGTTTGTGCAGCGGTTAAAATATTTTAGTGGATAATGTCTTGTAAAACCACCCTATACATTACCAAATATATTCTTTCTTTAGATTTTAAGATAATATCATAAATAAATAAATTATAAATAATTAAATTAAAACATAAAACAAAAGTAAAAAGAAAAGTGCATTAGCCTTCACCCTAGGTTTTTAATGTAGGCTACTGTATAGCAGCACTCACCCTATTTTATATGGAAGACTAGGTTTTTGGTGTACCATCTTTCTTTAAGTTTCGATAATGTTGATGGAATGATTAGATTTGGAACCGTGATTGAGTGGTAGTTAAAGTCTACCACATTGAATGTCTTTTTTTTTTTTTGAATACAGGAACTGTAACTGGGACAAGCCCAGAGAACAACCAGGACCATTGAACCGAGATATTACACTGTGGCACGGCCTGGGGGACGACTCCCAAGTGGGAGAGAGCCACCCACACGAAGGTGGGGGAGAGACCCACACTGAGGTGGGAGAACAACCCACACAGGGATGGGAGGACAACCCACACTGATGGTGGGACAGAAATTATTAATATATTATATATTATATAAGATTATATATTATATTATTATATATATATAGAAAGTGGGGGGAGCGGGTGTCGAACCACGCCTACACTTGGCGTGGAAGTTGACTGGTGCCAACGGCACCAGCAACCATTCGACGCCACATTGAATGTCTTTGGATAGGCGAAAAGTTGTCCCGGGTAGAACATTGAGATGGCTTTTTCATCATAACTATGAGCACATTAGGAAGTTCAAGTAATCATAAACTCTTAAGTCATATGCAAGACCAGACCGATCATCTCTGCAACGTTTGGTTTTCACTTGTCTTGAACGATAGCAGAGGGGTGTTGCCTCCAAGTTTGTCGCTTGATCTAGGATTGGGCGCTTATTCCATCTTTCCGTGATGTTGTGCTCATGATTGCAGATTTAATAGTTGATAAATTCCAATTAGGGTGGATTTTTTTGTAAAAAGCATACATACTAGCAGCACTCAAATTGTTATTATTTTTAACAAATTTTTTTACAAACTTTTAAAGCAATAAATTGTTAAAAATGATAATACATTTTGCAAAAAACATTAACAACCCACTTTAAGGGTATAATTTTGAAAATATAAAAAATTAGGGCTGTACATACTATTTTAGAAGGTTGCAAATATCGCCGCTTATATTTCGATGGCTTGGGCATCCCAATGCATGGGATTAGCAAACCCACCATGCATATATACAAGGTGGGCGAATGGCCACACATGGGCCAAGGTGGTTTTGGCTACCTTTGGATGACATGTGGGGTCCCGTCGCCTAGTTTCCTATTTTGAATAAACGTGTATTCCCCATGTAACCTCTATTTTACTTTTCTTTGAAAAGGAAATTAAAAAATATTAGCAATTGGATTCCTAATAGGGAAATAAAATTCCAAAAGATATTTATGATATTTTATTTAATGGGATTAAATAAGAAATATCATAAAATTAATTATTTAACTAATTCATTATTGTATTAATTAGTAATTCTAAAGAGGAGAGGATTAGTTTTGTAGAAAGCCAATTGGATTTGAAATTCTTTTTGTTGGAGAACTATAAATATGTAGTTCGGAAAATAGTCCTTTTTAGTGACTTATAAGCTATTAGTCAAATTAATTACCTTTCACACACACAAAACTTAGAATCTAATACTTCTTCTTTATTAATCTTTGAGGGTTTGATTATTTTTTGAGTTTTGTCGGATTTTTATAATTCAATAACTCAAGAATGGTGACCACACTCCCAGGATAATTAACTTTCATGGTAGAGCAGAAGATTGATTAGTTGAACATCCAATTAAAGCAAGCGAATTCAAGAGGTACAATTTAATATAAAATTTTTTTTAGAAAAAAATTAATATTAAATTCAATTAATTATTTTTGATTGAATTCAATCCTAGTTTTTGATAAAATTTTTGAAAACTCAGTTTCCTAACTTATCTTTCAAATTAATAAATTAGGCTTACTTTCAAAAATATTTTCTTGCTGATAAATCATTTCCGTTATTTTTCCCGTTATCATCTTGCCTCTTAAGATTCAAAGAAGTAAAAAATAAAACTATTCCTCCATAGAAAATCGTGATATTTTTAAGTTTGTTCGTTAGGTAACTTAATAGGTGGATTACGACCTTGAAATTCCAAGTCCGAGCCATAGCATGTAGAAGGTCGTGCATTTCCCGGTAGCTTCCACTTTTGCATAATTTATATTTTAATTTCATAAATTAAAAACATATATTTGCATAGAATAATGGACTAATCAACGTTTTTGGAAAACACACCACCTACAACCTTGAAGTTCCAAGGCCGAGCCATGGCAAGTAGATGGTCATGCATTTCCTGGTAGCTTCCTCACTTGCATAATTCATATTTTAATTTTATAAATTAAAACATATATTTGTTGTGGAATTATGGGCTAATCACTCTTTTAGGAATACACACTACCTCTTATCATAAGTGGTTGTTTACCTTCTCATTCTCTAAAAAGTTGGTTTTTTTTTTTTTTTTTTCTAATTAAACTTTTAATAATTTAGTGATATATCCACTTTAAAAAAGTGGTTAATCAAAATTGCCAAAATTTTTCTCTCTTATTCATCACTTAAACTACTCTCATAAAACGTTTAGTACAAATAAAGTTTTTGCTTGTTCAATTTTCGTTCATAGGGAGATGTATTTATGCCACATAAGCTTATTTTGAAAACGTGACTTTAGTTGTTTCTCAATGTTTAAGCAATTATTAAACTAGAAAAATTATTATCTCTAAATCGTGCAACTTTATTAATATATGTTTACATCTTACAAGGTCATTCGTAGCCTCCATTCTTTGTTAAATTAAATTTTAATTTTCAAACTTCAAAACATATATTACAGCATTTATATATATGAAGCAAAACGGACATTATAATACATGACTGTATCTCCTAGGAAACAACTTGTTACAGTGCCAATTAAATTCTAAACGGTATTAATTTATTATAGATTACTACAAATAAATTTTGGAACTCAATCTTAATTCTTACACAAAATCAAAATCAATTTATCTTAAACACATGTGACATCGATATATATATATATATATATATAACAATTTCAATCAAATATCATTATCATCTTTAACATGTTTGACATTTCAAACATTTTTAGTATGCTGTTGTAGAATATAATAAATAATTAATCTACATATATATAATTAATTAATATTGAAAATGATGTATACTTGTTAAATATTTTCTTGTTTACAAATCATTTCCGTTATTTTTCCCATCATCTTGTCTATTAAGATTCATAAAAAATAAAAAAGAAAACTATTCATCCGCAGAAAATCTTGATATTTTTAAGTTTGTTTGTTAGGTAACTTGGTCGGTGAATTACGACCTTGAAGTTCCAAGTGAAGGGAAAAAACAACAATTGTTTTTATAAAATAAAGATTTGCGGAACATTGAGTTTTAAAAATTTTTAGAAAACTCAAGAACCCTAGATCCATAAAACAATGAAATAAAATAATAAAACTAAATAAAGATCGAATCTTGTACCTTTTTGTATTGATCTCTGTGGATTGCTCACCATCTTGCCTTCCTTGATATGACTCTACACCAAGAAACAAGTGAGTGGGCACAATTATATAGAATTGTGCTCACTTTCTATTGATTTCTTTTCTCAAAAGAACAAACAATATATGTAAGAGGTGAGAATAGGTTTTAGTTTCAAAGAACGTAAAACAAAACCTAAATATAACTTCTAGTAGGAAAAGAAGACTATTTCTTTTCTATTTATAGGCAACCAATTAGGGTTTAATTAATCAAAATTAATATTTAACCCCAAGTTTATTAAAATTAAACTTTTGCCCATATAATAAAATTAATTCAAAATTAATTCATGTTATATTTTATAATCATACTTGTGACCTATAATTAATTCATAATTAATTTATACCCGATCACAACTAAGAATTAAATTCAACACCTCTTACAAAATTAATTAAATAATTATTAATTCATAATTAATAATTAACTAACTAATAATTTGAATAATCAATATTATTCAAATATCAAGTGAACACATATTTTGCTACTTATGTAACAAATATAATTGGACGATCCAATTACAATATTCTATATACACGTTTCTTATAGTGAAATGAGCTATCAAGGGGACCCGATGGACCTACAGTTTTGAGCTCCAATAATATCGGAATTATTAATTAAACTTTTTAATTAAATAATTCACTATTATTAATCTTAGAGTTACTCCACTAAAAACCTAAGATTGCACTCTCAACACTATAGATGTTTTTATACAATCTGAAATTTTCAGTGTCTATTGATATAATCACTACATATGATTTGACCCTCCACAAATAGTTCATAATTAGAGCTAGGTCATAATGTCCGTTATACCCCTCTAATTATATCTTGATCCTTAAGTACCATTGATTCTCTAATGAACAATATATTCATAACAACTTATGAATTTATCTTTCCGTTTACATATAAACAAAAAGTTGAGCGCTCTTATTGTTCAAGACCTGAATTAACCCTTAAGAGAACTATTTCTCTACTTCTCGCAAGAAGGAGTGGATTCCACTATTGTATAGAATGTTCCCAGCTACTTATTAAATCATATCCCCAAAGTACGAAGTTATTGATCGAACATCTATATCGATCTCACCCATGTAAATCAAAGGACATAACTCAACAAGCAAGAGTCCATAATACACTCAGGATTAAGATTAATTCATATATGATCATCTAGTCGATAAATATAAATCTCTAAATTTAACGGATATTAATTAGAGACTCATGTTTATCGTGGTCCAGTCCTATATAATCTTTATTATATAAGGTGCCTCCATTTCCATGTCACTACATGAATAGTCTCGGATAAAACTATTGTACCGATTACGAAATGGACCGCAACTGTAGATTTACCACAAACAAAGTACCCAGCTTCGTTCGCTTTCTACGGACTCTTTAGATTACTTCTCTCAAACTAAATCCGCTTGTATATAACACTTATATACTTAGTTTGAAAATACATTAGTAATCAAGGATGTTAACATGATATACACAATTTTTGCAAAATATATAAATTTGAATAAAATAAATACTTTATTATTATTTATTACAACCGTTTACATAATTACAAGCTCTTAGGGCACAAAACCCAACACCAAGTCCAAGCCGTAACAATTTGAAGGTCATGCATTTCGTCGTAGCTTCCACTTTTGTATAATTCATATTTTAAATTTATAAATTAAAAACATAAATTTATCATAGAATTATGGACTCATCACTGTTTTAGGAAAACACACCACCTTCGATCATATGTGGTTGTTTACTTCTCATTCTCTAATAAGTTGGGAGTTCAATTCTCATCAAATACATATTATAGCTTTTATAGGTAGTTTTCTCCTCTTATTATTGAATAGTTGTTTCATGGAAGTAAATATCTAAGACAAGTAAATTGTTTATGAGAATAGAATCCGAAATGTGCAAGTAGTATGTGACATTCATGGGATGGGAGTATACTATAGATCTTTGAGAAGAGCAAACAATGAGTGACATTCATGAAAGTAGATATCCAATCTATTTTAGATGCATAAGTAGTGTGTGTTTGATCTCGATGGACTTTGTAGACCTCTAACCAATACGATGCCGGCTTAAAAAAAAAGGGAAAAAATCTCACTCATTGGGGATAATGCCACTTACGAACACTTTTAAATGGTGGAAAGTCCTTATGTTTCATCGTGTTATCCTTAGTGGTAGTAGATAGGCAAATGCAATGGTGGACCCAAAAATTCATATCAAAATGAGCACTTTAATAAATTAATAATAATGTTAAACATAATTAGAATCACAATATTATGGTGATTGATAAAAATTTTTAATTGATTAATTTCTAATTATAATGCATAAGAAAAAATAAAATAACTTTTTTACCAATTAGCAATCTATATAATGCAAGAGAACTTAATTTTAATTTATAATTATCGTGTAATTGCTGGCAATCAAATTATTTCTAGCATTACTTTAATAACATAACATATCTCTTCAATCAAGAATTTTTTTTATCTCTTTATTGATTACAAATTGAGAAGAATCACATAACAAATAAAAATAAAAGATAAAAATTAAATGATAATATAGATTTAAAAATTTAATATAAAAAATTAAAATTAATATTTAAAATTTTAAAATTCAGTAATTAAATTTTCAGGTCAAGACATTATATTTTGAAAAGTATATGAGGATAATAATATATAAATAAAAATCATCATAATATAATTACATTTATTATTTTTCTTCATCATCATCAAGGTCCTAACAAATAGCAAATAAATATATGAATAAAGATTAAAATAATAATAATAATAAAAATTAAATATTACAAAAGATATGGATAAAAAAAAAGTGAAAATAAATTAGATGATATATCTATCATTTATCTATTAACTATTATATCTATATTTATATAAATAGGAAGGAACATAAATTTTATTAAAAAAGAAAAAGAAAAAAATTTTAGAAATCCTGGAGGGGGACGTGTCCCTCCTGTCTAACACTGGGTCCGCTAGTGGACAAATGTCATCAACATAATTAGTTAAAACCCACTATAAGAGGAAGTTCAGCGTTAATTTTATTATTATTATTACTATCTATTATTATTATTGTCTTCTTATACTAAATTAGATTTCTATGGAGACTTAACTAATATACATCTTGTGTGGCTCGAAAATCTACTCTTAGAATTAGAAGTAGTTTCCCATAATTAAATGGGAAATTGTCATTATTTTTTGTAATCACTAAGCTTCGAACCTTACATATGTTTGGGAAAGTATGACAAGTGGGGTTGACACCACTGATATAATCAACCAAACTCTATCATTAATGCATTGATCATCCGAAAATCAATGAAACTCCATAAATACAAAGTTAATTTCTTTTGTTTGCTTTTAGTTTAATCAATTTTGGTTTTCATTATTCTGATTTCTCATTGATTTTGCAACACATTATGAACATGATTTCTTGCAAATATACTGGATCTACCAGCTCTAAAAATAAATTTTATTATTTGTTTTTTTCAGTTATTTCAGTGATGTAATTACATATGATCCAATGTATGTAACTGAAGTTTTTAAAATTGGATCCAATAGAGAACCATTCTATAAATTCAGATTCAATAAAAAAAGAAAAAAAAAACCTAGAAGTTTCTAAATCTAAATCAATTGAGAATTTGTAGTTCTGAATTTGAAATTGAAGTTATGGATTAAGAACATGAAGATCTGAAAATATGAGACAAAAGTTCTGAATTATAATTAAGGTTATCCAAATATATATGGTTTGATAAATATTCCCAAATAATTAAAAAAAAATTATATACGTGTAAACCAGAAGTTTGGCATAATAATCTTTTATTAGAATTTGATGTTCTAAATACAAGCTAATAAGTACTGAATATGATTTAAAAGCACGATATAAAAGTATAAAACATTTGACATAAATTTAATCAAAACCAAAAATTTTAAATCAAATCAAATTGCAACTTTTAGCACATAGAAAATCAAATTACAATTTTCATTTCAAACTCGATTTTTTTTTCTAAATTTCATTTATGATCTTATGGTTTAGAATTGGACCAGAAGTTCCAAAGATTAATTTAACATTCTAACATAAAAGCATGAGATTTTATTGATTATTTAATTATTTTCTTATGTGATACATTATTATTTGATATATCATGTTACATATTTGAGAAAGAAAATTAACAAATCCCAACGAGAAGTTGTTGAGGCCATAAATTATTTAAGTGTAAAATGATACACATTTTAAGATACGTGGTAAAATAAAATTGAAGAAAATATTTTATCTGTTTTTCACATGATTCTAAAGTAGATATATAAGGAAATAAGATCGATATATTCTGATGAAAACATATCCAATAAGTGGATGGTTAATTTTATTGATTTTTGAGATATTAAAAACAACCCTAGAAGTGGTTTATGTAGACAGTAGACTATGCCCATTGATAATTATGTTATGATATAGAATGAAATAACGTTGAGAAAATTCTTTAAAAAAAGGACGTGTATCGATAAATGGTAGATGTGCCAACCATTAGGGATTTAATATTATTGAACTTTATTTGTCTATTGTAATTTTTTTTATCTTTATTTTTTGTTCATTTATGGATATGGATCCTAACACTGAATTGTCTCTCACTAAAAAGCAAGATGAAGATATATGCCTAGCTCACTATCCAAACACACACAATTCTACGAGATCAAAAATACATCTTGAATTTGACTCTACCTAAAATAAAAGTGGAGAAGATCTTATTAAAGGCTTCGAAAGAGCCATATTTCTATTATTAAATGGTACCAAAGTTTATATCAATGATGCTCTATGTTGTCATAAATCATGAAGAAATCCACATAGTTTCAAAGATATACAACATAATTAATGGATATATATATATCATAAATTGATTATAAAAGTGTTGAATATTTATATGTTACTTCCAATTATTCGAGCCAGTAGCTCATTGGGGACAAGTTACATGCTTTCTTATTTGGATTATATTATATGTTTAAAAAATATTAAGATTTATGCAGTTGATAACTAGAAGTTTTTGAAGTTTTTGAAAATGAAAATATGTATGCTTTGTCATGACCATCTTGGCTACTCAAAATCATATTAATATGCAGGATTACTGAAAATTCACTTGGGCATTCATTAAAGAATCCAAGGAACCTACTATTTAATGAAAATATAGGTACTGCATGCTTTCAAGAAAAGTTGGTAATCAAACCATCTTTCAAAATTGTTTTTGAATCCTCATCATTCTTACAAAGAATTCAAGGGGATATATATAGGCCTATTCACACCTAGTAAACTATTCCATTATTTTATGGTTCTAAATGATACATTTGCAAAATGGTCTAGTGTTTGTTTATTATCAATTTGTAATGTTGCTTGTATTAGATTAATTGCATAGAATGTAAGTTTACGAGCTCAATTTCGACAATTAAGTCCATATGCCTTGATAATGCCAGTAAATTTACTTTAAATACATTTAATGAATATATCAAAGTAGTCAAGATTGATGTTGAACATTCAGTTTCTCATATTCACGCATAAAATGGATTAGCAGAATATTTATAAAGCATCATGTAATTGCAAGAACTTTATTGTTACAACTATAATTACTAATTTTTGTATGCCGACACAGCTATTTTATATGCTGCTACCTTAATCCATATCTGACTCACTACTTATCACCAATATTCTCTATTACAACTTATGATTGGAATTTTTATTATGTTGTATATGTCCCTTTTGCTCTTGCTCCTAGAATTAAAATGGGATCTCAAAAATGATTGGGAATATATGTCAGGTATAACTTATCATTAATTACTGGATGTCTAGAACCTTTGTTAGGTGATCTTTTTACTATACAATTGGTGAAATATCATTTTGATGAAATAAATTTTCCATCATGAAGGGAAAAAAAATTCTTCTAAAGAGAAGCGTGAATTATTTGGAAAGGTTCATACTCTGGTTCGTTTAGATCAACCTACCTCTTAATGTGAAAATGAATTATGTAGGATAGTTCATGTTCAAATAATTATTAATCAATTACTAGATGTATTTAATAATGTGAACAGAGTAATAAAATCATATATACTAGCTGCTAATGTGCTAGCTTAAGTGATTGTTCTAGAATGAAAAACTAAACAAATTGTGGCATATGAATCATCTGTTGTATGCTAAAAGCATGGCTGACCACTTGTTTCAAAATATGTTAATCCTACAAAGAGGAAAGTAAAAATTCAAGATTCTATTGCAAATAAAGCTTGAGTTATACAGAATAATTAATGTCCTTAAAGCGACACAAGTCCTTCAACTAACGAAAGCCCTTGAAGTGGCAAAATTTTTTAGAGTCATATGAATTTGGAAGATGAGTTAAATAAGAGAAATGTGGAATTATGAATAAAACTTCATCTATGACATATTTTCATGGGGTAGCTACTAAAATTATAAATAATAATAATAATAAACCGCATACTATCAATGCTTGCAAGCAAAGACATGGTTAGACTCAATAGATTGAAGCAATTCAAGTATAATTCACTTCTTTTGCCAAACATGAAGTATTTGGATCTATAGTCCAAACACCTGAAGATGTCAAACTTATTGGATATAAATAGATTTCCACACATAACATAATGAGGAGAATGAAGTTGTAAAATATAAGGAATGACTCATAGCATAATGTTTCTCGTAGATGCCCGATATTGATTATAATGAAACTCATTCCCTTGTTTACATTTCAATTTTTAATTAATTTGCTAATAGAGAATAGTGACTGGATATCTATATGAATCACTTGATTCTAATATTTATATGAAAATCCATGAAGGTTTCTAAATGGCTGAAGCATATAAATCGAGATATCATAGTATATATTCAATAAATTTACAAAACTCCTAACATGGGTTAAAATATGGACTAATACGGTATAATTGCCTCAGGGAATTACCATACAACAGGTGCCAATGCATCTATGCAAGTGTCAAAGTCATGGCACATAGGTGCCTTGTGGCGTGCCTACATGTGCCATCTAACATGCCCTAAGGCACTCCTTGAGATATATACATACATATATATATATATATATTAAATTTAGTCGATTTTCAACCTATATGATCAACCTCGTTATATGTGTCTTCCAATCAATCTTCCATATTATAACGAAGAAGAATCATCTTGGAGTGTAGGCTTCGTTTTTCTTCAATCCAGTATGTGTGAACCTTACGAAACTCAAGAAAATTGTCAAATCCTAAATCAAAGAAAAATCAGTCACTCTTGAGCTTGTGACATGCAAAAAATTTGACAGCTCAAAAGTCTATTATTCTTGTCAAAACTAACCTATTTATAATTTTCAAGAATAAGACTTTAATTCGTAATTGAATTAAGCCAAGATTGATTTTCTTTTAAAATTAGAATTTCTTGATTTTAGAAACCAATGTTCTTATAGGAATCCAATTCCTTGTTTTATTAGTTTTCCAATTTAATTAAAAATAAGAAACAAATTACTTGGATACTAATTAATTAATTAACCCACCTAGCCCATATTAGAGTGGGCTTGGACCACCAAATCCTTTGGGCCTCTTTTACCACCCACTCCAAAGTGGTAACTAAAGCCCAATTATCTATAATTATTTAAGAGTGGCGATATTTTCACCCCTCATAAATTTGTGTACACACCTTTCACAAGTACTTCTCATCAAAACTATGAAAAATCTCTAACTTATAAATAAACCTCAATTAATACCAAGATTATCCTTCTTTTATTGTTCTTGTACTATATTTTTTGTAAGTACAACCGATAATGCTTAGTTTGTTATTTGCTTAATTTTGCTAAAATTTTGAGGATTTTTCCCAACAAACTAGTAGATTATGATTTTCTTCTATATAATTAATTTAAATTTATCATTTTAAATCAATTTTTTGAGAAGATTTTAAATTATTCTTCACACTTTATAATTAATTTGTATTCTTTTTAAAAAATAGATATTTAAAAAGAGAGTTAATTTAGAGACGTTAAAATTTGAAAAAGTATAAAAAGTTTTATCTTGGTTTGATTTTTGATTGAGTTTAATTTTTAGAGTTACATGATACCATTCAAACAAGTTTCTTATTTTTATTTTTTATTTTTTATTTTTTTTTTATCAATATGTAACTTTTTATTTCGGTTCAATAGATGTATTATATTAGGAAGAAAAGAAGTTTGAATTGATTGATGATTTCTTATGGAGTATTTGAAATAAAATAAACTTCTTGATATATGTTCTTTTTTTTAGACATATTTTCCTTTTTAACTAAATACAATAATTTCATCATGATTTTAATTCATTCTCAATATTCTACAATTAACTTGTTTGCTTAAAAGTTATTTAATATTTTAAATTAGTATTCAAAAGAGAAGTTAAAGGTTTGAGAAAATAAAATGGTTTTATTGTATACATTAAGAAGTGATTAATATTTGTGGGTGTAGGTACAAATTATTTACCCTTTCTAGTATTTTCTTTAAGAATAATATTAGATTTTTTAAGGGTGTAAATATTGTTACTCATTATTTAATTAATCCATCCAACTCTTTAAGGGTGTAAATATTGTTACTCATTATTTAATTATCCATCCAACTCCAAAAGTCCGACTTTTGAACACAATATAATTCAAGATTGGCCATCCATTAACTTCATGTAGATTGGAGATGGGGCTGGCCATATTATTCTCAAGCTCTAGTAAACTAGGTCCAACTCTAATTAACTCCTAATTGATTTTAGTTTATTCCACTAAAAAATTAAAAATGCACTCTTGGAATCAAATGAACACACACACACACACATAGCCCTACACCCTAGGCAAATTAATGGAATGAGTATTCTTTCGAAAAATATCAATAATCCGAATGTATGAGACCATTTCACTTCTTCAATTATTTTATTCCATATGATCGTTTTTGCATCTAATGGATTATCTTGATTTGTCTAACAAATTGAAATTCAATAATCATTCATTGAATACCTAGGCTCGAGTTTATTATCCAAGTACATGCAAGACCATAAGGTGGTATTTGTTTTTACTAATTAAAATAAAAATCATGATGCCCATATCTGTAAATATGTGTTCTGTATAATTAAAAAATGATAATATCAAATATTGGGTCTTTTCAATGGGTATATATATATATATATATATATATATATATCAAACTATTGGGAAAGTTAGGTCATATCAACCATCAGCTCAAATACTACAATATACAATTATAAGTTACATAATTTATTTAAGGATTGAGAAATAATAAAATTCCATAAGAAATTAATAGAATTTTATTACCTCACATGATCCATATCTAACGCACCTAATGTACTAGGCTTTTTTGTTCTAAGTCATAAACTTACGTGCATCAAAAGGATGGGAAAGTAAATAAATCAAACTCAATACATTTGTACCACCTTCATGTGACCTATAACTTGCAACTATTAATTTTTCTACCATTTCCCTAGTCTATCAAAATGTTGTGATTCACTTTATTTCTTCTTTCTGTTTTTTAACTATCGCATACAATGTAATGACTTAAATTTGAGATATTATCAAGTTAGATGAGCGCTTTCACCACCAAATCATGTTGGGCAATATAAATTATATCTATTTTTAAAAAAAATTAATTATGTCTACTTTCTGGAATTTATAATTACAAGACTATATATATGTATATGTATATGTCTATGTGTGTATGTGTATATGTATATGATGATCTCACATACCCTATATTGATCGAATTATATACTTTAGAACCTTTTTTTTTTTTTTTTGAGCTGATGCAGTTTAGAAATTTGAAAAATACGAAAAAAAAAAAGAACTAATTCAAATCGGATACTTCGCTGTTTCCTTAGCTTAAGTTGATATATAAAATTGTTTTTTAAGTTTATTTTATCATTTTGGCAATAAAGCCTTATAATAATTAAAATTCAAAAACGATAGTTGGAATATATTTTAATTAGTTATATCTCTCAGCTTTCCAATAAAAAATTTGAGGTTTTTTATTTTACTCTATTCTTTGAAAAAAAAAAAAAAAATTTAAGGTTCGACTGCTTTGAGAATAATAATAATCATGATCATAAAATGGGAGCCAATGATATGGAATATTTATCAAAATTAAAGAATCCCAACATTCCATTACATCCAAGGGCTGAAGCTAAGCATTCAAAACAACTGATTTGGCATATTCAGTAAAAATTATCATTGATGACATAAACGAGGCCAATGTTCCCTGTGAAGTCGTGATACATGCAATATAATATATGCATAGCTTCCGTGTAGACAATTTTTTTTTTTTTTTTTTTTATGTTACAGCTAATCTACATTTGGCTTTTTCTTTGCAAATTAATAGATTTAATTTCTTTCTCAGTACTTGCAAACAAAGTATATATCATATTATTATTAATTTTTGCCAAACAATCGTAAAATCTAACTACTTTGCTTAAACATTGGGTCAACTTGATCCATTTGTTTCAAATTAACTTGGTACAGCCTTTCTGTCAAAACGTTCATATTAAAGCTGCAGATTGCATTCCACCAACTAAATTAAACAGGTAATCACAAATCCTCCATATCCAGGCACCAGATATAATTCTTTTTCCTTTTATTGGTTTCCTTTTTTTTTTTTTGTAGTCTTCTTTTATATGACTAGATATAACTGGAAAAATGAAACCTTTCTGAGTTTAGTATGTCTTACATTTTTATTTTTATTTTTTAATTTTCAAGTTTTCAATTAAGGTAATATATGAGAGTATGAACTGCTAGTCTGCCATGCCACCATCAATACAAGATCTGTCTTGTAAGTTTTTTCAGCTCTCAGCTCTAATTAATTAGCAACGGAGTCATTTTGCTTTTTTATTGTATTTTTTTCTGTTTCTTTCTTTCTTTTCATTATTTTTCATCTTTAATGGTTCAAATTAAGATAACAGTGGAGATTGAAAGTTCTTTTCATGTGTTAGGGCTAAATTTCAAGTAGGTTTTGTATACTTTGTTCTATTAAATATTTAGTAATTAAAATGGATATTTGATTACTTAAAATTGTAAACATTAAGTAACTATTATAAAAAATTTAGTTTAAAAAATATTATAAAACCTTGAAAAATTAAAAAAAAAATCATTAAATTTAAGTGAAAAAAACTAAACTCAAACGTATAAAAACAAATCAAGAAATCGATAAAACAAGAAGGGGAAGATGGATGGAGGCAGCAATCTTCTTCGCTACTTCTGATTTGGATGGAAGATGCCTCTTCTCCCATCTGATTAATGGAAGAGGAGCAACCTCCTCCAACCTAGATTTAAATAGATGGAGGAAGCTGCCTCCTCCATGGAGAAAGCAGGGAAAAGGTTGATTTAGCAGAAGTTCTGGTTCCTCCCACATTTTTTTAAAACATATATATATATATATATATATATATATATATAAGATTGTTTCCCATTTTATGTTTTTACTCATATTGATTTGATATTATTAATCTTCAAAAATTACCATTGTTTTATTCTATATCAATAATAATACATAAAATCTGAGGCTAATTGCACATAACATTCACCACAATTAAGTTCAAAATGTTGTGACTGCTTAAAATTAAAGTTTATATATTTGATACTTTTGCTTAAAAGTATTAAATTGTATTTAATATATCAAAAACTACATAATGGTGCCTTAATTAGTTTTGTTTAAAGTGGAACTAAACTATGTTAAAAAATTAAAAATTATATATGGTAGGATGATAATTCAAAAACAAAATTTATATGTGTTTAATTTGTAAAACAAATTAAAAATGACCCTTTGTAATACTGATAATATAATAGATGAAAATGTGAAATTATAAGATTTTCTTAATGTATAATAGAGCAGTTTTCACCTAAATTAAGTCTTAAAAAATGTAAAAAAAAATGTAAAAACTCTCTATAATTTTTACATTTTTTCTCTTTTTATGTTATGTACTCTCGGTTTACTATTATTATGTTACTGATGATTGTTGGTTACTAGGCTAATGGCAATATTTTTGATTTATCAATCTTTATGCAACAACATGTTTTGCTAAATTATATTTCTACCTAATTTGTCAATAAAGATTGTGAATAATATTTAAACAGCTGGGAGATGTGTAAATATAGATTGAATTTTATTTTCTTGACTTTTATTTTCTTAAATCACAACTTTATTGATATAAGTGTACAGAAAATACCATTAGGTTCACTTATTTTATCTAAATTAATTAATTTTATACTTTCAGAAAATCAAATAATAAGATTTTTTTTTTTTAATCTTAGCATGCATCTTTATGCTTATGTTTACATCATTATAGACAGAATGTATTGGTTAGTTAAGTTTCTGTGTATCATTAAGATAAGAATAAAATGAAAATTTGCATGAAAATTCAATAAACTCATCAAATTTCATATTTGAACATATATATATATATATATATATATATATATATATGTATACCATATATAAAGAGGGGGAAAATTAGAGCCTCTGGAGGGCCCTAGCTGCCAAGTTGGTTCCTTTCAAGGTTAATTTCAGCTATGCCTTCTGAGGAGATTTATTATGAGCCCATTAGGCTCCTGGCAACTCTTGGGATTTAGGTAGCTTGATCAATTGTTTGTGAACATAGACAAGGAAACCATTCTTAGTATTCCTTGAAGTATAAATGGTGGAGATGATTGCATTATCTGACTTTATGATAAAAAAGGGGGGTTGCTGTAAGGTTATAAGAGTGTTACAAGCTTGCCATGGCTGAGAAGTTACGATTGTAAGGTTTCGGTTCTACACTTGACTATAGATGGTGGACAATACTTTGGAATCAAACTATCGCTCCCCAAGCAAGGCTACTTGCATAAAAACACTGCTAGAAAAAACTTAATAGAGATCACTTTTTCAATGATCTCAAAGCATATAAACATCACTTTTAAAAACTATCTCTGTTAAAGTGATCTTAAAACAAATAATAATCAAGATTACTTATAAATTGAAAAAGTAAAACTCAATAAAGATAACTTTTTAATCTAATAGTGATCCCGATTTAAGGTGATTGCTTTTTAACGCTTGGAATGATGTCATTCCATCCTCTTCCAACGTGGTAAAAAGAAAATCATACCTAATGCTTTATGTGCTTGTTGCAAGAAAAGGCCTAAAACTACCTGCCATGCCTAATTGTTTTGTTTGGAGAAAAATCCCTCTTTGTTGTAAACATTATAAGGGGTTGATCTAGTTAGAAGGTTATGCTGTAACACTAAGGACCTGTTTGATGTGTGAGATTGAATAGGACGGAATGAGATTGGATTGGATAGATTTTAATAGGATTATGTGGTGTCTATGGAATAACAGAAACCCTAGAAGGAAGGAGTTAGAGCTAATATATATGCATCATTAATTATTTGGTGTCTGTGGAATAATAAAAACCCTAGCTATTTCGTTTGAATAAGCTCTGAAGGCTGACGAGTTAATGGAGTGGCTAACACACTTGTCAAGCTTGTTCTTCCGGAAAACAGTGCCGTGTGTAAAGTTTGTATGTAGGGGTTGTTTCTTGTCAGGCTATTCCTAGATTGAGAAAGTGTGGCTCATACTACTGCTAGCTACTTTGGCCTTGTCCTCTAAGAGGGATCAATTGTGGTTTGATTGCCATCCGAATTGTGTTAGTTCTCTTCTTTAATGAAGATCTGAGGTTAGCTTCAAAAAGAAGAAGAAGAAGATAAGATAGAAAGAATCCAATTTACCACAAAGAAAATGAAAAGATTAATTTCACAAGAAAAAAGCAAATAAAACAGTAATATTATACATACGAAATTTTGAAGGTAGGAACAAAAGGCTATCATCACGCATACATAACATATTTAACCATAAAACGTCTACATATGGGGGACAAGAGAATGAAAATATATAGTATCATTTAAAACATTACCACCAACTAGTTCTGCATGCAGTTCTTTATTCACTTTTGCCCTGAAGTCCTCCCAAAACAGTCCTGACCAGAAACTTGCCCGGATGAAGAACGACCCCCACCTCTTTCACCTGATTGCTTTGTTTGATCTTGATAGTGGAGGACTTCCTGGGGACTTGTATCAGTTTTATCTCTCGAAGCAGGATCGCGACCTTCTAGATTCTGTTTACCAACATCTCCATAGGAGAAAACATCCCTAGTCTCTGTTGAACCCATGATGATCTCTTGATAAATGGAACTAATATCAATCACTACTTTTAGTGTTTATCTAATTCTTGAGTGTTTAAAGATGAACAAACCAGCTCTTTTATATATAGAGTTGTACATAGTATAGACTTAGCTTCTAAGGTACAGGATGTCTACACAATCAGTCACCTTTTGAATTTTCAACCGAACAAAAATACCCAGTCAACATTTAAGTGTCAATGAATCTTATCTGTACAAAGTGGTTAAATCTGAAAGTTAAATCCACATATCTACAGCTAGAGACGATATTTTCAACCAGGAATTATATAATAAGATTTAAATTAATTGAAATAAGTGGTAAATCAACAAGATAAATGAATTATGTTAAAAAGTGCAGTTTATATTTGTCGACGTTGGATTTCAGTCGACGAGTAATCAATACCCAATACCTACAATCAATGTGAGAAAGCACAAATACCAAGAAAAGATACAGACCAATACCAAGAATCAAACAAGGAACACGGAGCTTTTACGTGGTTCGACAATAATAAGCCTACGTCTACGACTGTCTGTCTCTTAAATTCTGCAGAGTGACAGTCTATTATTGATTATTCTCTGATGATGTTACAATGATCTTCATCCCTATTTATAAGGAAAGAGGTGTTACAATTCTGATTATAGCAAATCAGGAAAAGAATCCTGGATTAATTACATTCCCAAATAATCAGGAAAAATAAGGAAAAGAATTATAAATTAATTATGCTTCCTAATATGTTTGAATAATATCAGGAAACTGCTTCCATAAAATCAGGGATGATGTTGATTTGGTTTGAATTCGAATAGACTTCCATATCTGATGAGGAAATCACGGTTTGATTGGGTAACTACCATATTCGGAGAGAGAATCATGGTTGGAATAGGCAACTGCCTGTTCTGGAAGATACTGTACTGTTTACGCCTCTGAGCGAGCTGACGTGTCTATGGCGGTCTATGAACTTGAGTTCGCATAGCGAGCTACGCATGAGGCGAGCTGCGGTCTGACTGTGCTCACAGGTCTGTTGATGTCAGCTGAAGGATTCACCTGAGCGAGCTGAAGAGTTTGCTAGCCTTAGAATCGATACTGGGCCTCATCTGATAGACTTTGACTGGGCTTTGACCTTTATCAGGCCTTCTTATTGGGCCTGAATTAGGCTTTTACTAGCTCATTTAATGAGTTCGAAAAATACATATAACATTAGCCCCCCAGCTCTCAGTTCGCTTCTGCGAGCTGAGAGTTTGAGCTTGCTGGTAAAAGCTGGCTTCCTTGGCACGCTACCCTTCATAACTGCTTCTGTGCACTTTCAAATTCCACATTTTCAGTTGCAACACGTGGCGATCATGCAGGTGGTAACTGAAGCGACGTCTGCACGTCCTTTACACGCGTATTTAATGCGCACGTCTTTCAACTAACGGCTGCATGATTTCCAAAGCCGTACTTCACGCTGCACCGTCAGATTTATGACGGTTACACTTTTCAAAGATCTGATGGTTGGGGTTCACGCTCGCTTGTCTATATAAATCGATGGACCCTTTTCATTTTCTTCTTTCATCTGTCATTTTCTCTTAAAGCAATCAAGTGTTCAAGCTTTCCAGCAACCAAGACCTACTGCCTTTTCACGAAATCAACACCCTTACTCACTGTTTTTCAATCTCATCAACGATTCAAGGTAAGACATCTTTTTCTTCAAACTTTCTGTTTTAGGTTTATTTTGTTTCACCACCATTGTTGTACCTGCAATGACGTTTTGTTATACCTTCATTATTCTGAGTCTTGTGTTTATTGAACATGACGTTTCTTCTTCTGGTTCGATCTGGTTTTTTTTTTTTTTTTTTTTAACTTGTTCAGATGTCTTCAAGCGGAGCTCGCAAGGGAATTGTTCCAAGCAGTGAAGCTCGTGATCATTATGAAGCCCGAGCTCATGCTATACAAGGAAGAGCAGCTCGGGATACATTTGCTCGTCATCCTTCATCGCTAAAGCGTCCTGATGTGGAAGGGCTTGTCGCTCAATTCCACATCCCTTTTGGTTGTCGTGCACTGTTACCTGGTTCACAGAATCATGCATGTTATCCACCCAGGGGATTCATCGCCGTTAGTGTTCAACATTTTGAGTAGGGGCTTCGGTTCCCCATTCCACCGTACTTGATCGCATTTCTCAACAAGGTCAAGTTCGCACCATTCCAGTTGACTCCAAACTCTTATGCGCAGCTGACCTCGCTGGCCGTGGCCTTCCTCAGAAACGGCCTTCATCCCCCTACACAAAAAATTATACAGCAGTTTTACTCCTTCAATGCTCTGAGTGCAGTAGAAGGAGAGAAGCTGGATGGCATTTACTACCTTATAGCCCGTCCGTCGCAATACAAAGATCTCTTGCCCAAAGGAGAAGTGAAGGGCAAATCCAACGTCGGGCCGTATAAGACGAGCTGGTTTTACGTCTCGTGCCCCTCTCTCGCAGATCTCCAAAATTTCAGCTTCGTCTTGGAACCAGGTATACATAAAGGAAAAATAACGAGCTGAGTTTATTTTGTATCTTTATTATTACTTAAACATTTGCTGTGCAGCGCTGAAAATGGACGAGTCTCCTCTCAGCAGCGAGGAGGAACGAGCTCTTGACAAGCTCGCCATCTCAGAGGACGCAGGCATCAGCAGCAAATTTGACGATGTGATCCTTAGAGCTTACGACCTTGCTCCTCTTAAGGAATCCCTTCTTCTGCGACCCGAGGAGGACATAGGCAAGATGGGTGATAAACCTAGACTTCCTTATGTTTTTGAGGTTTCAGTTCGGGGGGGACACATCTGCTTCCCGACCTCTGCCACCAGTCTCTTCACCATCAGCGGGTGCAACTCGCTCACCTTCCCCAGCTCGGAAGGCTTCTACCCAAGGTGCTTCTGCTCGCACCTCATCTAAGGCGAAATCGTCTTCAGCTCGCACCCCATCAAAGGGTACATCTCGAAAACTACTTCTCCAGCTCCTGCCCCAGCTCGGACAGGATTAGATCCAGCCCATACAGCCCCTACTGTACAAGTTGATTCACCCTTTTCTCCACATTACACATCTACTCTAAGGGCCTCACTGCCATTTCCAGCTCGTGCTCCAGCCCCCGTTCCTTCCTCTGAGCGAGTTCCAGCCAACAGGAAGAAACTTGTTCTTTTGAAATCTCCTCCTGCTGAACGACCTGCTACATCTCCCGTCTCCTCGACTCTTTCAGCAAAACGGCCTGCCGAGGCCTTAGCCACTTCCGCGGCCCCTTCAAAACGCTCAAAGTCATCCGTCGAGGACCAGGTTCCTACGGTCGCTGCTTTCAGCGAAGTGCCTGCTATTGCTGAGAAACAGGCCGCTGCTCCTTCAACCGCTGCTCCCAGCGAAGTGCCTCCTACTGTTGGTTCTTCAGGTCTTCAGCCGACTCCAGCTTCCAGTTCGCAGCCTGGAAAAGGAGATGTTGCTCCCAAGGTCGCTTCGCAGGAAACCCGAGCTGGCCCCAGCCAAATAGCAACTAAGCGCATCGTTCATTTGCGTCCTACCGCTACCTGGGACGGCGAACGTGATATTCCAGAAGCTGAAAGGACCCCCTCGCCAACGAAACCAACCATTGAGATTGGGTCTGGGGGAAGATATTTGACCTCATTCCTTGACAACTGGGACACGATCATGCTTACCCATACAAATGTCTTGGAGAATAAGTATCTTAGGGGCGAGGATCTGGATGAATTCATAGCTCGCCATTCCATGCTAGTAAGTCATTTTCCCTTATATGCCAACCTCTTTACTTTATTAAATGCTAACTTATAACATTTTCAGGGTGCTCTTGGTGCGATGAAGCGGAGAAGGCAAACAAGGGCTGTAAACGATGAAATAAGGAAACTGAAAGACGAGCTAAATGAGGCCAAAGATGAAGTTGCGTGCTTGGCTGAAGGTAGAGTGCAGGGTCAGGAAGCACAGATCGCTGAGGCGAATGCTGCGAGGCAGACCTTTGAGGAAGCTCTAAAGAAAATGGAAAATGAACATGTCATGTTAAAAGATGAGCTTCTCAAGACAAAGGAAGAGCTAAAGCGATCTGATCAACGGGCTGAGCTGGCCGAACAACAGGCTTCAACTGCAGAAGAGAAAGTTGAAGTACTTTATCGCCAAGTTGATACTGCTTTGGCGCGAGCTGAATCTGCTGAGAAGCAGGCCGAGGAGGCTAAAAAATGAGCTGATGAAATGGAAGCTACAGCTAAAAGTGCTGAGAAGGCTGCAACCAAACGAGCTGAAGAGGTTGGAACCGCGGCTAAACGTGCCGAGGAGGCTGAGCATCGAGCTGAGGTTCTTAGGCAACAGGTAGTGGAGGCCATTCAGCAAGCCGAGGCTGAAAAGAAATGAGCAGAAGCCATTCAGAAAAATGCTGAAGACGTTAATCAGCTTGCAGATAATGTCTTCGAGGAGTTAACAGTCTTCAGAGAGCAGGCTGCTTGAGAATTGGAAGTGCAGGTTGCAGATGCAAGGGACGAGGCTGAGGAAAGAACAGGTCGTGACTTTCTTTTCACGTTGTGGACGTCTCACCCGAAAATGGATTTTTCTATCTTTGGGGACATAGAACTTGAAACTATTGAGGATTTTAAATCACGAGCTACCTCGTCCTCAGTTGGTCCAATTCCTTCTGAGCAAGCTCTTGGCACGACCTCCCAAGCTGAGCCAGTTATCCACCTCGATGCCTTTGGAGTACCCCCTTCACATAAAGAACCTTCAACAGACCCAGGCCCTTCAGCTCAAGATTGAAAACTTGTCTTCTTTTCTTTTTACTTGTATTTTTTCTGCTTTTAACTTGTAAACAGCTTTCATACTTAATGAAATTTCTTTTATTATTTCTTCTGTGTTTGAACGCATTTAAGCTACTGTGTATAACATATTTCATGCTCTTCATCTTTAGAGTTACTATATTCCTTGCGAGCTGATCATCAACGAGCTCTAAATTTGATAATAATCAAAGCAATTATTTAATCCAACAATTAATAAAATTTTGTAAGTACAATTAATTGGACTATTAAAATTTTGACGAGCTATGCAGAGGCACTTAGCCATCTGCTTTTTAGGCTCAATTGACGAGCTATGTAAGGACACTTAGTCACTTGCTTTTTTGGCTCTTGATTTTTATAGCGAGCTATGCAGGGGTCGTCACCTCACCTGCTTTTTAGGCTCAATTGGCGAGCTATACAAGGACACTTAGTCACTTGCTTTTTTGCCTCTTTATTTTTATAGCGAGCTATGCAGGGGTCGTCACCTCGCCTGCTTTTTAGGCTTAATTGGTGAGTTATGCAATGACACTTAGTCACTTGTTTTTTTGACTCTTTATTTTTATAGCGAGCTATGCAGGGGTCGTCACCTCGCCTGCTTTTTAGGCTCTTTTGGCGAGCTATGCAAGGACACCTAGTCACTTGCTTTTTAGGCTCTTTACTTTTATTGCGAGCTATGCAGGGGTCGTCACCTCGCCTGCTTTTTAGGCTCTTTTGGCGAGCTATGCAAGGACACCTAGTCACTTGCTTTTTAGGCTCTTTACTTTTATTGCGAGCTATGTAGGGGTCGTCACCTCGCCTGCTTTTTAGGCTCTTTTGGCGAGCTATGCAAGGACACCTAGTCACTTGCTTTTTAGGCTCTTTACTTTTATTGTGAGCTATGCAGGGGTCGTCACCTCGCCTGCTTTTTAGGCTCTTTTGCCGAGCTATGTAAGGACACCTAGTCACTTGCTTTTTAGGCTCTTTACTTTTATTGCGAGCTATGTAGGGGTCGTCACCTCGCATGCTTTTTAGGCTCTTTTGGCGAGCTATGCAAGGACACATAGTCACTTGCTTTTTAGGCTCTTTACTTTTATTGCGAGCTATGCAGGGGTCGTCACCTCGCCTGCTTTTTAGGCTCTTTTGGCGAGCTATGCAAGGACACCTAGTCACTTGCTTTTTAGGCTCTTTACTTTTATTGCGAGCTATGTAGGGGTCGTCACCTCGCCTGCTTTTTAGGCTCTTTTGGCGAGCTATGCAAGGACACCTAGTCACTTGCTTTTTAGGCTCTTTATTTTTATTGCGAGCTATGCAGGGGTCGTCACCTCGCCTGCTTTTTAGGCTCTTTGGGCGAGCTATGCAAGGACACTTAGTCACTTGCTTTTTTGGCTCTTTACTTTTATTTCGAGCTATGCAGAGGTCGTCACCTCGCCTGCTTTTTAGGCTCAATTGGTGAGCTATGCAAGGACACTTAGTCACTTGTTTTTTTGGCTCTTTATTTTTAGGCTCTTTTGGCGAGTTATGCAAGGACACCTAGTCACTTGCTTTTTAGGCACTTTACTTTTATTGCGAGCTATGCAGCGGTCATCACCTCACCTGTTTTTTAAGCTCTTTTGGCGAGCTATGCAAGGACACCTAGTCAATTGCTTTTTAGGCTTTTTACTTTTATTGCGAGCTATGCAGGGGTCATCACCTCGCCTGCTTTTTAGGCTCTTTTGGCGAGCTATGCAAGGACACTTAGTCACTTGCTGTTTTGACTCTTTACTTTTATTGCGAGCTATGCAGGGGTCGTCACCTCGCCTGCTTTTTAGGCTCTTTTGGCGAGCTATGCAAGGACACTTAGTCACTTGCTTTTTGGCTCTTTACTTTTATTGCGAGCTATGCAGGGGTCGTCACCTCGCCTGCTTTTTAGGCTCAATTGGTGAGTTATGCAAGGACACTTAGTCACTTGTTTTTTTGGCTCTTTATTTTTAGGCTCTTTTGTTTATTTTTAGGCTCTTTTGGCGAGCTATGCAAGGACACCTAGTCACTTGCTTTTTAGGCACTTTACTTTTCTTGCGAGCTATGCAGCGGTCATCACCTCACCTGTTTTTTAAGCTCTTTTGGCAAGCTATGCAAGGACACCTAGTCACATGCTTTTTAGGCTTTTTACTTTTATTGCGAGCTATGCAGGGGTCGTCACCTCGCCTGCTTTTTAGGCTCTTTTGGCGAGCTATGCAAGGACACTTAGTCACTTGCTGTTTTGACTCTTTACTTTTATTGCGAGCTATGCAGGGGTCGTCACCTCGCCTGCTTTTTAGGCTCTTTTGGCGAGCTATGCAAGGACACTTAGTCACTTGCTTTTTTGGCTCTTTACTTTTATTGCGAGCTATGCAGGGGTCGTCACCGCGCCTGCTTTTTAGGCTCAATTGGTGAGTTATGCAAGGACACTTAGTCACTTGTTTTTTTGGCTCTTTATTTTTAGGCTCTTTTGGCGAGCTATGCAAGGACACCTAGTCACTTGCTTTTTAGGCTCTTTACTTTTATTGCGAGCTATGCAGTGGTCGTTACTTCGCCTGCTTTTTAGGCTCTTTTGGCGAGCTATGCAAGGACACCTGGTCACTTGCTTTTTAGGCTCTTTACTTTTATTGCGAGCTATGCAGCGGTCATCACCTCGCCTGCTTTTTAGGCTCTTTTGGCGAGCTATGCAAGGACACCTAGTAACTTGCTTTTTAGGCTTTTTACTTTTATTGCGAGCTATGCAGGGGTCGTCACCTCGCCTGCTTTTTAGGCTCTTTTGGCGAGCTATGCAAGGACACTTAGTCACTTGCTTTTTTGGCTCTTTACTTTTATTGCGAGCTATGCAGGGGTTGTCACCTCGCCTGCTTTTTAGGCTCAATTGGTGAGTTATGCAGGGACACTTAGTCACTTGTTTTTTTGGCTCTTTATTTTTATAGCGAGCATGCAGGGGTCGTCACCTTGCCTGCTTTTTAGGCTTTTTTGGCGAGTTATGCAAGGACACCTAGTCACTTGCTTTTTAGGCTCTTTACTTTTATTGCGAGCTATGCAGGGGTCGTCACCTCGCCTGCTTTTTAGGCTCTTTTGGCGAGCTATGGAAGGACACTTAGTCACTTGCTGTTTTGGCTCTTTAGTTTTATTGTGAGCTATGCAGGGGTTGTCACCTCGCCTGCTTTTTAGGCTCTTTTGGCGAGCTATGCAAGGACACTTAGTCACTTGCTTTTGTGGCTCTTTACTTTTATTGCGAGCTATGCAGGGGTCGTCACCTCGCCTGCTTTTTAGGCTCAATTGGTGAGTTATGCAAGGACACTTAGTCACTTGTTTTTTTGGCTCTTTATTTTTAGGCTCTTTTGGCGAGCTATGCAAGGACACCTAGTCACTTGCCTTTTAGGCTCTTTACTTTTATTGCGAGCTATGCAGTGGTCGTCATCTCGCCTGCTTTTTAGGCTCTTTTGGCGAGCTATGCAAGGACACCTAGTCACTTGCTTTTTAGGCTCTTTACTTTTATTGCGAGCTATGCAGGGGTCGTCACCTCGCCTGGTTTTTAGGCTCTTTTGGCGAGCTATGCAAGGACACTTAGTCACTTGCTGTTTTGGCTCTTTATTTTTATTGTGAGCTATGCAGGGGTCGTCACCTCGCCTGCTTTTTAGGCTCTTTGGGCGAGCTATGCAAGGACACTTAGTCACTTGCTTTTTTGGCTCTTTACTTTTAT
Organism: Litchi chinensis; assembly: GCA_019925255.1. Taxonomy (NCBI): domain Eukaryota; kingdom Viridiplantae; phylum Streptophyta; class Magnoliopsida; order Sapindales; family Sapindaceae; genus Litchi; species Litchi chinensis. Next base: position 8,058,168 of record CM034469.1, read on the forward strand.
TTCGAGCTATGCAGAGGTCGTCACCTCGCCTGCTTTTTAGGCTCAATTGGTGAGTTATGCAAGGACACTTAGTCACTTGTTTTTTTGGCTCTTTATTTTTAGGCTCTTTTGGCGAGCTATGCAAGGACACCTAGTCACTTGCTTTTTAGGCACTTTACTTTTATTGCGAGCTATGCAGCGGTCATCACCTCGCCTGTTTTTTAAGCTCTTTTGGCGAGCTATGCAAGGACACCTAGTCACTTGCTTTTTAGGCTTTTTACTTTTATTGCGAGCCATGCAGGGGTCGTCACCTCGCCTGCTTTTTAGGCTCTTTTGGCGAGCTATGCAAGGACACTTAGTCACTTGCTGTTTTGACTCTTTACTTTTATTGCGAGCTATGCAGTGGTCGTCACCTCGCCTGCTTTTTAGGCTCTTTTGGCGAGCTATGCAAGGACACTTAGTCACTTGCTTTTTTGGCTCTTTACTTTTATTGCAAGCTATGCAGGGGTCGTCACCTCGCCTGCTTTTTAGGCTCATTTGGTGAGTTATGCAAGGACACTTATTCACTTGTTTTTTTGGCTCTTTATTTTTAGGCTCTTTTGGCGAGCTATGCAAGGACACCTAGTCACTTGCTTTTTAGACTCTTTACTTTTATTGCGAGCTATGCAGTGGTCGTTACCTCGCCTGCTTTTTAGGCTCTTTTGGCGAGCTATGCAAGGACACCTGGTCACTTGCTTTTTAGGCTCTTTACTTTTATTGCGAGCTATGCAGCGGTCATCACCTCGCCTGCTTTTTAGGCTCTTTTGGCGAGCTATGCAAGGACACTTAGTAACTTGCTTTTTAGGCTTTTTACTTTTATTGCGAGCTATGCAGGGGTCGTCACCTCGCCTGCTTTTTAGGCTCTTTTGGCGAGCTATGCAAGGACACTTAGTCACTTGCTTTTTTGGCTCTTTACTTTTATTGTGAGCTATGCAGGGGTTGTCACCTCGCCTGCTTTTTAGGCTCAATTGGTGAGTTATGCAGGGACACTTAGTCACTTGTTTTTTTGGCTCTTTATTTTTATAGCGAGCAGTGCAGGGGTCGTCACCTTGCCTGCTTTTTAGGCTCTTTTGGCGAGTTATGCAAGGACACCTAGTCACTTGCTTTTTAGGCTCTTTACTTTTATTGCGAGCTATGCAGCGGTCATCACCTCGCCTGCTTTTTAGGCTCTTTTGGCGAGCTATGCAAGGACACCTAGTAACTTGCTTTTTAGGCTTTTTACTTTTATTGCGAGCTATGCAGGGGTTGTCACCTCGCCTGCTTTTTAGGCTCTTTTGGCGAGCTATGCAAGGACACTTAGTCACTTGCTTTTTTGGCTCTTTACTTTTATTGCGAGCTATGCAGGGGTCGTCACCTCGCCTGCTTTTTAGGCTCAATTGGTGAGTTATGCAAGGACACTTAGTCACTTGTTTTTTTGGCTCTTTATTTTTAGGCTCTTTTGTTTATTTTTAGGCTCTTTTGGCGAGCTATGCAAGGACACCTAGTCACTTGCTTTTTAGGCACTTTACTTTTCTTGCGAGCTATGCAGCGGTCATCACCTCACCTGTTTTTTAAGCTCTTTTGGCAAGCTATGCAAGGACACCTAGTCACTTGCTTTTTAGGCTTTTTACTTTTATTGCGAGCTATGCAGGGGTCGTCACCTCGCCTGCTTTTTAGGCTCTTTTGGCGAGCTATGCAAGGACACTTAGTCACTTGCTTTTTGACTCTTTACTTTTATTGCGAGCTATGCAGGGGTCGTCACCTCGCCTGCTTTTTAGGCTCTTTTGGCGAGCTATGCAAGGACACTTAGTCACTTGCTTTTTTGGCTCTTTACTTTTATTGCGAGCTATGCAGGGGTCGTCACCGCGCCTGCTTTTTAGGCTCAATTGGTGAGTTATGCAAGGACACTTAGTCACTTGTTTTTTTGGCTCTTTATTTTTAGGCTCTTTTGGCGAGCTATGCAAGGACACCTAGTCACTTGCTTTTTAGGCTCTTTACTTTTATTGCGAGCTATGCAGTGGTCGTTACCTCGCCTGCTTTTTAGGCTCTTTTGGCGAGCTATGCAAGGACACCTGGTCACTTGCTTTTTAGGCTCTTTACTTTTATTGCGAGCTATGCAGCGGTCATCACCTCGCCTGCTTTTTAGGCTCTTTTGGCGAGCTATGCAAGGACACCTAGTAACTTGCTTTTTAGGCTTTTTACTTTTATTGCGAGCTATGCAGGGGTCGTCACCTCGCCTGCTTTTTAGGCTCTTTTGGCGAGCTATGCAAGGACACTTAGTCACTTGCTTTTTTGGCTCTTTACTTTTATTGCGAGCTATGCAGGGGTTGTCACCTCGCCTGCTTTTTAGGCTCAATTGGTGAGTTATGCAGGGACACTTAGTCACTTGTTTTTTTGGCTCTTTATTTTTATAGCGAGCAGTGCAGGGGTCGTCACCTTGCCTGCTTTTTAGGCTTTTTTGGCGAGTTATGCAAGGACACCTAGTCACTTGCTTTTTAGGCTCTTTACTTTTATTGCGAGCTATGCAGGGGTCGTCACCTCGCCTGCTTTTTAGGCTCTTTTGGCGAGCTATGGAAGGACACTTAGTCACTTGCTGTTTTGGCTCTTTAGTTTTATTGTGAGCTATGCAGGGGTTGTCACCTCGCCTGCTTTTTAGGCTCTTTTGGCGAGCTATGCAAGGACACTTAGTCACTTGCTTTTGTGGCTCTTTACTTTTATTGCGAGCTATGCAGGGGTCACCTCGTCACCTCGCCTGCTTTTTTAGGCTCAATTGGTGAGTTATGCAAGGACACTTAGTCACTTTTTTTTTGGCTCTTTATTTTTAGGCTCTTTTGGCGAGCTATGCAAGGACACCTAGTCACTTGCCTTTTAGGCTCTTTACTTTTATTGCGAGCTATGCAGTGGTCGTCACCTCGCCTGCTTTTTAGGCTCTTTTGGCGAGCTATGCAAGGACACCTAGTCACTTGCTTTTTAGGCTCTTTACTTTTATTGCGAGCTATGCAGGGGTCGTCACCTCGCCTGGTTTTTAGGCTCTTTTGGCGAGCTATGCAAGGACACTTAGTCACTTGCTGTTTTGGCTCTTTATTTTTATTGTGAGCTATGCAGGGGTCGTCACCTCGCCTGCTTTTTAGGCTCTTTGGGCGAGCTATGCAAGGACACTTAGTCACTTGCTTTTTTGGCTCTTTACTTTTATTTCGAGCTATGCAGAGGTCGTCACCTCGCCTGCTTTTTAGGCTCAATTGGTGAGTTATGCAAGGACACTTAGTCACTTGTTTTTTTGGCTCTTTATTTTTAGGCTCTTTTGGCGAGCTATGCAAGGACACCTAGTCAGTTGCTTTTTAGGCACTTTACTTTTATTGCGAGCTATGCAGCGGTCATCACCTCGCCTGTTTTTTAAGCTCTTTTGGCGAGCTATGCAAGGACACCTAGTCACTTGCTTTTTAGGCTTTTTACTTTTATTGCGAGCCATGCAGGGGTCGTCACCTCGCCTGCTTTTTAGGCTCTTTTGGCGAGCTATGCAAGGACACTTAGTCACTTGCTGTTTTGACTCTTTACTTTTATTGCGAGCTATGCAGTGGTCGTCACCTCGCCTGCTTTTTAGGCTCTTTTGGCGAGCTATGCAAGGACACTTAGTCACTTGCTTTTTTGGCTCTTTACTTTTATTGCAAGCTATGCAGGGGTCGTCACCTCGCCTGCTTTTTAGGCTCATTGGTGAGCTATGCAAGGACACTTATTCACTTGTTTTTTTGGCTCTTTATTTTTAGGCTCTTTTGGCGAGCTATGCAAGGACACCTAGTCACTTGCTTTTTAGACTCTTTACTTTTATTGCGAGCTATGCAGTGGTCGTTACCTCGCCTGCTTTTTAGGCTCTTTTGGCGAGCTATGCAAGGACACCTGGTCACTTGCTTTTTAGGCTCTTTACTTTTATTGCGAGCTATGCAGCGGTCATCACCTCGCCTGCTTTTTAGGCTCTTTTGGCGAGCTATGCAAGGACACCTAGTAACTTGCTTTTTAGGCTTTTTACTTTTATTGCGAGCTATGCAGGGGTCGTCACCTCGCCTGCTTTTTAGGCTCTTTTGGCGAGCTATGCAAGGACACTTAGTCACTTGCTTTTTTGGCTCTTTACTTTTATTGCGAGCTATGCAGCGGTCATCACCTCGCCTGCTTTTTAGGCTCTTTTGGCGAGCTATGCAAGGACACTTAGTCACTTGCTTTTTTGGCTCTTTACTTTTATTGCGAGCTATGCAGGGGTCGTCACCTCGCCTGCTTTTTAGGCTCAATTGGTGAGTTATGTAAGGACACTTAGTCACTTGTTTTTTTGGCTCTTTATTTTTAGGCTCTTTTGGCGAGCTATGCAAGGACACCTAGTCACTTGCCTTTTAGGCTCTTTACTTTTATTGCGAGCTATGCAGTGGTCGTCACCTCGCCTGCTTTTTAGGCTCTTTTGGCGAGCTATGCAAGGACACCTGGTCACTTGCTTTTTAGGCTCTTTACTTTTATTGCGAGCTATGCAGCGGTCATCACCTCGCCTGCTTTTTAGGCTCTTTTGGCGAGCTATGCAAGGACACCTAGTAACTTGCTTTTTAGGCTTTTTACTTTTATTGCGAGCTATGCAGGGGTCGTCACCTCGCCTGCTTTTTAGGCTCTTTTGGCGACCTATGCAAGGACACTTAGTCACTTGCTTTTGTGGCTCTTTACTTTTATTGCGAGCTATGCAGGGGTCGTCACCTCGCCTGCTTTTTAGGCTCAATTGGTGAGTTATGCAAGGACACTTAGTCACTTGTTTTTTTGGCTCTTTATTTTTAGGCTCTTTTGGCGAGCTATGCAAGGACACCTAGTCACTTGCTTTTTAGGCTCTTTACTTTTATTGCGAGCTATGCAGGGGTCGTCACCTCGCCTGCTTTTTAGGCTCTTTTGGCGAGCTATGCAAGGACACCTGGTCACTTGCTTTTTAGGCTCTTTACTTTTATTGCGAGCTATGCAGCGGTCATCACCTCGCCTGCTTTTTAGGCTCTTTTGGCGAGCTATGCAAGGACATCTAGTAACTTGCTTTTTAGGCTTTTTACTTTTATTGCGAGCTATGCAGGGGTCGTCACCTCGCCTGCTTTTTAGGCTCTTTTGGCGAGCTATGCAAGGACACTTAGTCACTTGCTTTTTTGGCTCTTTACTTTTATTGCGAGCTATGCAGGGGTTGTCACCTCGCCTGCTTTTTAGGCTCAATTGGTGAGTTATGCAGGGACACTTAGTCACTTGTTTTTTTGGCTCTTTATTTTTATAGCGAGCAGTGCAGGGGTCGTCACCTTGCCTGCTTTTTAGGCTCTTTTGGCGAGTTATGCAAGGACACCTAGTCACTTGCTTTTTAGGCTCTTTACTTTTGTTGCGAGCTATGCAGGGGTCGTCACCTCGCCTGCTTTTTAGGCTCTTTTGGCGAGCTGTGGAAGGACACTTAGTCACTTGCTTTTTGGCTCTTTACTTTTATTGTGAGCTATGCAAGGGTTGTCACCTCGCCTGCTTTTTAGGCTCTTTTTGCGAGCTATGCAAGGACACTTAGTCACTTGCTTTTGTGGCTCTTTACTTTTATTGCGAGCTATGCAGGGGTCGTCACCTCGCCTGCTTTTTAGGCTCAATTGGTGAGTTATGCAAGGACACTTAGTCACTTGTTTTTTTGGCTCTTTATTTTTAGGCTCTTTTGGCGAGCTATGCAAGGACACCTAGTCACTTGCCTTTAGGCTCTTTACTTTTATTGCGAGCTATGCAGTGGTCGTCACCTCGCCTGCTTTTTAGGCTCTTTTGGCGAGCTATGCAAGGACACCTGGTCACTTGCTTTTTAGGCTCTTTACTTTTATTGCGAGCTATGCAGCGGTCATCACCTCGCCTGCTTTTTAGGCTCTTTTGGCGAGCTATGCAAGGACACTTAGTAACTTGCTTTTTAGGCTTTTTACTTTTATTGCGAGCTATGCAGGGGTCGTCACCTCGCCTGCTTTTTAGGCTCTTTTGGCGAGCTATGCAAGGACACTTAGTCACTTGCTTTTTTGGCTCTTTACTTTTATTGCGAGCTATGCAGGGGTTGTCACCTCGCCTGCTTTTTAGGCTCAATTGGTGAGTTATGCAAGGACACTTAGTCACTTGTTTTTTTGGCTCTTTATTTTTATAGCGAGCAGTGCAGGGGTCGTCACCTTGCCTGCTTTTTAGGCTCTTTTGGCGAGTTATTCAAGGACACCTAGTCACTTGCTTTTTAGGCTCTTTACTTTTATTGCGAGCTATGCAGGGGTCGTCACCTCGCCTGCTTTTTAGGCTCTTTTGGCGAGCTATGGAAGGACACTTAGTCACTTGCTTTTTTGGCTCTTTAGTTTTATTGTGAGCTATGCAGGGGTTGTCACCTCGCCTGCTTTTTAGGCTCTTTTGGCGAGCTATGCAAGGACACTTAGTCACTTGCTTTTGTGGCTGTTGACTTTTATTGCGAGCTATGCAGGGGTCGTCACCTCGCCTGCTTTTTAGGCTCAATTGGTGAGTTATGCAAGGACACTTAGTCACTTGTTTTTTTGGCTCTTTATTTTTAGGCTCTTTTGGCGAGCTATGCAAGGACACTTAGTCACTTGCTTTTTTGGCTCTTTACTTTTATTGCGAGCTATGCAGGGGTTGTCACCTCGCCTGCTTTTTAGGCTCAATTGGTGAGTTATGCAGGGACACTTAGTCACTTGTTTTTTTGGCTCTTTATTTTTATAGCGAGCAGTGCAGGGGTCGTCACCTTGCCTGCTTTTTAGGCTCTTTTGGCGAGTTATGCAAGGACACCTAGTCACTTGCTTTTTAGGCTCTTTACTTTTATTGCGAGCTATGCAGGGGTCGTCACCTCGACTGCTTTTTAGGCTCTTTTGGCGAGCTATGGAAGGACACTTAGTCACTTGCTGTTTTGGCTCTTTAGTTTTATTGTGAGCTATGCAGGGGTTGTCACCTCGCTTGCTTTTTAGGCTCTTTTTGCGAGCTATGCAAGGACACTTAGTCACTTGCTTTTGTGGCTCTTTACTTTTATTGCGAGCTATGCAGGGGTCGTCACCTCGCCTGCTTTTTAGGCTCAATTGGTGAGTTATGCAAGGACACTTAGTCACTTGTTTTTTTGGCTCTTTATTTTTAGGCTCTTTTGGCGAGCTATGCAAGGACACCTAGTCACTTGCCTTTTAGGCTCTTTACTTTTATTGCGAGCTATGCAGTGGTCGTCACCTCGCCTGCTTTTTAGGCTCTTTTGGAGAGCTATGCAAGGACACCTGGTCACTTGCTTTTTAGGCTCTTTACTTTTATTGCGAGCTATGCAGCGGTCATCACCTCGCCTGCTTTTTAGGCTCTTTTGGCGAGCTATGCAAGGACACCTAGTAACTTGCTTTTTAGGCTTTTTACTTTTATTGCGAGCTATGCAGGGGTCGTCACCTCGCCTGCTTTTTAGGCTCTTTTGGCGAGCTATGCAAGGACACTTAGTCACTTGCTTTTTTGGCTCTTTACTTTTATTGCGAGCTATGCAGGGGTTGTCACCTCGCCTGCTTTTTAGGCTCAATTGGTGAGTTATGCAGGGACACTTAGTCACTTGTTTTTTTGGCTCTTTATTTTTATAGTGAGCAGTGCAGGGGTCTCACCTTGCCTGCTTTTTAGGCTCTTTTGGCGAGTTATGCAAGGACACCTAGTCACTTGCTTTTTAGGCTCTTTACTTTTGTTGCGAGCTATGCAGGGGTCGTCACCTCGCCTGCTTTTTAGGCTCTTTTGGCGAGCTATGCAAGGACACTTAGTCACTTGCAATTTTGGCTCTTTACTTTTATTGTGAGCTATGCAGGGGTTGTCACCTCGCCTGCTTTTTAGGCTCTTTTGGCGAGCTATGCAAGGACACTTAGTCACTTGCTTTTGTGGCTCTTTACTTTTATTGCGAGCTATGCAGGGGTCGTCACCTCGCCTGCTTTTTAGGCTCAATTGGTGAGTTATGCAAGGACACTTAGTCACTTGTTTTTTTGGCTCTTTATTTTTAGGCTCTTTTGGCGAGCTATGCAAGGACACCTAGTCACTTGCCTTTAGGCTCTTTACTTTTATTGCGAGCCATGCAGTGGTCGTCACCTCGCCTGCTTTTTAGGCTCTTTTGGCGAGCTATGCAAGGACACTGGTCACTTGCTTTTTAGGCTCTTTACTTTTATTGCGAGCTATGCAGCGGTCATCACCTCGCCTGCTTTTTAGGCTCTTTTGGCGAGCTATGCAAGGACACCTAGTAACTTGCTTTTTAGGCTTTTTACTTTTATTGCGAGCTATGCAGGGGTCGTCACCTCGCCTGCTTTTTAGGCTCTTTTGGCGAGCTATGCAAGGACACTTAGTCACTTGCTTTTTTGGCTCTTTACTTTTATTGCGAGCTATGCAGGGGTCGTCACCTCGCCTGCTTTTTAGGCTCAATTGGTGAGTTATGCAGGGACACTTAGTCACTTGTTTTTTTGGCTCTTTATTTTTATAGCGAGCAGTGCAGGGGTCGTCACCTTGCCTGCTTTTTAGGCTCTTTTGGCGAGCTATGCAAGGACACCTAGTCACTTGCTTTTTAGGCTCTTTACTTTTATTGCGAGCTACGCAGCGGTCATCACCTCGCCTGCTTTTTAGGCTCTTTTGGCGAGCTATGCAAGGACACCTAGTAACTTGCTTTTTAGGCTTTTTACTTTTATTGCGAGCTATGCAGGGGTCGTCACCTCGCCTGCTTTTTAGGCTCTTTTAGCGAGCTATGCAAGGACACTTAGTCACTTGCTGTTTTGACTCTTTACTTTTATTGCGAGCTATGCAGGGGTCGTCACCTCGCCTTCTTTTTAGGCTCTTTTGGCGAGCTATGCAAGGACACTTAGTCACTTGCTTTTTTGGCTCTTTACTTTTATTGCGAGCTGTGCAGGGGTCGTCACCTCGCCTGCTTTTTAGGCTCAATTGGTGAGTTATGCAAGGACACTTAGTCACTTGTTTTTTTGACTCTTTATTTTTATAGCGAGCTATGCAGGGGTCATCACCTCGCCTGCTTTTTAGGCTGTTTTGGCGAGCTATGCAAGGACACCTAGTCACTTGCTTTTTAGGCTCTTTACTTTTATTGCTAGCTATGCAGGGGTCGTCACCTCGCCTGCTTTTTAGGCTCTTTTGGCGAGCTATGCAAGGACACCTAGTCACTTGCTTTTTAGGCTCTTTACTTTTATTGCGAGCTATGCAGCGGTCATCACCTCGCCTGCGTTTTAGGCTCTTTTGGCGAGCTATGCAAGGACACCTAGTAACTTGCTTTTTAGGCTTTTTACTTTTATTGCGAGCTATGCAGGGGTCATCACCTCGCCTGCTTTTTAGGCTCTTTTGGCGAGCTATGCAAGGACACCTAGTCACTTGCTTTTTAGGCTCTTTACTTTTATTGCGAGCTATGCAGGGGTCGTCACCTCGCCTGCTTTTTAGGCTCTTTTGGCGAGCTATGCAAGGACACTTAGTCACTTGCTTTTTGGCTCTTTATTTTTATTGCGAGCTATGCAGGGGTCGTCACCTCGCCTGCTTTTTAGGCTCTTTGGGCGAGCTATGCAAGGACACTTAGTCACTTGCTTTTTTGGCTCTTTACTTTTATTTCGAGCTATGCAGAGGTCATCACCTCGCCTGCTTTTTAGGCTCAATTGGTGAGTTATGCAAGGACACTTAGTCACTTGTTTTTTTGGCTCTTTATTTTTAGGCTCTTTTGGCGAGCTATGCAAGGACACCTAGTCACTTGCTTTTTAGGCACTTTACTTTTATTGCGAGCTATGCAGCGGTCATCACCTCGCCTGTTTTTTAAGCTCTTTTGGCGAGCTATGCCAGGACACCTAGTCACTCGCTTTTTAGGCTTTTTACTTTTATTGCGAGCTATGCAGGGGTCGTCACCTCGCCTGCTTTTTAGGCTCTTTTGGCGAGCTATGCAAGGACACTTAGTCACTTGCTTTTTTGGCTCTTTACTTTTATTGCGAGCTATGCAGGGGTTGTCACCTCGCCTGCTTTTTAGGCTCAATTGGTGAGTTATGCAGGGACACTTAGTCACTTGTTTTTTTGGCTCTTTATTTTTATAGCGAGCAGTGCAGGGGTCGTCACCTTGCCTGCTTTTTAGGCTCTTTTGGCGAGTTATGCAAGGACACCTAGTCACTTGCTTTTTAGGCTCTTTACTTTTATTGCGAGCTATGCAGGGGTCGTCACCTCGCCTGCTTTTTAGGCTCTTTTGGCGAGCTATGCAAGGACACTTAGTCACTTGCTTTTTTGGCTCTTTACTTTTATTGCGAGCTATGCAGGGGTCGTCACCTCGCCTGCTTTTTAGGCTCAATTGGTGAGTTATTCAAGGACACTTAGTCACTTGTTGTTTTGGCTCTTTATTTTTAGGCTCTTTTGGCGAGCTATGCAAGGACACCTAGTCACTTGCTTTTTAGGCTCTTTACCTTTATTGCGAGCTATGCAGTGGTCGTTACCTCGCCTGCTTTTTAGGCTCTTTTGGCGAGCTATGCAAGGACACCTAGTCACTTGCTTTTTAGGCTCTTTACTTTTATTGCGAGCTATGCAGCGGTCATCACCTCGCCTGCTTTTTAGGCTCTTTTGGCGAGCTATGCAAGGACACTTAGTCACTTGCTTTTTAGGCTTTTTACTTTTATTGCGAGCTATGCAGGGGTCGTCACCTCGCCTGCTTTTTAGGCTCTTTTGGCGAGCTATGCAAGGACACTTAGTCACTTGCTTTTTTGGCTCTTTACTTTTATTGCGAGCTATGCAGGGGTTGTCACCTCGCCTGCTTTTTAGGCTCAATTGGTGAGTTATGCAGGGACACTTAGTCACTTGTTTTTTTGGCTCTTTATTTTTGTAGCGAGCTAGTGCAGGGGTCGTCACCTTGCCTGCTTTTTAGGCTCTTTTGGCGAGTTATGCAAGGACACCTAGTCACTTGCTTTTTAGGCTCTTTACTTTTATTGCGAGCTATGCAGGGGTCGTCATCTCGCCTGCTTTTTAGGCTCTTTTGGCGAGCTATGCAAGGACACTTAGTCACTTGCTTTTTGGCTCTTTAGTTTTTATTGTGAGCTATGCAGGGGTTGTCACCTCGCCTGCTTTTTAGGCTCTTTTGGCGAGCTATGTAAGGACACTTAGTCACTTGCTTTTGTGGCTCTTTACTTTTATTGCGAGCTATGCAGGGGTCGTCACCTCGCCTGCTTTTTAGGCTCAATTGGTGAGTTATGCAAGGACACTTAGTCACTTGTTTTTTTGGCTCTTTATTTTTAGGCTCTTTTGGCGAGCTATGCAAGGACACCTAGTCACTTGCTTTTTAGGCTCTTTACTTTTATTGCGAGCTATGCAGTGGTCGTCACCTCGCCTTCTTTTTAGGCTCTTTTGGCGAGCTATGCAAGGACACTTAGTCACTTGCTTTTTAGGCTCTTTACTTTTATTGCGAGCTATGCAGCGGTCATCACCTCGTATGCTTTTTAGGCTCTTTTGGCGAGCTATGCAAGGACACCTAGTAACTTGCTTTTTAGGCTTTTTACTTTTATTGCGAGCTATGCAGGGGTCGTCACCTCGCCTGCTTTTTAGGCTCTTTTGGCGAGCTATGCAAGGACACTTAGTCACTTGCTTTTTTGGCTCTTTACTTTTATGGCGAGCTATGCAGGGGTTGTCACCTCGCCTGCTTTTTAGGCTCAATTGGTGAGTTATGCAGGGACACTTAGTCACTTGTTTTTTTGGCTCTTTATTTTTATAGCGAGCAGTGCAGGGGTCGTCACCTTGCCTGCTTTTTAGGCTCTTTTGGCGAGTTATGCAAGGACACCTAGTCACTATCTTTTTAGGCTTTTTATTTTATTGCGAGCTATGCAGGGGTCGTCATCTCGCCTGCTTTTTAGGCTCTTTTGGCGAGCTATGCAAGGACACTTAGTCACTTGCTTTTTGACTCTTTACTTTTATTGCGAGCTATGCAGGGGTCGTCACCTCGCCTTCTTTTTAGGCTATTTTGGCGAGCTATGCAAGGACACTTAGTCACTTGCTTTTTTGGCCCTTTACTTTTATTGCGAGCTATGCAGGGGTCGTCACCTCGCCTGCTTTTTAGGCTCAATTGGTGAGTTATGCAAGGACACTTAGTCACTTGTTTTTTTGGCTCTTTATTTTTAGGCTCTTTTGGCGAGCTATGCAAGGACACCTAGTCACTTGCTTTTTAGGCTCTTTACTTTTATTGCGAGCTATGCAGTGGTCGTCACCTCGCCTTCTTTTTAGGCTCTTTTGGCGAGCTATGCAAGGACACTTAGTCACTTGCTTTTTAGGCTCTTTACTTTTATTGCGAGCTATGCAGCGGTCATCACCTCGCCTGCTTTTTAGGCTCTTTTGGCGAGCTATGCAAGGACACTTAGTCACTTGCTTTTTAGGCTTTTTACTTTTATTGCGAGCTATGCAGGGGTCGTCACCTCGCCTGCTTTTTAGGCTCTTTTGGCGAGCTATGCAAGGACACTTAGTCACTTGCTTTTTTGGCTCTTTACTTTTATTGCGAGCTATGCAGGGGTTGTCACCTCGCCTGCTTTTTAGGCTCAATTGGTGAGTTATGCAGGGACACTTAGTCACTTGTTTTTTTGGCTCTTTATTTTTATAGCGAGCAGTGCAGGGGTCGTCACCTTGCCTGCTTTTTAGGCTCTTTTGGCGAGTTATGCAAGGACACCTAGTCACTATCTTTTTAGACTTTTTACTTTTATTGCGAGCTATGCAGGGGTCGTCATCTCGCCTGCTTTTTAGGCTCTTTTGGCGAGCTATGCAAGGACACTTAGTCACTTGCTGTTTTGACTCTTTACTTTTATTGCGAGCTATGCAGGGGTCGTCACCTCGCCTTCTTTTTAGGCTATTTTGGCGAGCTATGCAAGGACACTTAGTCACTTGCTTTTTTGGCTCTTTACTTTTAGCGAGCTATGCAGGGGTCGTCACCTCGCCTGCTTTTTAGGCTCATTGGTGAGCTATGCAAGGACACTTAGTCACTTGTTTTTTTGGCTCTTTATTTTTATAGCGAGCTATGCAGGGGTCATCACCTCGCCTGCTTTTTAGGCTGTTTTGGCGAGCTATGCAAGGACACCTAGTCACTTGCTTTTTAGGCTCTTTACTTTTATTGCTAGCTATGCAGGGGTCGTCACCTCGCCTGCTTTTTAGGCTCTTTTGGCGAGCTATGCAAGGACGCCTAGTCACTTGCTTTTTAGGCTCTTTACTTTTATTGCGAGCTATGCAGGGGTCGTCACCTCGCCTGCTTTTTAGGCTCTTTTGGCGAGCTATGCAAGAACACCTAGTCACTTGCTTTTTAGGCTTTTTACTTTTATTGCGAGCTATGCAGGGGTCGTCACCTCGCCTGCTTTTTAGGCTCTTTTGGCGAGCTATTTAGCTCGGGGCCCATTAGCCTTAGTGAAATGAATTGAGTCACAAGTTGGGGAAATGAAGCTTTCATTAACTAAAATGGTTTTGAATTACATATTACAAAGAGTTTACTGATAATAAGGGCGCAGATGTTCGACATTCCATGCTCGAGGGACCTCAGCTCCATTTTCATTGTTAGCTAAATGATAAACCCCATTCCCCAAGCTTGTTGTGACAACATATGGTCCTTCCCAGTTCGGGCCTAAGGATCCATCACTTGGCTTGCGGGCTCCAGGCAGAATGAGACGCAATACTAAGTCTCCCACATTGAATCTGCGAATCTGAGCATCCTTGTTGTAGTACCTCGCTATTCTCTGCTGATAGACAGCTACCCTTAACCTGGCTGTTTCCCTATGCTCTTCAAGCAGGTCCAGGTTTGTTGCAAGTAGCTTATTGTTGTCATTTGGATTGAAGGTTGCTCTTCTTTGCGAGGTAACTTCAAACTCAGCTGGGATCATAGCATCGGATCCATACACCATTGAGAATGGGGTCTCGCCAGTGGAGCTGCGAGCTGTGGTTCTGTAAGACCACAATACTTTTTGAAGCTCATCTACCCATGCTCCTTTCTTTGCTTCCAGTTTTATCTTCAAGGTCTGCTCGATGATCTTGTTCACTGCTTCAACTTGGCCATTGGCTTGTGGATGATCCACTGCTGAGAAGCTCTTAACGATCTTGAGGTCGTTACAGAACCTGAGAAACCGGTCACTAGCGAACTGGGTCCCATTATCAGTCACGATCTGCTGTGGGACTCCAAATCTGCAAATAATGTTGCTCCACACAAACTTCTCAATCTTTGTTGTGGAGATTTCAGCTAACTCTTTTGCTTTTGCCCACTTGGTGAAGTAATCTACTGCGACCACCACATGTTTGCATTTTCCCGAGCCATTGGCAGAGGTCCGATCAGATCCATCCCCCAAATCGCAAAGGGCCACGGGCTCACCATCTATTGGAGGTACGCCGGTGGAGCTCGCGGAATATGAGCAAACCTCTGACACTTGTCGCATTTCTTCACTAAGTTGATGGCGTCCTGCCTCATGGTGGGCCAGTAGAAGCCTTGTCGAAGTGCCTTCTGAGCTAGAGACAGCCCCCCAGCGTGGTTCTCGTACTGGCCTTCATGTATTTGCTTCGGTACTGTTTCACATTCAGGGCCATCAATGCATCTTAGCAGTGGAGCTGAGAACCCCTTCTTGTACAGTGCATCATCATAGATGCAATATCTGGCTGCTCTAGCTCGCAGACGCCGGCTTCCAGCTTGTTACTTGGCAGCTTTCCATCTTGCAAATAATTGAGAATCGAGCTCATCCAGGAGTTAGGCTGTACGGTTATGGCCATCGTCACATTCTTTTCCTCCGTACTTGGAGCTGGTAGAAACTCAACTGGGATCGCCCCAAGGAAATCTGCATCTCGTGTAGTTGCGAGGCGAGCTAGTGCATCAGCATGTGAGTTCTGAGCTCGCGGGATCTGTTTCATCTCGTACTTCTGAAATGCACCTAGCAGCTCGTGAACTTTCTGGAGGTAGAGGGCCATTTTTGGTCCCCTGGCTTGATATTCCCCCAATACGTGGCCAACAACGAGCTGCGAATCACTGAAGACTTTCAAACGCTCAGCTCGCATCTCCTTAGCCAAACGCAGTCCCGCGAGCAGAGCTTCATACTCAGCCTCATTATTTGTTGCCTGAAAGTCAAACCTTAGAGCACAAAGGATCTTGTGGCCTTCAGGACTGATCAGTAGAATTCCAGCTCCAGCTCTCTGCTCGCTGGCTGATCCATCAACATAAAGCTCCCATGTTGGATCTTCAGAAGACTCAGCTTCATCATCCACAGGTCCTGTAAACTCCGCAATGAAGTCTGCCAGAGCTTGAGCTTTGATGGCTGTCCTTGGCTTGAACTGAATATCGAACTGCGCGAGCTCCACTACCCATTTCAACAAACGGCCTGAGGTGTCAGCTTTCTGCAAGACTTGTTTCAACGGATATTGGGTGAGGACTTCAATTGTATGAGCTTGGAAATAAGGTCGCAGCTTCCTTGATGCAATCACCAGGCAGTAAGCTAGTTTCTCCATTTGTGAATATCTGGTTTCAGCATCCTGCAATCGCTTGCTTACATAATACACCGGAAGTTGTGTCTTTTCTTCTTCCCTCACCAGTGCAGCACTCAAAGCTTGCTTTGACACTCCCAAGTATAAGATCAGCTTTTCATCTTCTTTGGGCTTGGAAAGAAGTGGAGCTCGCCCCATATATTCATTCAACTGCCGGAAGGCTACTTCACACTGCTCAGTCCACTCGAAGCTCTTTGCTTTCTTCAGAATGTCAAAGAAAGGGACATACTTGTCTGTAGCTTTCGAAATGAACCTGCTCAATGCTGCGACCTGGCCATTGAGGCTCTGTACGTCTTTCACCCTGGTTGGCGATCTCATGTCGATCAATGCATTGATCTTCTCAGGGTTTGCTTCAATTCCTCTACTGTTGACCATGAAGCCTAGAAACTTCCCAGAAGCTACTCCAAACACACACTTGAGCGGATTCAATTTCATCTGGTAGCTCCTCAGAATCTGAAACATCTCTCTCAGGTCGTGAACATGGTCACCTATCTGCTTGGATTTTACTAGCATGTCATCGACATAGACCTCCATGGTCTTTCCGATCTGCTCCTCGAACATCATGTTCACCAAGTGTTGGTAGGTCGCTCCAGCATTTTTTAACCCGAAGGGCATCACCTTGTAGTAATATAACCCCCGATCAGTCATGAATGAGGTGTGCTCTTCGTCTTCGGGTTTCATTAGGATCTGGTTATATCCCGAATATGCGTCCATGAAGCTCAGGAGCTCATGGCCAGCAGTAGCGTCCACGAGCTGGTCTATCATTGGCAGGGGAAAACTATCCTTCGGGCACGCTTTGTTCAGGTCAGTGAAGTCGATGCAAGTTCTCCACTTTCCATTCTTTTTCTTCACTAGCATAGGGTTGGCGACCCAGGTCGGGTAGTAAGCTTCTCTGATGAACTTGTTAACCAGCAGCTTGTCTACTTCCTCTTTTAGTGCTAAGTAATGTTCCCCTGTCATTGCCCTTCTCTTTTGGCGGACTGGCTTGAAGTGAGGATCAATGTTAAGCTTGTGAGACATCACTTTTGGATCTATTCCCACCATGTCCTCATGATTCCATGCAAACACATCCAAGTTCGCCTTTAGGAAGTCAGCGAGCTGGGTTTTTAGTTCTGGAGCTAATCCTCTTCCCAGTTTCAAGCATCGCTCTGGATCAACCTCGCTGACTTGTACATCTTCTAATTCCTCAACTGGCCCTGTAGCTCAGTCTGCATCTACCTCGCGAGGGTCCAGGTCGAGACTGACTCCTTTCTCAGTCATAGCTCGTGGCTCGCCCCCTGAGACCACATTCACCTTCGTTCCTCTCACGCCCATCTTCATAGCATCTTCATAGCAGCGTCGAGCTAGGTGCTGCTCTCCTCGAATACATCCGATGCCATTAGGAGTTGGGAACTTAACTGTGAGAGTTCTGGTCGAAGTAACCACGTCCAACTCATTCATGGCAGGTCTCCCGAGGACCACATTATATGCTGATGGGCAGTCAATGATTAAGAAGTCTGTCAGGGTTGTTGCCTGACGACCTGCCTCCCCAAGAGTCAATGGTAGCTTAATCTGGCCCACTAGTACTACAGCATCTCCAGTGAATCCAAATAAAAGCTCCGGGGACGGTCTCATCTGTTCTGCTCGCAGCCCCATCTGATCAAAACAACTCTGATACATCACATTCACCGAGCTTCCAGTATCAATCATGATGCGCCTAACTTCCACGTTGCTGATTTTAGCTCTTACGACCAGCACATCGTTATGAGGCCAGATCACTCCTCTTGCATCTTCATCTGTAAATACAATCTCGTCCGAGGTCGGCTTTGCCCTTTTTGCAGGTCCTTCTGACCCATTGAGCTGAAAAGAATGATTCGTCTCTCGGACATACCTCTCATGCGATCTGTTGGAGTCACCTGCGATATGGGGGCCACCATAAATGGTAAAAATGGTTCTTACCGCTGGTTCGTGATCTGGCTCGGAAGCTCGTTGGGGCTGATGCTGATGCGTTGGCTGTTGATGGTGAGGTCGTTGTTGTGGAGGTCGCAAGTCTGCCGGTCTTGCTACATAGTCTCCCAGGCAACCTCGCCTGATCAATTTCTCAATGGCGTTCTTCAACGCTCAGCAATCTGAAGTACTGTGCCCAACCTCATTATGATAGGCACAGAACTTGTTTTGATCCCTTTGATGAACGAGAGCCCTTATAGGATTGGGCCTCCCAAAATCCTCCTTATTTCTTTCCGCAGCGTAAATCCTGTCCGGTGATGCCGTCAGGACGCTGTATCCTTCATGGCGACCTTGACGCTGAGGTCGCTCATACCTTGGCTCTCTTCTCGCTCTCTTGGCGATCTGGTTACTCAAGCCACTATTTCTTCCTTCTTCGTTCCTGCCATTATTTCTCCTCTTTGGCTGGCTGGAACTGCCCGCTTCATTCTTCTGATTCTGTTTTTTCGGGCCGAAGGTCTCTTCCCACCTAATCTCCTTCGCAGCTCGCTCATAGAATTCTCCCAGATCCTTCACTAGGGACTTGTAAATGCTTTCGTATAACTTTCCATCCTTGCGCAGCCCAGCTGAGATCACTGTCAGTATACTCTCATCTGACGGATGCTCGACATTCGCGACCTCGCGTCTAAACCTGGTGATGTATTCCTTCAATGACTCACCTTGACGCTGAAAGATGGTGGCTAGGTGGCAGGATGGAGCGAGCTGTCTTCTTAGTGCCCTATACTGACCAACGAACTTCTGTTGGCATTGCTCCCAACTTCCTATGCTGCGAGCTGGGAGATTCTTGAACCACGTCCTCGAAATATCCCCCAATATAGTTGGGAATACTCGGCATTTCACCATCGGACTTCCTGTCTACAGGTCCATCTGAACGTTGAAGGCATCGAGATGGTCATAGGGGTCACTGTCCCCATTATACTGCTGGATGTTTGGCATCTTGAACCTTGGGGGGAGAGGCTGTGTCTCAATCTCCCTCGTGAAGGGAGTCCTTCCCCCATAGTACCCACGCTGCTCTGGGGCTCCAGGTCGTGCCTCAAACTGCTGGCCCTCTGAAGGAGCTCTTCTACCTGTGGATCTCGGAGCTCATACCTCCTCCTGTGATCATGACTAGGGGTAGGGTGCTCTGGGTCATACCTTTCGTCTTCTTCGAACAGACCGTCAGGTTGAAGGGATCTTCCCTGCCTATGCTTATCATTAAATCGCCGAGCTACAACCCTGGCTCTATCGTGGCCAACTTCTGCTTGCAGATTTCCACCCTGGCTCCCTTTCTTTCTTCCCGAACAGGGTGTCTTCCAGCCCTAGAGCGCACATTGGAGGAGCGAGCTGAGCCTGTAGGTTGCGGGACTTCCCTTGCCAGCCTGTCAGGTACTTGCATCGCTTCATGTTGCTGGGGCATATGCCTTGGTACCTGAACCTCAACCCTGGGCATGTTCTGTACTTGAGTTTGTACCAACATATTAACGGCCTCTGTGAGTTGTCTGACCGTATCCTCCAGCGCTTCTTGCCTCTGAATCAGCACATTCTGCCCTTTGGCTAATAGGGTGATTGGAACGGTCTAACGGGGAGGCAAAGGAGGGATGCCTGTCACGGCGCCAAGTGCCTGTCCACGGGACGTTCCTGCAACATGCATGGGTGCGTCCTGCGTGGGCTGGACGTTCTGTTGGGACTGGTTCATGTGACTCTCCGCCTGGTCATCATCTCCAAGGAACCTGTTTAATCTGGTCTTTGCCATATCAGAAATCGATGAGTTGAGATGGAAAATATTACAGTTTGAGCTCTCCTTCTAGTGCCAAAATGTCGACGTTGGATTTCAGTCGACGAGTAATCAATACCCAATACCTGCAATCAATGTGAGAAAGCACAAATACCAAGAAAAGATACAGACAAATACCGAGAATTAAACGAGGAACACGGAGCGTTTACGTGGTTCGGCAATAATAAGCCTACGTCCACGACTGTCTGTCTCTTAAATTCTGCAGAGTGACAGTGTATTATTGATTATTCTCTGATGCTGTTACAATGATCTTCATCCCTATTTATAAGGAAAGAGGTGTTACAATTCTGATTGTAGCAAATCAGGAAAAGAATCCTGGATTAATTACATTCCCAAATAATCAGGAAAAATAAGGAAAAGAATTATAAATTAATTATGTTTCCTAATATGTTTGAATAATATCAGGAAACTGCTTCCATAAAATCAGGGGTGATGTTGATTTGGTTTGAATTCGAATAGACTTCCATATCTGATGAGGAAATCACGGTTTGATTGGGTAACTACCATATTCGGAGAGAGAATCATGGTTGAAATAGGCAACTGCCTGTTCTGGAAGATATTGTACTGTTTACGCCTCTGAGCGAGCTGACGTGTCTATGGCGGTCTATGAACTTGAGTTCGCATAGCGAGCTACGCATGAGGCGAGCTGCGGTCTGACTGTGCTCACAGGTCTGTTGATGTCAGCTGAAGGATTCACCTGAGCGAGCTGAAGAGTTTGCTAGCCTTAGAATCGATACTGGGTCTCCTCTGATAGACTTTGACTGGGCTTTGACCTTTATCGGGCCTTCTTATTGGGCCTAAATTGGGCTTTTACCAGCCCATTTAATGAGTCTGAAAAATACATATAACAATATTGACTTAGTTTTCTTAGATATTTATTTATTTGTTTGTTTTTGCATGGGAAGATAAGATGTGACATGAAGAAGAATAATTCCACAGGATTGATTTCCAATTTTTACAAGTTAAATCGTTTGTTGTCAAGTTGCATGCCGATTAATCTCTGCCCTAAAAGTTTATATTTAATATCTTATATTATTAGTATTTTAAGCTCTTAAAATATTAGGGATATTATTTATTGTAAAAAATATCAAATTGACAATGGAAAAGACTCGGTTGGACAATCAAATCTTGTAGGATCTAACGCACACCACGCACTGCCCAATTTGCACTGCCCAAAGCCGCATTTGATCGGTCAAGACAAATTTAGTTTCAATTTGTCAAGGCGTTTCGTATAATTAGTAAGTCAAATTTCTGTATTCATTTTTATCTTTGAACAAATTTGTTTTCTTTTCGTTTAGCTGCTCATATGGTTGTATATTTCTTTATACATTTTAGTGGTTAAATTTTAATTTCTGCTATGCACATTTTATGAATGCATATGATAAGTCTTCTTCTTTTATTTTAAGAGCAAGTGTCCCTTAATTAATTATGAGAATAAATATTCAAATCATATAAATAGTGATTAGTCTTGACATTTCCATCAAATTTCTGCCTTGGTTAATATTGTCTTCTAAAAAAAATTGTTACTAATTGTTATTATCATATTTAGCATAATTATATTATTTTTCTTCAAATCTAGCCTTCTATTTTATATGTATTCTGGACATAACTTTTTCAATACAATTTATTTTGCTCAACATAATTAGCTTTTGGATATATTTTGTCAACGGTGGAATCTGATTGACTGAAGTTCAAAACTCAATACCTACAGTTAATGAAAAACAAGACAAAAGCAAGAGAGAAACAAGAGAAAAAACAGAGATAACATTGGTGTTTTTACATAGTTTGGCCAAAATGATGCTTTACGTCCACAACTGTGTTCTCTGATAATTTTGGCAGAATCACAGTATACTATTGCTCAATATATGTTACAATGAAATTTCAGCCTCTATTTATAAAGTGAGGCGTTACAATTTGAATGCAATTAAAACAGGAAAAAATTTTACATCAATTACACTTCCAAAATCGACTTCCTCCATAATTGGGATAAATCCTATAATATCAGGGATTGATTTGATCAATGTTTGAATTTGAATTTATTTCTAATTCTAATTGAAAAATAATGATCGAATTAGGTAGTTGTCTTTCTAGAAGATTTCCTTAACGAGTTGTTCAATTTGCGAGTTAGAACCTGTCTTGGACGACCTTGAGCTAGACCTTGTTCCGAGCAACGAGCTATGTATGCAGCGAGTTGGATAATGGTTGGCTAACGACCTGGGAGTAATAGTGGTAATGCAAACTTGTTCCTATGAATTGAGAGCTTGCTCGAGTTGGGTATTGGTGAACCGGGCCTTCATCTGTTGGGTTACTTCATTGGATCAACTTGTTGAGCTTCTACCAAGCTTTTATCAGCCCATTTACACAATCCAAAATATACTCATAACATCAGCCCCTCAACTTTTAGTGCATTCTACAGACTGAGAGCTCGAGCCGGTTGGTAAAAGCTAATACATTACATCTGATCATCCCTTGCCTCTTCAAATTCCATCCCATCGCTTTGGCATGTGGCGACACTTTGGGGTGCTAGCACCATTGGCACGTTTCGCATCATGCGCATTTAATACGCACGTTTCTCAACTAACGGCCCATGATTACAAAAGTCATAATTCGCACTGCATCATTGGATCTAAGGCAGTTACGTAGCTCCCAGATCGAATAACCAAGGTGCGGATCCTACAGCCTATATATATATATATATATATGTTGAGCTCTTTCATTTTCTTCTTACTATACTATTTTTAACTTTCACCGTCGAATTGCTTTTTTTTTTTTTTTTTGACTACATCCCACTTCCTTGTGCTGATTCCACTCGGATTCCACATTATTGACAATCAGATTCTTCATCTCTTGACAAGCATTTACATTAAGTTTTCATTTCTTACCTTCAAGCTTTTGGGTTCTTATTTTGCACACATTATGTCTGTATTTCATTTCCTGGGTTTGATATTAATATGAATGCCTCGTGTTCTTGATATTGAGTGTTTACGTCTTTTCGTTTTCTGTTGATTTGATCTTGTTGCTTGGTCATTTGCGATCTGTTTATTATTTGTCTTTCATGGATGTGAGTTGTAGGTTAAGACGCCTATAGGTCGTTTGCCTGTATGTCTAGTTCCCCATAATTTTAGCGATCTGTGCGGCGTTTGTGACTTGTAGATTAGGGAGTGACTCGGTAGGAAACTTAGGGTCTAGTAACAATGACTTAATTGCACACTTTCATGTGTAGATATCTTTAGGTTGCGCACGTCGATTACACAAGGTAGGAGACAATGAGTTGTCCAGCTCAGAAGAGCTTGGCTTGGGTGAAGTTCACATCACTGCTAAGGTGACTTCTCAAAGCGATAAGGTCGTAGAAGAGTTCATAGCTCGAGCAGACCCCACGATAACCCGTCAGGTAGCTGACAAACGATGAGCTCGCGAGGTGTTCATCTATTATGCCTCAAAGATAATATATGATGAGATGGGAGGAATTGCCTTCAAATATTATCTTCCCAAAGAATGTCTTTTGATGTCTCCTAAACCTAGCGACCATGCAGCTTATTCTCTCAAAGGATACATTGCGGTTAGCACTCAGCACCTTAAGCATGGACTTAGGTTTCCAGTCCCCACTTATCTCATCGATCTCTTGAATAGGCTAAAGCTTAGCCCTTTCCAGATGACTTCGAATTCTTATTCGTAGCTCACCTCCTTAGCCTTAATCTTTATTAGGAATGGTTTTCCTCCCCTGAATCCAAAAATCCCCTACCACTTATATAGTATCAAAAGCGTTAGTGGCATAAAAGATGGAAAGGGAGATGAGATTTACTATCTCGCAACTTGTTAGTCAGACTATAAGAATCTCTTGCCTCGGGGCAATGTGAAAGGCAAGTCCAACGTATGAGACTACAAGTCTAGCTGGTTTTATATCCTCTGCCCTTCCTTTGAGCAACTTAGCAACTACATTTTTGTTCTTAGTCTAAGTAGATAGAAGGAATTGACTTCTGCGAACCATTTTTTTTTTTTGGCGAGCTAACTTTCTTCATTTTGCAGACTTAAAAGGAGATAAACTCATTTTCACTAACGATGAGGAAGAGATTCTCAAGACGTTTGCAAATTCAAACGAGGTGACACTTGGTAATGCCCTCGACAACGACACCCTTAGGGCCCATAGGCTAGCTCTTCCTCTTAACATCGAGTTAGTAAATAACAGAAAGGACATATGAAGTAAGAGAGAATTTAAGCTTGCTTCTGTATTCGAAGCTGCTGGAAAAGTAGAAACTGCTCTTATCCCACAAGTAGTTCCAATTCCTACTTCTCAATGACTCTAAGGATGGTGAGGCTTCCCCTTTGACAAGCTCTTCCAAAGCGTCCAGTCCAGCTTGTGATCCCTCCAACTGTTGCTCCTAGCAAGGTGCCTCCTTCGGCTCTAGCTGTGGATTTTCCATAAGTCCATATCCCTACCTCACAGCCAGAGGTGGTTGAAATTCAATAAGAGTAGGTAAGAGATTCTGGTTGCAAGACTCCAGTTGTTCTAAGTAGGGGAGCTAAAAGAAAATCTGTGCTCGATCTTCCTTTAGTCAAGTATCGTCGAGTAGATAAAGGCAAACAGTCTGAGGTTACAAAGGTCATAGAGAAAATGACTAAACCCCAAACCTGGGCCCGACTCGAAAATAAGTCAAGAGGAAAATACCTGAAATCCTTCCTCAACCATTGATCCAGAATCATGCTAACCCACCCTCAGCACGTGAATAACGAGAATTTATAAGGTGAAGACTTATCCAGCTTCATAGCTCGTCACGGGATGATGGTACTGACATTACCCTTTGCCTTTCCCACCTTATTGTTTGACTAAACACTAACTTGTCGTATTTCAAGCCGTATTGGAGGCAATGAAGCAGAGGCGGAAAGTTAACACTTTTGCGAACAAGAGAAAAAGGCTAGAGGATAAGCTAGAGAAGGCGAAGGACGAGCTCAAGTTCTTGACTACGGAGGCCGAGAAAGCCATAGGATTTCAATAAGCTTTTAAGGCAAAATTGATGGATGCTTAAGTGGTTAGGAAAGAGGTTAAGGAAGCTCTGATTCGCGAGGAGGGTGATCATGCAAATAGGAGGTCGCACTTCAATGCCAAGCTCATTCGTAGTGAAGAGGAATTGAGCAAGGCAAAAAGCGAGCTGGAGAAGGCCTTGTAACGAGCTAAGGCTATCGAGAAAAGAGCTGAAGCTGCTGAATAGTTATCCGAGGCTATAGTGAAGTGAGCTGAAGCTTCTGATCAGCTAATTGAAGCTGCAGAGAAGCGAGCTAAAGTTGCCGAACAGTTGGCTGAGACCGCTCAGACGGGGGTTACTCTTTTAAGAAATAAGGTAGCTCGTGTTAAGAAGGAGGCTGAGATGCAAGTCATTAAGGCCAAAGAGGAAGCAGAGTCAGTGACCTGTAGCAATTTCCTCTTCACTTTATGAGAAGCTCATCCTGAACTAAATTTCTCGCTTTTTGGTGAAGAGAGACTCTTGGAGGTGGAAAGGCTCAAGATGGAAGCTGCCTCGTCCCTAGTTGTTTTAGATGTAGTTCCTCTTGCTATGGAGATACTTGTTAGGACCTCTTATGATCAGGTCACAGAGCTTGCAGATACAACCTCCAATGATGCAGCTTCTAGAGAATCAGCCTCTTATTACCAGGGTAATGAGTAGCTCGCCATATTAAACTTCTCGTCGTTTGAATTCCTTTTTTATTGCCTTGTTCACCTCGATTTGTAGGGTTTTTTGTAAAGAATTTTCTAAACTCAATTATAATGAAATCATCTCGTTGTGTTGAATTCGTTTGCTTTACTTTATTTGTTGTTTCATATTTTTATTGTATCTTCTTTTTCTAAGTTTGGAAATTTCCTACAAATTGATTCAAAGATAAGTCAACAGAACATAATAAAATTATTACAAACTGTGTAGTGGGTCGGAACCTCAATTACCATGCTGAGATGTTGGCGGTCTATGCAGGGGGTTATAACATCACCTATAATAGTGATGCATTTTGTGAGCTATGCAGGGGGTCATAACCTCGCCTGCCATATCAATATTTTTTAAGAGCTATGCACGGGGTCATAACCTCGTCTGCTATAGCAATATTTTTTAAGAGCTATGTAGGAGGTCGTAACCTCGCCGGTCATAGCAATATTTTTTGAGCTATACAGGGGGTCGTAACTTCGTCTGTCATAACAATATTTTTGATGAGTTATGCAAATGGTCATAACCTCGTCTGCCATAACAATATTTTTTAAGAGCTATGCAAGGGGTCATAATTTCGTCTGCTATAGCAATATTTTTACGAGTTGTTGGTGTGATAGCGAGCTAATAGGATGGAACTTGCTAACTTAATAACTCATAAAGTTTGGAGAACATCATATAAAGAATTTAATAGAGTAATCACTTGAGAGTATAAGTAATATTAGGAATTTAGAGCTTTCATTAACTTAGAAAATATTGAATTACAAATTAAACATATGTACTCAAAGAGTTACCGAAAGTACGGGCGAAGATGTTCAACGTTCCAAGCTCGAGAAACTTCAGCTCCGTTCATATTTGCTTGACAATAGGCTCTATTTCCCAAGTTCTCCTTGATGACATATGGGTCTTATCAGTTTGGACCTAATGACCCATTGTTGGCCTTGCGGGCTTCGGGTAGGATAAGGCGTAAGACGAGGTTGCCCACATTAAAACACTGAACTCGAGTCTTTCTATTATAGTACCTCGCAATCATTTGCTGATAAACGGCTACTTTCAAACGTACTGCTTCTCTTGCCTATTCAAACAGGTTGAGATTTGTAGCAAGTAGCTGGTCACTGTCTTCTGGATTGAAGGTTGCTCTACGCTGCAAGGTTACTTCTAGCTCTATTGGGATCATGGCCTTGGATCCGTATACCATAGAAAAAAGGGTTTAACTTGTAGTGTTGCGAACTGTGGTTCTGTAGGCCTATAATACTTTTTGTAGCTGTGCACCCATGCTCTTTTCTTCTCTTCTAGCTTTGTTTTTTAGGTCTGCTTTATGATTTTATTTACAGCTTTAACCTGGTCATTGGTTTACGGATGGTCTACTGTTGAGAAACTTTTGACGATCTTCAGATTGTTGCAGAACTTGATAAAGTGGTCGCTGCTGAACTGGGTTTCTTTATCTATCACAATCTATTGAGGAATCCTAAACTTGCAAATAATGTAACTCCATACAAATTTTTCTATCTTTATAGTGAAGATCTCCGCCAACTCTTTAGCTTCTGCCCACTTGGTGAAATAGTCCACAACGATTACAGCGTGCTTGCATCTTCTACCACCTAATCAAATCAATTCCCCAGATTACAAAAGGTCACGGGCTTATCATTTGTTGGAGATAAGCTGGTGGAGCTCGTGGAACCTGAGCGAATCTTTGGCACTTATCACACTTTCTTACCAAATTAATGACATCCTGTTTCATAATGGGCCAGTATAATCCCTGTTGGAGTGCTTTTTGAGCTAGAGATAGCCCTCCAACATGATTCCTATAGTGACCCTCATATATCTATTTCAGCACGATTTTACAGTCTTGACCACTGATGCATCTCAGGAGCGGAGATGAGAATCCTTTCTTGTACAACATGTCATCATAGATGCAATATTGAGCTGTTTTGGCTCGAAAGCGATGTGCCTCCAATCTGTCACTCGATAGCTTCCCATCCTGTAAATAGTTCAAGATTGGGTCCATCCATGAGTTAGGTTGGACAACTATGGCCATCATTGAGTCCTTCTCTTTTGTGTTTGGGACAAGTAGGAATTCTACTGGGATAGCTCTTAGAAAATCTACATCTCTGGTAGTTGTTAGGCAAGCTAATGCGTCTGCATGCGAGTTTTGAGCTTGCAGGATCTGCCTCACCTTAAACTTCTGGAAAGTGCTTAGTAACTCTTGAACCTTCTGGAGATATATAACCATTTTAGATCCCCTGGTATGATATTCTCCTCGTATGTGGCAGACCACGTGTTAAGAGTCACTAAAAATTCATAGTTGCTCAACTTGCATCTCTCTACGTAAGCGCAGACCTACAAGCAGCGCCTCATACTTCGCTTCGTTGTCGGTGGCCAGAAAACCAAACCTTAACGCACACAAGATCTTGTGCCCTTCCGGGCTAATTAATAGAATTTCAGCTCCAGCCTTTTGCTTGTTAGATGACCCATCAACATATAACTTCAAGGTCGGTCCTTTAGAAGATTCAAACTCTTCTTCTGCAAGCCCCGTAAATTCTGTAATAAAGTTTGCTAAAGTTTAGGTCTTAATTACCAACCTTGGCTTAAACTCGATATCAAATTGTGCTGGCTTTACCAGCCATTTAAGTAACCGACCTGAGATATTCGATTTCTGGAGGACCTCCTTCAACGGATACTGAGTAAGGGCTTCAATTTCGTGGGCTTGAAAATAGGGTCGAAGTTTTCTCGATGCGACTACCAAGCAATAGGCGAGTTTTTCCATCTGCGATTACCTGGTTTCAGTATCAAGCAGCCTCTTACTCATATAGTACACAAGAAGCTGTGTCTTCCCCTCTTCTTATACCAAAGTCGCACTCAAGGTATGTTGGGATACTCTCAAGTATAAAATGAGTTTCTCTCATTCTTTAGGCTTGGAAAAGAGTGAAACTCGGCCCATGTATTTCTTTAGTTATCAGAATGTCACCTTGCACTATTCAGTCCATTCGAAGTTCTTTACCTTCTTCAACACGTCAAAAAAAGGATGCATTTGTCTGTTGCCTTCGAGATAAACCTGCTGAGAGTCGTGACCTGGCCATTAAGGCTTTGTACATCCTTGACCCGAGTAGGGGACCTCATATCAATCAACACCCTAATCTTCTTAGGATTGGCTTCGAACTCTCTATTATTCACCATGAAGCCAAAGAATTTCCTGAAGACTACCCCGAATGTGCACTTATGCAAGTTCAACTTCATCTGGTAACTCTTTAGATCGCGCACATGGTCAGCCTCCTGTTTGGACTTTACCAACATATCATCCACATACACTTTCATGGTCTTCCTGATTTGCTCCTTGAATATCATGTTAACTAAGCATTGATAGGTTGCCCCTGCATTCTTTGGTCCGAAGGGCATCACTTTATAACAATACAGGCCGCGATCGGTAATGAACGAGGTGTGCTCTTCGTCCTCGAGATTTATTGGGATCTGGTTATAGCCTAAGTAAGCATCCATGAAGCTTAAGAGCTTATGACTAACTGTTGTATTCACGAGCTGGTCAATTCTAGGTAAGGGGAAGCTACCATTTAGGCATGCCTTGTTTAGATCCGTGAAGTCAATGTAGGTTCTTTACTTTCCATTCTTCTTCTTTACAAGCACAAGATTGGCGACTCAGGTTGGGTAGTAAGTTTCACAGATAAATTTATTTGCTAACAGTTTATGTACTTCTTCCTTCAATACAGCATAGCGTTCCCTTATTATAGGTCTCATTTTCTGGTAAACTAGTTTGTGGTAAGAGTCAATGGTTAACCTATGCGATATAACCCTGGGGTCTATTCCTACTATATCTTTATGGTTCCAAGCGAAAACGTCTAAGTTCACATTGAGGAAATCAGCGAGTTAGGCTCTCACTTTTGGAGTCAAGCCTCACCCTAGCTTGAGGTATTTTTCTACATCTACCTTACTGACTTAGATATCTTCAAGCTCTTTAATAGGCCTAATTGTTGTGTTCGCATCCACCTCTTACGGGTCAAGGTCATGACTCACCCATTTCTCGCTTATAGCTTATGGCTTGCTGACAGGACCCAACCTAAACTCTCTCTAATATATGCTCTGGAGGGTCCTGCTGGGCACTCCAACGGACTTCTCGATATCGGATTTGTCGGAATAAAGATATCCACGAAACAAACCTCTTAATCTTACCCAATTTTCTTAACTTAATTCAATTGTACTCTTTACTTTTGAAAATAAGTTAGGTGGATAAAATTAGTTCGCAATCTTATTTTAAAACGATTTTATAAAAATTTCGGCAGCATAACAGTTGCATTTTTAAGGTTTCCAAAATTTTTACCTGCAATAAAACACACTTCGATTATGTATTCATTTCCTCCCAACTTCTTTATCCACAAACATGCATTGTCATCATACTTTTTTACAAACATTATACACAAACTCATACTAGGATATGTATATATACATATCACACATGAAAATGCGTAAATATTTACAATAACATTTACCAATGCACAACCCGAAAATGCAAGATGCCATAGTTATAGTATAATACAAATGTTTTCCCATGTACATGATTTATACAAACATATTTCGCGACTCACCTACCTATATTTATAAGAATGAAAATCTCGTCTTCCACCATCCTACGACAACACCCAATGGAATATATAACTACATAATAGTGAAACAAGTTAGTACAACAAAATAATGTCATATAATTATGCACTGGTGCAATAATTTATAATCTTATTTAATCATAGAAACTTCAAATTTTTAAAGTTTTCCTTTTAAAAACCCTATGTATACTCTTAAAGTACTCTAACCATCACGGGCGATTCTAGCTAACGCCAACGTGAAACTGCTGAGGTATCTCGACCACTGCGATACAGAATTTACTACATCATAACGTAACGTGAAAAATCTCATATCTGAGCAACTACAATACGGAATTTTTTGTATCACACTTGTAGTGCTATAACTCCAGGCGACTACGAGCGGAATGTACTACATCGCCATGTAGTGCCAAACTGTAGAACTAACCGACTACATGCAGAATTGTCTGCATTGCAACGTAGCGCTATATATTCTAAGAACACTGAGCAACTACGAACAAAATTTTTTGCGTCGTCACCTAGTGTTGATTACTCTATAGGCTGAGCGACTACTGACGGAATTTTCTGCATCGTCACGTAGCGCTAAATCTCATATGATCTTAAGGTATATACATGGGTTTTTAAAACTAAATTCACTAAGTACAAAAGCATTAAACAACTTATTTTTGAAATTCTAAAAACTCTCTTGATTCAATTATTTTAAAAACAATTTTATATTGGTTTCAATTACTTTATGGATTCCATAAGAAACCCACATTCTCAAAACTTAAATTTTGAAATGGGAAAATCGTTTTTGTTCTCATTTAATAATTATACATAAAATTTAACACGAAAATGGAAATAGATGCAAGTGGTAGAATACTTACCTCAAATCCGCGTAAGTCAAAGTCAAGCGTCTCGACGAGTCTTTCGTGTCTCGCTTGCTAGCTCGTTCGTCACCTACACGTCAATTTCTTGTTATCACTTGTGACAATTTCATAACTCAAAACTTTGAAATAACATTTCCAACAAAACTTTCTCTAATAACTACCTTTTACACTATAACCTTCCCAATTTGTTTCTAACTCAATCGAGACTTTCTAATTCTGATTCTTTCACAAAAATTTCAGTTATACATCCCTAGGGACACCCCCACGCAATCCGTAAAATTTTCAGAGGCCTAAAACGAAAAGTCAAAATTTTGGACCTCTTATAACAGAACAATGCACACAGCCCATTCTACTGGCTGTTTCACTTCCGTTTTCACTTGGACTATTTTCTTATCTCTCACTTAGGTCCTCCGTAAAATGGTTTCGAAAAATTCTAAGTATTGAGAGGTAAAACTTAGAAAAAACGCCTATTTTTCTATATTTTTTTATGCGCGTTTTTACATCGAACAAGCGACAATGTTATTTCTTTCGTGTCTAAGGTTCTTTTACTTAATTATGATCAAATATATTCATTCCAAGCATTGAAGAATGCATTTACATGGACATCTCACTTTACGACTCTCTAAACGCACTATTTTGATCATAACTTTCGCAATTTTTATTTGAATCGTTCCCTTTTAAATCCTATGGTTTGCTATAACTCCTAAGCATTGTTTGAGGTCTCGAACAACTCCAAATAAGTCAAAGTAGTACAGGTCATCACTATCCCTTTGTTGGGCTCGGGATTTTCCAATTTGCTTAAAACTACTCCTTTAACAATCCTATCACTTCTATATGCTTTCCTAACCTCAATTATGCTTAGATTTGAGTTCAAATAAATCAAAACTCAGAGGTATCCTACTGTCCTTCATAGCTGTGACACACCCACATACACATCAATGTGTAAATCTCTCTCAAACCTTTTATCAAACAACTTAACTACAATTTATTTGACATTTTAATGCTTTAAATCACCCTTTAAAGTTTGTCATCCATAAACCCTAGCCTACCATTTACACACAACACATGTCATCTAAGTTTCTATATCACATACTTAGGGTTCTACACTTGTTTTTAGTATAAAATACCCCACACAATTCACTACAACAACAAGACTATCAACATACCCATTATAATTCCAACTATCATAAAAGTAGAGAGAAAGAGAGAGGAGGATATCTCACCTTATTTCTTACTTAGGATTGAGGGTTTATCTTGAAAACATTTTAGGATGATGAGTTGAGGCTTGGAAGAATGGGTTGGAATCTATTTTCTTCTCCTCTCTCACTTTGCCATCCAACTTCCCTATGCTCTTTTCCTCTCTTATTTTTTTTTTTCATGCCACTCTCTCCTTTCTTTCTAGTGTCTCAAAGTTGCTCTTCTTTGTTTTCATCCTTTTTTTTTTTCTAAGTGTGACTTATATATATAACTAATATTTCTCAAGATGACAAACTTGTCTCATTTGACTACTTTGAATATCATTTATAGCTTAGTTTCATTTAATTAGTAATTGACTACTAATTATAATTAATAAATTCTATAGTTCTTATTTTTGGACTTAACTATATTACCACTTATAATTTATCTCCCATTAGTAAAAGACGTTTTTACCCTTCTTTGACTTTTTCTTATTAAAACAATTATCGAATAGTTCTATAACGATTGTTAACTCTCAATTTCTCAATTAGACTAACGTTGACTAGATTTATCATTTTAACTTCATAATCTAGTTTCTAACACTAAGAGGTTCAGAATCAAGACTAAGAGTTTACACTTGCCCTCTGAAACCATATTTACTTTCTTTCCTCTAACCTCCATCTTAATAGCATCTTTATAACAGTGTTTGGTCAAATGTTGCTCTCCCCGAACACATCCTATCCCATTAGAGGTTGAAAATTTGATTGTAAGAGTCCTAGTGGAGGTGACTACATCCAGATCATTCATCGCAGGTCTCCCTAGGACCACATTATAAGCTAAGAGACAATCTATAATAAAAAAATCTGCCAATACCGTAGCTAACGACTTGATTCCCTAAGTGTGAGTGATAGTTTGATTTGGCCCACTGATGTGATGACATCTCCAGTAAAACCGTAAAAAGACTCTGGCGAAGGCTTCAACTATTCTGCTTCCAACCCTATTTGGTTGAACCAACCCTTGTATATAACATTGACCGAGCTCTCTATATCGATCATAATCCATCGCACCTCCGCATTACTAATCTTTGCTCGGATAACAAGTGCATCGTTATGAGACCAGCATACACCTCTATCGTCTTCCTTGATGAATACAATGTCATCCGAGACCGTCATTGCTTTCTTCGCAGGTCCTCCCAGTTCATTATAACTTGCGAACAAAGCATGGTTCGCTTTTTGTACATACCGTTCATACGACCTATTAGATGTACCTATAATATGGGGGCTACTATGTATAGTAAAAATGGTTCTTATTGCAGGTTCATGCTCCTGCTCTGGAGCTCACTAGAGTTGTTGTTGTGCTGGCTGTTATAGCTATTGAGGTCTAGTTAATTGGGGCCCTCAAAGGATGGGCTTTCTAAAGTCTTCCTCGTTATTTTTCGTTACAAAAATCATGTCATATGTATCTGACATGATATTGTAACTATTATAGCGACGTAACGCTGAGGTCGTTCATTTCTTGGCTCACTTCTTGCCTTCTTAATGGCATGATAATTCGAGCCATTATTCCTATCTTCATTCCTGTTCCCACGATTGCTTCTTTTCTTTAGTTAGTTGGAACTACCCGCTTCATTCTTCTGATTAGACTTCTTGGGGTTGAAGGTCTTCTCCTATCTAATTTCTTTCGCAGCTCGCTTATAAAACTCTCCCAAGTCCCTTATTGGAGACTTGTAAATACTTTTGTACAACTTCTCATCTTTACGAAGCCCAGCTGAAATCGCAGTTAAAAGACTTTCGTTTGATGGGTTCTCCATATTGGCAACCTCGCATCTAAACTTGGTAACATAGTTCTTTAACGATTTATTCTAACATTGGAAAATGGTAACAATATGGCAGGATAATGCGAGTTGCCTCCTCAGAGCTCTATATTAGTTGATAAATTTTTGCTGGCATTCCTCCCAACTTTCTATGCTGCAAGTTGGGAGACTTTTGAATCAAGTCATTTGAATATCCCCTAAGGTGGCTAGGAATTTACGGCACTTAACCAGCGGGTTGTTCGTTTGAAGATCCATTTGAACATTGAATGCATCCAGGTGGTCGTAGGAGTCGCTATCTCCATTGTATTGTAGAATGATGGAGACCTTGAATCTGAGAGGGAGAGGCTGTGTTTCGATCTCCCTAGTAAAAGCGGTCATTTCCCCATAATGGTCACGATGATCTGGGGCGTCATGTCACGTTTCGAGCTGTTGAACCCTCTGAATGAGCTCTTCTATCTGTGGTTCTTAGGACCTTTGTCCCCTCTTATACTCGCGACCAGGGAAGCGACAATCTGGCACATACCTCTAACTTTCTCTGAGCAAGTCGCCGGCTCTGTGCAACCCTGTACATCACTGATTATCTACTTCACCTTTTTCGTACCGAGATACAGCTCAGACTCGATCATAACCAACCTCCACACGGCGACTTCCATCCTGACTAACTCTTATTATTAGGCTTGTAGGACGCACTTCCCTCTCTTCACGGGCTTGGCAACCTCCAACTCTAAAGCGTGAGTTGGAGAAGCGAGCTAAACGAGTAGGTCGCGGCAGCTCTCTTACTGGTCTTTTCGATGCTGACACTCCTTCTTCATGCTGCTGATAAATTTGTCTCGGAGCAACAGTCTTAAGTCTGGGCATGTTTTGTGCTTGGGCCCGTACCAGTGCATTTATCGCATCCATAAGTTGTCGGATCGTATCTTCTAGTGCCTCCTGCCATTGATGCCATACTTGAAATCCGTCCGCCATAGGTACTATTGGTGTTAGTTGGCGAGGGGCTAGCGGAGGCATGCCCATAGCAGTGCTGATTGCACGGGCATGAGACACGTCTGCTGTAGGCATGGATGCATCCTCCATTGGCCGATCATTACGCTGCTACTAATCTATTTGACTTTCTGGTACACCAGCCACTGCGTTTAAACTTCTGGTCGTTCTTCCTCTTGTCATGACTGTCGTGATAAACTTTAAAGAAATTGCAGTTCGGGCCCTTCCTTTAACGCCAAAATGTCGACAGTGGAATCTGATCGATCGAAGTTCAAAACCCAATACCTGCAATTAATGAAAAACAATACAAAAGCAAGAGAGAAACAAGAGAAAGAACAGATATTACACTAGTATTTTTACGTGGTTCGGCCAAAATGATGTTTACGTCAACGACTGTGTTCTCTGATGATTTTGGCAGAGTCACAGTATACTATTGCTCAATATATGTTACAATGAAATTCAATCCCTATTTATAGAGTGGGGCGTTATAATTTGAATGCAATTAAAACAGGAAAGAATTTTACATTAATTATACTTCCAAAACTGACTTCATCCACAATTGGGATAGATCCCGTAATATCAGGAATTGATTCGATCAATATTTGAATTTGAATTTGTTTCTGATTTTGATGGCAAAATCATGATTGAATTAGGTTGTTGACTTTCTAGAAGATTTCCTTAATGAGCTATTCAATTTGCGAGTTAGAACTTGTCTTGGACGACCTCGAGCTAGACTTTATTTTGAACAACGAGCTATGTATGGAGTGAGCTGGATAATGGTTGGCTAGCGACCTGGGAGCAATAGTGGTAATGCGAGCTTGTTCCTGCGAATTGAGAGCTCACTCGAGCTGGGTATTGGTGAACCGGGCATTCATCTACTAGGTTACTTCATTGGATCAACTTATTGGGCTTTTATCAGGTTTTTACCAGGCTATTTACACAACCCAAAATATACCCATAACATAATTCAATTATATTACTATAACTTAAATGATATTGTAAGAGTATTCGTAGGTTGTCCAAAAATTTATCCAAATTTATATTCAAATAATACATCGTATGAGTTGTCAATACTACATGAATTGTTATATCATCCCATGATTGATATATTGTAAATAACTCATATACTATGACACTATTTGAACTTAAATTTGGACAAAATTTATATATATGTGAATGTCTATATATATATGTATATGTATCTGTATATATATATATAAAGAAACTTAATCTTGATAATATAGTTTTTATTAAGTGATGCAATCCCGATAACATAATTTTTATTAAGTGCTGCAATCCTATACGACATTAATTTGTTGTGTGGAATATTCAATTCCCATTGGGGGGAACTAGGAATCCTGTGTGAAAAATGGTACGAAATCTCGCCCATTAGAATCGCTACTTGATAAATATCTAAAATATGATATATTTCTAATGTTCATGGTTAGGATTTGTCTTTGAATTCTTTTTCTCTTTTCTTTTCTTTTCTTTTTTATTTTTATTTTTATTTTATTTTCGACAGGACCTCTACGTGGGGGACAAGTGGTTACCACAGGCTATGCCTATGACCATGATTTGTCTTTGAAATTAGGAAGTATAAAATGTGCCCAATTATAGAAATACTTTTTTTCAAAATACAATTATTTAGTTGAGTAGTTATCTTTGACTATCTCAAATGCTACTGCAGTTGATACTGCAGTATCATTTTTTAACTAATTATTAGATGCATCCATTTGCGGGCAATGACACTGAATGTAATTGAAAACTTAATAATCGAATCACTTGCTATCACACCCACCTCTTAGCAGATGTGGTTATATAATTGTCTACTATGAACTAGATATTTATGAGAGTAGCTATCTTCTATCCATCAAAATATATATCCAAACCGCCCAAGAGTTGTTGCCTCTCATGAACTGGATATTTCTGAAAGTAATTGTTTCTTATTCATAGGAGTAGATATTTAGATTATATAAAAATGTTAGCTCTTGATAGGTTCCAATAGATCTCTAATACATTCAATATCAACTAAATTTTAAAAAAAAAAAAAAAAAATTGCTATCAATTTCTGTGCAAAATAAGTAACATCAATATCTAGGTTAAGGATACAATAAATAGAAAACATCAAGTCGAATTAGGGCTTAAATCAACTTTCTATACATGAATTAACGTTAGAGTTAGTACAAAACCATGTTGTTCAATTCATAAACGCGTTGTTCAGCCATAAAAAGCAATTTTTTTTAAAAGGATTTACCGTGTTTGAAATTCAAAAATATTTTTCCTTGTTTTTTCACCCACTTTTTTGAAAAAGTTGGCTTCCAAAGTTTTAATGAAACCATTTTTTTAATCTCTGAAAGTGAATTCAAGTTATAATATTATAATAGAGATTATCAACAATAACAACCCCATTTCATATAATGGTGTTGTCATAGTGCAAGACTTCACTGTTTTTTTTTTCTTTGGAAAAAAAAAAAAACATTATTGTTAAAAGAGCAATACAATCAACTAATTAAATTTCCTTCTGTTAAAAAATAATTAAAAAATAATATAAATTATCCTCCTTAAGCATTAAGTAAAAATGAAAATATTAGCAATTTGATTTACAGATGATTTCATGTTCAAAAACCATTTTGACTAATTTATTTTTAATTTGTATGGTTGTGTGAGTGTGACCCTCTTCTAGATCAATTTTTCATTATAAAAGAAAAAATAGCAGGTCAAAGCAGTAATCTTTCTTTTTAAAAAATAATTAGAATGATAATTAATTAATTATAGCAAAAGATAAAGACATATATAAATATATATAAGAACTAGCTACAGTTTCATAGCAATGGTCGCTTCGCTTTTTTTTTTTTTTTATTTTAATTACTTGTAGTACAATTAGGGTTTATTTATCATAAGCTTTTTCTTCTTTTTTAATCAAAGAGTGTTTAAGATTAGGTGAGTGAATATAGTATTGGTTTATTTTTAATTAAAATAATTGATCCTTATGGTCAATTTTCATTTTACAAATTGATGAGCAAGAGTTTAAAACTTTTAATAATATGAAATAAAGAATATTATGTTATTGATTGATCATACTATAAATAGAATGCACCAAATCCTGTTAGGGCTTAAATTGATTTTCTGTAAGGTTGAAGTTGGTAAGACCGTAAGAAGCCATGTCCTTTATAAATACGCACACTGTCAATCATAAAAATCAATTTTTTTAATTTAATTTGTAAGGATTTGTGCAGCAGATTAGAAGTTTTATTTTGTTAATAAAGAACTTGAATACAATCTGTATTACAAAGAAAAAGAAAAACATACCATGGGTATACAATTGGTACTAGTGATCAATAATTTTTTAAATTATTTCCTTGTGTTATCTATTTTATTTTATTTTATTTTATTTTTGGGAAAACTGGCTTCTAATCAAACCAAATCCACTTTTAAAAAACTCACAAAGTCAATTCAAGTTAAATTGTAAGATGAGAACATTATCAACATGATTTACAAAATAAATTTTGTAGAACAAATATATATATATATGTATATATATCTGTATATGGTTTAATTTATATTAATTTTTATGCCATCTATTGTGAAATAGTTTGAAATGTACACGTTAAAACTATTTGTTTTTTTATTATTTATTGATCAATTTTTTATTGTAAAAATAAATGGACAAGTAAGATCAACGTTGCTATTTAATTTTTTATAACACATAATCTAAGTATTTGAAGTTTTTGCAATCATACATGAGGTATTTATTTTATAGTAATAAAATATATTTACACGTAATCTTAGTTATTCTCTAAAATGTTCACTTAATTTTATTAATATCTAATATGACTTGATAGTAAAAAATAATTACTTGGTCTAACATTAACTATGATCAAAGTCTAATATGACTTGATAATAAAAATATTGACATTATGATATGCTATTCAAATGCATTGAACCTACCTAATAATATAATTTACTAATCAAAGCTTCATTAACTTCTCACACCTCACGTTTGAACTCTTCACTAATCAGTTCGATTGAATTTTCCAAATTTTGTTTACATCATCTTTCAATAATTGTTTGTAAAAGAAGTTAATAATTTTTTTAACAACACAAACAATTTATAATAATGTATAGACTTTGTGAAACATTTATTAAAGAACTTCAATTCTATGAGTTGAATCATATTGTTATATTATTCAATCATTAATTAATAAGACAGGTGGTGAACAGGTTGCCCATGGTGTTTTTGACTTTTGCTTTTTAAATTGGCTTTAACATTCTTTTAAATAAAAATTTTAATACTATTTAAGTCAATAAAATGACCAACCTAACTACCTGAGTGAGACGTGGATTCAGGCTTTACTATGACCCTTGCAAAATATTTTATGACTTTAGGTATTTTGACAAACCGCGTTGTTACGGTTCAAACCATAAATTTAACATGAAGAGAGATTTTGGGTTCTTTGCTATTCGGTACATGTATGCTTGATCATTTTAAAATTAGTTAAAATTATTAGAATTGGTTAACGAAAAAGTGTAATTTCACTTCTATTAAAAATATATATATTTTTTAATCTGAACAAGATTTTTGAGGATGTATTAATCTAAGATTTTTAATTTTCTTTAACCCGTTTCTAATTTTACTTTTAGTTTGGACCCCCTTTGAATTTGTCCCTTAAAGTCATATTATATAATTCAATTAATTGTTCGTATCATTAATTAGTATTATTGATTTCAGTAGATAAAGCATATCTAATCGCAACTTAAATGTTTCTGCATTTTTTCATGACATTGGTGGTTGCCATTCAAAGTTCTACAATATGTATTTATTTAGCATGTATAAGAAGTTTTATTCTCTTATTGAGTAAAATCTCCTAATTTTTTGTGTATAGTAAATATCTCCTAATTTTTTGAAAATAAATTTTTATATTACATTACAATGTAAAAATCTAATGGTCATATGAGAGTTTACATATACAGTATTTAATTTCAATAAATTTTGATGGTAATTAATGTGTCACTTTGTAATTATATCAATGGAAAAATAAGCGATATTTTGGTCAATTAACACGCCATAATCAAATTTTTGAGCCTTTGTGTTTCAATGGATTGGTTACATGTGTTCCTCTAAACTTACCATTTTAGTAAAGTTTGTAAACACAGAAAAGCTAGGGGGGAAAAAAAAAGTTAATCGCAATAATATCCCTTTGATATATTCAATATACAACAGGTGGATGTAATGGCAGGGAACGCAAAAATACTTTTTGGCAGCAAGTAGATAGAAAACACATATTTTACTGTAAAACTAGTACAATTGAAAAAAATATATTTCTAAAAGAACACCTTGTAATTATATTAAAGAAAAAAAGGTGATGTTTTGGTTAATTAACACGGCATAATCAAATATTTGAGCCTTTGTGTTTCAATGGATTGTTTACATGTGTCCCTTCCAAACTTACTATTTTAGTAAATTTTGTAAACATTGAAAGGAAAAAAAATAATAGTGCAATAATATCTCTTTTGTTATAAAATAAATAAATAACAATAAAGTGAAATTGACAATAACGGATAGAGAGAGTGTGTGTGTGTAAAATAGAAGTGTAACGTTCCATGGAGGGTACATGTATCTATAGGAATCAAAATAGTCAAGCTTTCCAAGCCAACAAGTATTGTGCAGGTCGGCTGTTTGCATGATGCAACTAAATGACAATAAAATAAAAATCAGAAAAATTGAGAGAGAGAGAGATTGAAATTTGAAAATGGTAAAGAGGCAAACTTGGCTCATGAATGTTTCATTACAAAACGAGCTACGTATATAAAGAAATGCTCAGTCGGTCGCTAACCGACTCAAAATTATTAAAATAATATATGGCGTTTATTCACCGAGTTTACAACATTTCCCCTTCGATGACAATATTATAGTGTCTTTAAATTTTGCTAGTAAAAATCCAAAAAGATAAAAATCTAAACAAAAAATATTTTATGATATATTAGATAAAAAATATTATAATATTTTGGATTCAATAGTATTTAAACGTATTTAATAATGTTGTCTTGTTAAAAACTTTTCTAAAAAACTCAATGGAACAAAAACTGATTGAAGAAAAAAATAATGCAGTGCATATGTATCCATATTGACTTAACATATTTTTCCTTAAAGAATGCTCCCTCTGATGGAGTGCTCATTCTGATGGGATATACTTTATGATAATATTCTTTCAAAAAATTTCAACTTAAATAATACAAGTGAGAGAAGCCTACAATTACTTTAAATATAATATATTTCAAAACCATGTTGTTCATAAATGCGCTGTTCAGCAATTTCTTTTCGAAGGATGTACCGTGTTTGAAAATTTTTCAAAAATATTTTTCCTTGTGTTTAATCACCAGCTTTTTTCGACAAAGTTGGCTTCTAAAATTTGAATCAAACAAACAAACTTTTTTTTTTTTTTAATCTCTAAAAGTGAATTCAAGTTATAATATTATAATAGAGATTATCAACAATAACAACCCCATTTCATATAATTGTGTTGTGAATTGTGAAAGTGCCAGACTTTGCTTCTTTTTTTTTTTTTTGGAAAAAAAAAATACATTATTGTTAAGAGAGCGATACAATCAACCAATTAAATTTCCTTCTGTTAAAAAATAATTAAGAACATAGTATAAATTATCCTCCTTAAGCATTAAGTAAAAATGAAAATATTAGCAATTTGATTTACAGATGATTTCATGTTCAAAAACCATTTTGACTAATTTATATGGATGTGTGAGTGTGACCCTCTTCTAGATCAATTTTTCATTATAAAAGATAACAAGTCAAAGCAGTAATCTTTTTTTTTTTTATAAATATAATTAGAATTTATTAATTACAACAAAAGATAAATATCTATTTGAAGTTCTCGAAACTCTCTCTCTATTTATATATTCTCAACCCCCCACATGTAATATAGAGTTTTTATGTTTAGTGAGTTTAACTTTTAAATTATTTGGATTACAAATCAAGTTCATCCAATGAAACCATAAAAGCTATATCTACATATATATATATAAACTAGCTACAGTTTCATAGTGGAGGTGTCTTTTTTTTTTTTATAATAGTACAATTAGGGTTTAATTATCATAAGCTTTTTTCTTCATTTTTTAATCAGAGTTTAATATATGTTAAAAATATTAGGTCAGTGAATATAGTATTTGATTTACTTTTAATTAAAATTATTGGTCCTTGTGGTTATTTTTTTCATTTTAATAATTGATAAGCAAGAGTTTAAAACTTTTAATAATATGAAATAAAAATATTATGTTGCTGATTGACCATACTGTAAATAGAAAGCGTCAAATCCAGTTAAGGCTTAAATTAATTTTCTGCACACAAATTAAGGTTGAGGTTGGTAAGACCATAAGAAGCCATGTTCTTCATAAACACCTACACTGTTCAATCATAAAAAGCAATTTTTTATTTGATTTGTAAGGATTTGCCGATTTGCATAGGAGATTAGCAGTTTTATTTGGTTAATAAAGAACTTGAATACAATTTCTGTTGCAAAGAAAAAAGAAAAACATACCATGGGTATACAATTAGTACTAGAATAAAAAATTATTCAAATTTTTTCCTTGTCCTTTTTTTTTTCCCCCTTTTTGAAAAATTGGCTTCTAATCAAACCAAATCTACTTTTTTAAAAACTCACAAAGTCAATTCAAGTTAAATTATAACATGAGAATATTATCAACATGATTTACAAAAGAAATTTTGTTAAATGTATGTATGTATGGTTTAAGTTATATTAATTTTTATTTCATATGTTATGAAATAGTTAAAGTGCACATGTCAAACGAGTTTGATTTTTTATTGCTTAATGATCAATTTTTTATTGTAAAAATAAATGAACAGGTAAGAACAATGATGCTACGTTATTTTTTATAACACATAATTTAAGTATTTGAAGTTTTTGCAACAATACACGGTATTTATTATATTAATAAATTATATTTACATGTAATCTTAATTATTCTCTAAAAATATTTATTTTGATCAACGTCTAATATAACTTGATAATAAAAAATGATCATTTGGTCCAACATTAACTTTGATTCATGTCTAATGTGACTTAATAATAAAAATATTGACTTTACCATATGTTGTTAAAAATACACTGAACCTACCTAATATTGTAATCTACTAATCAAAGCCTCATTAACTTCTCACACTTCATGTTTAAATTCACTACTAATCAGTTCTATTGAATTTTGCAAATATTGTTTGCATCAACTTCCAATTGTTTAAAGAAGTTAATAATTGTTTTAACAACCGAAACAATTTGTAATAATTTATAGACTTTGCGAAACACTTATTAAAGAATTTTGATTTTGTGAGTCGAATGTATTATTATATTATTCAAACATTAAATAATAAGATGGGCAGTGAGTAGGTTCCCTATGACGTTTTATTTGGTTGAAGTTGGTAAGACCATAAGAAGCCATGTTCTTCATAAATACGTACACTGTTCAATCATAAAAAGCAATTCTTTCATTTAATTTGTAAGGATTTGTACAGGAACTTAGAGGTTTTATTTGGTTAATAAAGAACCATAATACTGTTGTAAATCAATTGGATGCCACCCTTTAGTATTCTATAACCTCCATATTAAAGATTATTAT
This sequence comes from Litchi chinensis, assembly GCA_019925255.1. Classification (NCBI taxonomy): domain Eukaryota; kingdom Viridiplantae; phylum Streptophyta; class Magnoliopsida; order Sapindales; family Sapindaceae; genus Litchi; species Litchi chinensis. The sequence goes on from CM034469.1 coordinate 8,101,205, forward strand.
CATACAAATAATGATTATCTTAATTGTACCTTAATGTTTTCTATAACCTCTACATTAAAGATTATTATTATTCAAATAATGATCATCATAATAGTGCCTTAATGTATTGTGTAACTTGTGTTTTTTCTATTTCTTATATTTATGATTCCTAACCTATAAATAGGGGATATATGAGTTTGTATGAATTATTCCTTACATGAAAATGAAATAATAAGATAACACTTTTCGCTCAAAATTCTTCTTGTGTTTTATCTTTAGTCATTGTTTTTATTTTGCAATAGCATTTGTTTCATAACACGTTATCAGCACGAGCTCTAATCGTTTATTTTCCGTCAAGGTAGAATTTTAATCAATAGATTTCTTTCATAATATTTATTTAATTTTGTATTATGTTATTGACATGTAGTGTTTTGATATGATTTATTAAGCATTCTTTCTTTCTACTACATTTTATGTATTTATATGCTTATGAATTATGTTCTTTTTGTTTGTTTATATAAATCTTTATTATTATTCTCATGCTTATTTATATATTTGTTTAGCCATTAATATATTTTATGTTATTGGATGAGTTATGTTTTCAATTCTTTACTTGGCTAATCAATGGTTATCAACATTGTTTTATTTGTATAATAGATTATACAATTTCTTATATCGATTATAACTTGATTATCAATTATTTTGTAATGATGAATTTTATTACATGTTTATTTTACTTTACTGTTGATCAATAAATTAATTATACTTGAAATATAGTTATAGTATCATTGTTAATATATCTTTTATAATTATTCTATATCCTCTTGGTCAATTAGAATTCATATCATTAAGCATGTAAATATAATTTTCTTGTTCGATGCAAAGTTAGTGTATATATATCTATTAAATTAATTATTAATTGTATGTTGTATGTTTTTCTTTTAAGCATCTAGTATATTATAATATTGTTGATTATTATACTTAAATTATGGAGAAATTATTTATTATATATTTGATTCTTTTATATAGTTTTATTAATTTTATTATATGTTGTCAATTAATAGTTTTCAACATGTCGAATCTGACAAAACTCGAATTCGCTGCCCTTGATATTTCTGGTAATAATTATTTGGCATGGACTCTTGATACTGAAATTCACCTAGATGCCAAGAATCTTGGAGATACAATAAAAGAGAAGAATGAGGCATCCTCACAAGATCGCGCGAAGGCAATGATATTCCTTCGCCATCATCTCCATGAAGGTTTAAAAACTGAATATTTAACAGTAAAAGATCCATATGTCCTTTGGAATAATTTGAAAGAAAGGTATGACCACCAAAAGACAGTAATACTTCCAAAAGCTCGCTATAACTGGATGCATTTGCGATTGCAAGATTTTAAAAGTGTAAGCGAATATAATTCCGCAATGTTTAAAATTACTTCTCAATTAAAATTATGCGGAGAAAGTGTTACTGATGAAGATATGCTAGAGAAAACATATTCTATTTTCATGCCTCTAATATGCTCCTACAACAGCAGTATCGAGAAAGAGGCTTTAAAAAATATTCTGAGTTGATATCATGCCTCCTGGTTGCTGAACAAAATAATGAATTATTGATGAAAAATCATCAATCTCAACCAACTGGATCAACAGCATTCCCTGAAGCGAATGTTGCATCTGTTAATGATCCTAGGCGTGGGCATGGTCATGGTCGTGCTCGTGGTCATAGTTGTGGTCGTGGACGTGGTCAAGGTAAAGTGAGAGAATAATGAGGAAAAACAAAAGGAAAATGGTTGTTAAAATAAGACTTTCAAAAATAATGAAAGCACTTGTCACGGATGTAGCATGAAAGGACATTGGAGACGTACATATCGTATAGCAAAACACCTCATTGATCTTTACCAAGCTTCCTTAAAAGAAAAAGGAAAAGATGTTGAAACAAACTTTACTGAAAACCTTGATCCTATGAATTTGACACATTTAGATATTGGAGATTTCTTTGAGAACTATGATGGAAATTTGATTGGTGATGAAAACATAAATGTGGCTTAAGATGATGTTCTTGCAACAAGCCGTTCCAAATGTGCTATTTACAATATGTTTTAATGTGTTATGTCATTAGTGTGTTTCGTACTTCTAATTTTCAAAAGTGTGTTGTTTTTAGTGTATTTGGTTACAAATGTGTTAAGTAATATTTAGTGTTCTTTTTATTTCTCAGTATGATTTCAGTGTATTCATGTTTAAAATTAAAAGGATTATTCTCTATTATTATAATTTTCTTTTTCTTTTACTTATGAAGAAACATGGTTTCCATTGATTACAAGATTGGTGCTCAAGATAATGATGAAACTCTTTGTCTAGCAGACAGTGGAACTACACACACCATACTTAAAGATAAAAATATTTTCTTAATCTTATATTGGCTGAAGCTAATGTTAGCACAATATCTGGTGTTGCAAAACTTATTGAAGGTTATGGAAGAGCTCATATATTATTACCTGGTGGCACAAAATTTATAATAAATGATGTCATGTTTTCTAGTAGATCAAAAAGAAATCTACTAAGTTTTAAAGAAATACGTCGTAATGGTTATCATATTGAGACGATGAATGAAAAAGACGTTGAATATTTTTATATTACGTCTATTATCTCAGAGAAAAAACATATATTGGAAAAATTACCAGCATACACTTCTGGATTATATTATACTTTTATAAATCCAGTTAAGTCGTATATGGTTATGAACCAAGAATTGTTGAATTCAAAGACTTTTATTGTTTGGCATGATCGGTTAGGTCATCCAGGTTCAATAATGATGCAAAGAATTATAGAAAATTCGTATGGACATCCTTTAAAGAACTAGAAGATTCTTTTGTCCAAAGATTTTTCATGTGCTGCTTGTTTTCAAGGGAAACTAATTACAAGGTCATCCATAACAAAAGTTGCATTGAATCTTCTGCATTTTTAGAACGAATTCAATGAAACATTTGTGGACCTATTAATCCATCATGTGGACCATTTCAATATTTTATGGTACTAATAGATGCATCAACACGTTGGTCACATGTTTGTTTATTATCCACTCGAAATGTCGCATTTGCAAGGCTTCTTGCCCAAATAATCCTATTACGGGCTTAATTTCCGGATTATACAATCAAGAAAATTCGTCTTGATAATGCTGGCGAATTTACATCTCGAGCTTTTAATGATTATTGCATGTCCATTGGAATTACTGTTGAGCATCCTGTTGCTCACACACATACACAAAATGGATTAGCAGAATCGTTTATTAAAAGACTTAAATTAATTGTTAGGCTCTTACTTATGAAAACAAAGTTGCCTAGTTCTGCTTATGGACATGCCATATTATATGTTGCAGCACTTATTCGTATAAGGTCAACTGCATATCATAAATACTCCCCATTACAACTTGTCTCTGGTAAAGAACCCAACATTTCCCATTTAAGAGTTTTTGGTTGTGCAGTATATGTTCCTATTGCTCCACCACAGCGCACTAAAATGGGTCCACAAAGAAGATTGTGAATTTATGTTGGATTTGAATCCCCATCAATTATTAAATATCTTGAACCTTTGACGGGTGACATTTTCACGGCACGATTTGCTGACTGTCAATTTGATGAGATAGTTTTCCCGGCATTAGAGGGAGAGAAACAACAGTTGGAAAGACAAGAAATTTCATGGAATGCATCGTCATTATCTAATTTTAATTCTCATACAAATCAATGTGAATTGGAAGTTCAGAAAATAATTCACTTGCAAGAAATTACAAATCAATTACCAGATGCATTTACTGATAGTAAAAAGGTGACAAAGTCACATATACCAGCTGTTAATGCTCCTGCTCGTATTGATGTCCTTGAATGACAAGTTGCTAATATACCAGCAAATGAGTCTACTGTACGCCAAAAACGTGGTAGACCACTCGGTTCCAAAGATAAAAATCCTAGAAAGAAAAATGAGCAAAATAAGCAAGTTGGCACTTTAGAGCCCATAAAAGAAATAATTGATGTAATTGAACAAATAACCCCAGAAGAAGGTCAGGTTCCTGAAAATAACTATGATGAAGAGATCTCAATAAATTATGTTATTTCAGGAAAGAGATGGAACCGAAAGGAAATTGTTATTGATAATATATTTGCATATGCAATTACTCTTGATATTGTAAATGAGGATCTTGAACCGAAGTCCGTTGACGAGTGCCGACGTAGAACTGATTGCCCAAAATGAAAAGATGCTATCCAATCAGAATTAAATTCACTTGAAAAACGTCAAGTCTTTGGATCTATTGTCCAAACACCTAAAAGTGTGAAACCTGTAGGCTACAGATGAGTATTTGTGTGAAAACGTAATGAAAGAAATGAAGTTGTAAGGTATAAAGCACGACTTGTAGCACAAGGTTTCTCTCAAAGACCTGGTATTGATTATGAGGAGACTTATTCTCCAATGGTGGATGCAATCACATTTAGATTTCTAATTAGCCTGACAATTACAGAAGGACTTCATATGCATTTAATGGATGTTGTGACAGCTTATCTGTATGGATCACTTGATAGTGACATTTATATGAAAGTTCCTGAAGGACTGAAAATGCCCGATGCATGCAATTGAAAACCCGAGAAATGTATTCGATTAAATTGCAAAAATCTTTGTATGGATTAAAGCAATCTGGACGCATGTGGTATAATCGTCTCAGTGAATATCTTTTGAAGGAATGGTATATCAACAATCTAATTTGTCCATGTGTGTTTATTAAAAAATCAAAGTCTGGATTTGCTATTATTGCAGTTTATGTTGATGATTTAAATATCATCGGGACTCATAATGAGTTTATAGAGATGATAACATTTTTGAAAAATGAGTTTGAAATGAAGGATTTGGGTCGAACAAAATTCTATCTCGGCTTGCAGATCGAGCATCTAGCTAAAGAGATTTTTGTTCACCAATCAACTTATATCGAAAAGGTATTAAAGCGTTTTAATATGGATAAATCTCATCCAATAAGCTCTCCCATGGTTGTTCGATCCCTTGATGTGAAAAAAGATCATTTTCGTCCTCGAGAGGATAATGAAGAAATTCTTGGTCCAGAAGTACCATATCTTAGTGCTATTGATGCACTAATGTATCTTGCTAATTGCACAATACCTGATATAGCATTCTCTGTTAATTTACTAGCAAGATATAGTTTTTCACCAACTCGAAGACATTGGAATGGTGTTAAACAAGTACTTCGTTATCTTCGAGGAACATCAGACATGGATTTGTTTTATTAAAGGATTCAAAGGCAGAATTGGTCGGATATGCAGATGTTGGATATTTATCAGATCCATATAAAGCACGATCTCAAATAGGTTATTTATTTACATATCGTGGTACTGCTATATCTTGGCATTCTATAAAGCAAACTCTAACTGCCACATCTTCAAATCATGCTGAAATATTAGCATTACATGAGACAAGTCGAAAATGCATATGGCTAAGATCTCTGATTCAACATATTTATAAAGCATGTGATCTTCCATTTGTTAAAGAAAGTCCAACAATTTTATATGAGGATAATGCAGCTTGTATCGCCCAAATCAAAGGAGGTTACATAAAAAGAGACAGAACCAAGCACATTTCACCAAAGTTCTTTTTCACACATGAACTTCAGAATAAAAGAGAGATAGATGTTCATCAAATTCAATCTTCTGACAACATGGCAGATTTATTCACAAAAGGCACTTCCTACAACAACATTTGAGAAATTGGTGAATAAGATTGACATGCGTCGGTTCAGAGAATTGTATCAAAATTCATCAAAAGAAAACATATCAGCATGAGGGAGAGGTACTGCGTACAAGAATTACGTACTTTTTTTCCTTTATCAGGATTTTTTTCCCATAGGGTTTTTTCCTGAAAAGGTTTTTAATGAGGCATATTTTTTGTACGGTGGACATCCAAAGGGAGAGTGTTGTAAATCAATTGGATGCCACCCTTTAGTATTCTATAACCTCCATATTAAAGATCATTATCACATAAATAATGATAATCTTAATTGTACCTTAATGTTTTCTATAACCTCCACATTAAAGATCATTATTACTCAAATAATGATCATTATAATAGTGCTTTAATGTATTGTGTAACTTGTGTCTTTTCTATTTCCTATATTTATGATTCCTAGCCTATAAATAGGGGGTACATAAGTTTGTATGAATTATTCCTTACATGAGAAATAAAATAATAAGATAACATTTTTCTCTCAAAATTCTTCTTGTGCTTTATCTTTAGTCATTGTTTTTATTTTGCAATAGCATTTGTTTCATAACAAATATAATTATATTGCTAAGAAAAAAAAATACAATGGGTATATAACTAGTACTATAGATAAAAAAAAAAAAAAAAAAATTCTTTCAAAATTTCTCCTTTGATTATCATTCTTAAAAACAAAAAAAAATATATATATATAATATATATATACACACACAAAGTAAAACAAACAAACTGGTTTCTAATCAAACCAAATCTACTCTTTCAAAAATTCACAGAGTCAATTCAAGTTAAATAATAACATGAGAATGTTATCAACATGATCTACAAAAGAAATTTTGTTTAATAGCGAAATATATATATATATATAGGTATATATGTATGGATGGATGGATGGTTTAATTTATATTAATTTTTATGTCATATGTTATGAAATAGTTAAAGTATACTCGTTGAATGTTTTGATTTTTTATTGTTTATTGATCAATTTTTTATTGTAAAAATAAATGAACATGTAAGATGACCGTTGCCACTTAATTTTTTATAACACATAATCTAAGTATTTGAAGTTTTTGCAACTATACATGGGCATTTATTTTATATTAATAAAATATATTTACATGTAATCTTAATTATTCTCTAAAAATATTCACTATGATCAACATCTAATATAACTTGATAGTTAAAAAACAATCATTTGATCTAACATTAATTTTAATCGGTGGCTAATATGACTTGTTAATAAAAATATTGATTTTATGATATGCTGTTCAAAATACATTGTGATGAGCCTCTCTTCCTTAACTACTAGGCAGCCTGCCCAGCAACCTTACAGTAGCTTTCCAATCGAGATCTACTCTAGCTGAAAAGTTTCCATGAAGCTAAACCTCTTACTTTTCTGAAAATTTTTTTAAAACTCTTAAAAATTCTTTTCAAACGAAAACGAGTGGAAACTTTTTAAATTTTTAAAAGAGCTTTTGCAAAACAGGGTTTACAAAATTCTGGCAGTACGACGACTGTTTTTCTGAAAAATCCACTCTGTAAAAATATGATAGAAAACTTGTGCACTTTAAAAATCACACATTTTCAACTTCTAGATTCTAATTTATAAAACCATTCGAAAATCATCAAATTTACGTAAAACTTTATACACAAAAAATTTTAAAACATAATACAAAAACATAAATGTATAAATATGCTCCAAAATAGTATTATAAAACGTGCAACAAGCCTTAAATAGTTAGGTATGTACATGAGATTTCAGTGTAATGAATCAGTACAGTAGCGTCACGTCTTCAACCAACCTATGTGTTCGATGAAGCTCCTTCTGATTGTTGGCTGGCACCTGCACATGGGAAATTTTTTTATTAAAAACAAGAAAAAAGTGGTGAATATTAACTCAATAAGTGGGTAAACTTTTAAAACTACAATATTTACTTTAAAAAAATATGTATAGATCCTCCTAAAATAGTTTTGAAAACTAATAGTTATTTCTTTCCATTGAAAACTGTAAAACTAGAATAATACATATAAGTACTATTATTCGAAATCCAGTAATAACTTTCATGAAACAAAATTTTCTTATTTCAAAATCTTACGTCTAATGATGTGTTTTTCTTCTTTTAACTTGCCTTACAAGGTAACTGTAAACCCCTAGTCTCGATTGATAACCTCCTAATATTAAAATCTAGATTAGAGAGTTAAAATAAATCTCGATACTAAATTAATTGGACTTCATGGCCTTAGAGATTTATTAATTTAAGAGTTATGACGAAATTCGTCAACCATAAAGAGTTAAGTAGCATTTCAATAAAAATCCAAGTTAAGAAATTGAAAATTTTGGTCAATGATAGTCGAATTAAAATTTAAATTAAGAGAGAGTCAAGAGGTCAATAAGACAAGCTTGACGATCTAAAACAAATTCTAACGAGACGAACAATTGAATCAAATAGAAACGAAATAGACAAGAAAGAACCAAGAAGGGTATTGCCGTGAGAGAGTATCAAGAAAATGAGTTTGGAGTGAAATTAAAGGAAGATGGGGCTTGAATGTAATTAAAGGAAGTGCCCTTAGTATAAATACCACACTTAGCTGAATTTTTTTTTCAGCAAACAAGAAGAAATAAGTCGAGAAGCATGTAGAAGCTGTGAGAAACAAAGACACAGCAGCTGCAGCTGCAGACCAGATGTGAGAAACCAAACCAGAACCGAAAAAGATTAAGAGCAGAAGTGAAAGGCCAGAAGATGAGAAGAAGAAGGCATGAAAAGGAGAAGAAAAACAGCAGCTGGTGGTGCTCAAGAGGAAGCAACCAGCAGCAGCAACAAGAGCATAAGCTGAAGCGAAAAATCAGGACAACAAAGGTGTTGGACGCCAAACCAGAAAAGTGGAAGAATAAGCAACCATTCCAACCCTTTTAGACCTCAAATACACTTCTCTAAGACCTCTCTCAAGTCCCTCTCACTCATCTAAACAAGGATCAAGTGAGATATATCTTCCATCTTCTTTTTATTTGCTGAAAACTGCAGTAGGCTGCTGAAATTGTTATTGTGCATAATTTTTTTTAGTTGTGTTGGTGTTCTACACTTCAATTAAGTGTGGAACCCTAACTAGATGATGATGGGCTTTAAATAACATGTTGTTGTGTTTAAATGATGCATTAGAATTGTATTTATGGGCTGCCACACTCTTGATTTAAGTGGAAACAAAATCAGCTCTCACACCCTCCATCTAGTTGATGAAAAGTGTGAGTGAAGTTTGAGTGTTTGAATGATAAAATTTTGTTTATGTATGTGCTGAAGACTTGAAGAGCAGCAGATAAGCTTTGGGATTAAGTGATTTTGAACCCAAGTTTGAGCATAAAAAGAGCTAGGATAGCTTAGAGAATTGTTAGAGTTGCAAAGAGATAGTTTTAGGCAATTTTGTGAAACCTGAGCTGAAATTTTATGCTAGAGAAAACCTGACCAAGTCTGACATATATGGGGGTGTTCTACACCTCAAATGATACCTAAGAGTCATAAAAAACCATGGGTTTTGGAACGGATCGAATCCGATAAAAATTGCGCAAGTTATGCGCAAAATAGTGTCGTTAGAGCTCTGAGAAATGAAATAACTATGTAAATGCAATTTTTATTGCATGGTTTGAGTTTAGTTGGTCATTATTAGTTAAATGAAGCTTAGCTATGGAAGAAAAACTAGCGTCACTAAGCCGAAATAAAAAAGTGCACAAAACGCGTACTAAAAGTGTCCGAAAGTGTAAGAAAACGGGCATTTTCCTTAGATTTGACCTAGCAAACGATAATATTTTTCAACGAAATTTGACGTGTGACTAGAATGTGAGATAAGTGAACCGTAGGAAAAAGAACGAAGGAAAACGGAGCCCCAAGCAGTGTGCAACAGTGCGCAGCAGTGCGTTCTGTTATGGGCTGTCATTTTCGCTTAAAAATGTGACTTTTCGTTTCGGGCCTCTAACAAGTATACGGACCGCGTGGGGTATCCCTAGGGGTCCAAAACTGAAACTTTTACGAAGAAATCGGAGTTAGAGAGTCTCGGTTGAGTTAGAAACAAGTTAGGAGGTTATATAGAGAAAAATGGGTCTTAATTGAGATTATTAACTTATAGTTGAGAATTTATATTGTCACAAGTATTGAATGAGAAAATGTTGTGTAGGTGAATAGCGCGCCACCGAGACCCCTGAGATTCCTCGAGACGCTTGACGCGAATTGGCGTGGCTTCGAGATAAGTGGTTCGCCACTTATAATCTTTTCCAATTCTATGTCAATTCTTGGTCATTGTGATAAAGATTGTATCTAAGTATTAAATGAAAATTTAAAATGATTTCTCAACTTAGAAGTAAAGTTTGAGTATATAGGTTCCTATGGAATCTAGATAGTAACTTAAATGAATACCTAGTTGTTTTAAAATGAAGTTGAAATGAAAGAGTGAAATGAGAAGAGTTTTTAAAAATTTTAAAACTAGAGAGTTTTGTGCTTTTGCACTTGAAAAGTTGATTATAAAAAACTCATATATATACTTTAAAAAGTTTATGAGGTTTAGCGCTACGTGACGACGTAGAAAATTTCGTCCGTAGTCGCTCAGATTATAGAAAAGTATAGCGCTACGTTGCGATGCAGACAATTTCGCATGTAGTTGGTTATTTGATAGTTAGCGCTACGTAACGATGCAGTAAATTCCGCTCGTAGTCGCCTAGAGTCTTAGCACTACACTTGCGATGCAGAAAATCCCGCATTGTAGTTGTTCAGTGATAAGATTTAGCGCCCTACATGCGATGCAATAAATTCCGTAACGTAGTGGTTGAGATACCTTAGTAGCTTCACGTTGACGTTAGTTATAATCGCCCATGATGGGTAGAATGTTTCAAGGATATACATGGGGGTTTGAAGGAAATCATGAGACTTGAACAAATTGTAAATTGTTATGTTAGCATGTGTGATATTATATTATATGATTTTATTGCACTAACTCTTTTCAATAATTGTGTAGCCATATATTCCTTTTGAGTGTGATCGTGGGACAATCGGAAAGGCGACAATTTGTTTTGCATTCTTATAGGTGGGCGAGTTGCGCAAGACACTTGTATACAATTGTGTATATGTATTTAATATATTACATTTTGAATTACAATGATGTTTGAGATTGTAAATATTCATGCATTTTATATATATGATGCATATGTGCATATTTTGGATTTGAGTTCATGTTTATTTGTATGGAAAAATGATGATGAATATTGCATGTTTGGGAATAAGGAAGTTGGGAGGAATTAAGATATAGTCGAAGTGTAATTTTTCTTTATAGGTAAATTTTGGTTTTATAAAAAATGCAATCGTTATGCTGCCGAAAATTTTATAAAAGTATTTGAAATAAAATCGCGAAAAATTTTATCACTCCCAATTAGTTCAAAGAAAACCATATCAAAAAGTTTGAAACGAGTAAATCGGTTGAGCAAGTTAGGGTTCGCTTCTCGGATTTCTTCGATCCGACGAGTCGGGTTCGATGAGTCCGTTGAAGTGCCCGGCAGAACCCTCCAGACAAGAGCCTAAATAAGGTCTGGGAAGGGTCCTGTCAGTACCCAGAGAAACTTGTTCTTCGTAACGGTACGTAGACATACACTAAAACTAGAGAAATCTCACCATGTGTAGTCACAAATGCGAGAACTCTGGGGTCGCAATCCCCCCAACCCCCTACCCCCCCCCCCCCCCCCCCCCCCCCCCCCCCCCCCCCCCTTCCCCCAACATCAAATAGATCTACACTACCCCATTCATGCAGAAGGCGACACACTGACTCAAACTCCCCAAGTTAGTGACTCTCCTCATCACTTTCATACATGTATAGGGCATTTCGATTGGATGCAACTGGAGATTAGGGTAAACCAAAGATATTTAAATACTTTTCAATATGCTTAAAACTTTCTTTTTCCTTTGACTTGAAAGCATATTGACTTAGCTTGTAAATATTCTTTTCTCTAGTATAAAGTTTATAATCAAATATTTTCTTTCTAAAACAAAAGCCTAAAACCTTTCGAATATCTTTAGCATGTCTCTTAGTGCATGTACTTCGCTCAAATACACTAAATTGTTTTGCTTCTAAAATATATAAATTTATAACATAAATTTAAGAAAACTTACATGCATAAATAAAAATATAATGACATGCTAGAAATTTAAATAATTCAACATAATAACTTGAATACTAAAATAAACATTGCAATTATCGATAATTAATTTATAAAACTTGTAAAATGCTTTTAAAATATCTACACTTATAACTTGCTTTCTAATTTAATAAACCACTCATTTCCATCCTCCTTTAGTTCGTCGCTCCATCTACATCTTAACATAAGTATTTTCGCTTAGAATTTGCACACGCAATCAACATATAAACTTCTAACTACGCAAGAATATCGAAATATCTCTTTTTCAAGTCGTACTAACTTCAATCATTTGCACACAAATTCCATTTAAATTTCTTAACAGTCAAGTACATAAGCCTAAATTTCATACTGATGCATTAAACAAAAATTTCGAGTCATTCTAATGACTTTGACCAAACTTAGACTAACTTTTACACCATCCATCCTATTCAATTTTTCTCATTGTAATTACACTCAAACACACATAATATGGTGTAAATTCTAGTCAAATCCATAAAACATTATATTGGTGCAAATATACGAAGTTTGGTTTTAAAATAGTCATTTGACATCCAATGAATTCCTTTTAATTTCAAATTAATTCTATCATCAATATAACTTATAAACTCATTTAAATCATTCAAAAATAATTGTCTAACACTTCAATACACTCCTAGCCAAAACATGGCTGCTTGTATAACAAAATTTTGCTTATAATTTCAACATCAAAACTTGACATATTATCACATCTACGTGCATGAGAATCACTTAAATAAAATGAACTCAATTTGGACCATTTCAACACTTCTTGACCGAACCATATACAAGCACAACTTCAACATTTCTTCAAGCTTTTTATACTTGTATTCACATCAAAATCACATCAAATATCATGGTAAAGCAACTAGTGTCATAAACAACACCAACTCAAACTTAAATAAAAAAAAAAAAAAATTATTTTCACTAGTACGCTTACCAATGGCTCTTGAACCACAAGTCTTGTTTTCCCACAACTTTGAAGCTCTCAAATCTCTAAATCCATAAATAAAAATCACAAACCATCCATTAGAAACCATAATCCAACCAAACTCACAAACAGTTCATGGAAACTTGATTCTTATCTATTGAAATCAACTTGAAATGGATAAATCTTGCTCCTAAACTTGTATACATCCTTTGTATAGTTTGAAAACACTCAAAAATGACTCCCAAAATGATGAAATGTAGCTATTGTCCTCTTGGTTCTTCCTTTGGCCGAACCTTGCTCTCCCCTCTCTCACAATTTTCTTTCAATTTTTCTTCTCATTTCAAGACAATTCAACTTTATATAGTCCTCCCAAGTTAGTGGATTTCATGTGTCATCCTCTTATTGGCCCATTTTGTTTGACATGAATTATGCTTCTTTGTTAGATCTTATTCCATGTAATACTCACATGTAATCCATATGTGCTTCAATTTGAAAAAAAAAAATGTCTACTTTGCCCTCTAATGAATTTAATTCACATTCTAGCCTAAATAAATTCCTAAAATATTCTATGATCATTAAATCTTCAAATTGATCATAAAATACTCTAATTGGGTATTTTATCTCTCAATTTCATACTTAAAAAAAAATTCAAATAAATGTAAAATCACCAATATTCATTATTCTTCAAAAATGGTATTTTCGTTCAATAAACTTCAGATTATTTAAAACCTATTTGAATAAACTTATTTTCAATCCATTTTAGTTTTTCTTAACTCTAATATTTATTCCAGAACTTTTGATTTAAAAAGTCCGTTTTTTGAAAGTCACTATTTACGCAGATACTATTCATCCAAAAATACTATTCATCGGATATAATAAAACAAACTAATTTTCATTAAAAAAAAAAATGAAAGTTTTGGGTTTTACACATTGAATCTATCTAATATTACAATATACTAATCAAAGCTTCATTAAGTTCTGACACCTCACGTTTGAATTCACTACTAATCAGTTCAATTGAATTTTTGCAAATTTTGTTTACATCATCTATCAATTGTTTGTAAAAGAAGTTAATAATTGTTTTAACAATGGAAACAATTTATAATAATTTACAGACTTTGTGAAACTCTTATTAAAGAATTTTAATTCTATGAGTTGAATCTTATTATTATATTATTCCAACATTAATTAATAATACGGGTGGTGAATAGGTTGTCTGTGATATTTTTTACTTTTGTTTTATAAATTGATTTTAACATTTTTTAATAGATTTTTTTATTGGTTTTTAAGTCAATAAAATGACCTACTTAACCACTTGAGTGAGACGTAGATTCAGACTTTGTTATACCTATTTTTGGGATTGCAAAAATGGGCTGGTAAAAGCGCAAAGAACCAATCCAATAAACTAGCCTAGCTCTCAGCTAGCTCAGCTCGCAGCTCTTAGCTAGCTCAGCTCGCAGCTCTCAGCTAGCTCAGCTCTCAGCTCTCAGCTAGCTCAGCATCTAGGTCGCAGGTCGCAAGTCGCAGGTCGAGCTTGCAGCTCGAAGCTAGCTTGGCATCCAGCTCGCAGCTCGCAGCTCTCAACTAGCTCAGCTCGTAGCTCTCAGCTAGCTCAGGTCTCAACTCTCAGCTCTCAGCTCTCAGCATCCAGCTCGCAACTCCAGCTCGTAGCTCTCAGCTCCTCAGCATCCAGCTCGCAGCTAGCTACCTCCAGCTCAGCTAGCAGGATGGAGCACTCAGCTCTCAGCTCTCAGGTCTCGTACCAGCGAGCTCCATGCTATTCCAGATCTCGAGGAGCAATTAATGCAGTATGACTATGACATAGTTGTTAGTCAATGCAATAAATACTATGTCAGAGTAGTTGATTTCTTTACGTGTACATCACTAAATTATAATCTCTCATCCTCTATAAATAGGGGGGGAAATTCATTGTAAAGAAAGGAATGAGAAGAATTTTAGTATTACAGTCACTCTGAAAAAAATATATTGAGAGTGACCCGTGGATGTAGGCACTATTGTCGAACCACGTAAAACTCTCTGTGTCATATTTCTCCTGTTCTTCCTCTCTCATCTCTTTGGTGTGCTCTTTGATTGTAGGTATTAAGCGTTGGATCATCTGGTTGACCGAGACCAAAAATCGACGTCGACATAAATTGGGGCTAGAAGGAGGTCCAAGCTGCAATCTTGAACTTTCAGCAACCATGGCGAAAGGAAGAACAACTAGAAGTTCAGACCCGAAAGCTGATCCACCTGAAAGGCAAGCAAATCAGCAAGAGCATGATTTCCAACTAAGGGAGAATGCTACTGTGCCCATATCAGGCACATCTCACGCCCCTATGACAGGTGTTGTCGTAGGTATGCCTCCAACAACCTCTTACCAGCCAGCGGACTCTATGGTTGAGGGGCTGCATGTATGGCATCAATGGCAGGAAGCATTAGAGGGCACAGTGCAGCAACTCGCTGAGGCAATAAGGGCGCTGGTACAAGCCCAAGCACCAGCCCCTGATGGACCGCTCGAAGATTAACCACAACCTGCCAACTCCGTTCATTCCTCCAGCTCGCATTCGAGAACTGAAGGTCGCCGAGCTCGTGGAGCTAGGAGCTCACAAAGGTCTCGTCTAGAAGGTACCCCAAATCACAACTCTCAAGGTCGCAAGCTCGAGGGAGGCTATAACCCTCAGAACCCAACAATAGAAGAGCTCATTCAGAGGGTTCAGCAGCTGGAGGAGCAACCTGGACCCCAGGATCTGAAAGAGCAGTATGAGGAGAGAACCCCTCTCACCAGGGAGGTCGAGACGCAACCTCTCCCTACCAGATTCAAGCTCCCCAGCGTTCCACCTTATAATGGGGACAGCGACCCTACGATCACCTGGACGCATTCAATATCCAAATGGATCTTTAGACGTTCAACCCCTTGGTGAAATACTGTATTTTTCCAGCCACATTGGGCGACGTTCCACGAGCTTGGTTCAAGCATCTCCCAGCTCACAGCATAAACAACTGGGGGGAATGTCAGCAAAGATTCATCAGCCAGTACCAGGCTCTGAAAAAGCAGCTCGCACCACCCTGCCACCTCGCTACAGTCTTTCAGCGACAGGGTGAGTCTTTGAAAAATTACATTACCAGGTTCAGACATGAGGTCGCTAACATGGAGAGTCCCTCAGATGACAGCATTCTAACTGCGATCTCAGCTGAGCTTCGTAAGGACGGGAAGCTCTATGAGAGCATATATAAATCCCCAGTAAAGGACCTGGGTGAATTCTATGAACGAGCTGTAAGGGAGATTAGATAGGAAGAAACCTTCGACCCTAAAAAGTCTAACCAAACGGATGAATCAGACAGTTCCAACCAGCTAAAGAAAAGAAGTAATGGTGAGGATGAAAGTGAGGGTCAAAATAGGAGCTCAAGGCACCAAGTCGCCAAAAAGGCTAGAAACGAGCTCAGAAGCGAGCGACCTCAGCATCAAGGGCGTCATGAAAGCTACAGCGTCTTGTCAAATCCGCAAGACAGTATATTTGCAATAGAAATGGGTAGAGAAGACTTTAGGAAGCCTAACCCCATAAAGACCCCTGCTAAGTTCAGGAATAAGAACAAGTTTTGTGTTTATTATGATGAGGTCGGGCACAATACTTCAGATTGCTGGAAACTAAAAGATGCTATCGATGACCTGATCAAACAAGGCCGTCTAGGAGAATATGTGGTGCATAGTAGCAACCCCAGCGGGCTCCCAAGCTAGACATGAATCCTCAATGCATCCACATTACAGTTGCTCCCAATAGGTCATGTACTTAATTTGTAATTCAATTTAAGAAATCAATAGAAGATATGAATTTTCTTCAATACTTTATATTACAGCTACCTTATTGATTTCTTAAAATCATGCTATGAAAAAGTGCTTACGCAACCTGTTAGCTGAGGTCGCAACCCTCTGGACAGCTCACTAGCTCGCTATCTTAGCTGAGGCTTTGATCCACTAGAGATAGCTAGCTATAACCTGTTAGCTGAGGCCGACCTACTGGACAATTCGCAAAAGTGCGTCACTATGATAAGAGATATTACGACCTACTGGACAGCTCGCTATCTTAGCTGAGGCTTCGATCCACTGGAGATAACCAGCGCTGTTAGCTGAGGTCACAGCCCCCTGCGTAGTTCGACAAATTGCTATGGCAAGCGAGGTTCCGACCCCCTGTATAGCTCGCAGCAATGTTTTTATATTATGCTGGCTGAGTTCCTGAATCGAATTATGATCTGGAACCACAGCCTGTGATGGTCAAGCGACCTTCCAAGCTCTCATAAGGTGTTTTTTACCCTTGAGCAATATATTGATTAACTCATTGATCAACTAGATTCTTCTGTTCACATGAAAAACCAAGGAACAAAGTACAATCATAAAAGGCCTCAGAAAATATATCAAGTTCAGCAGCTTCAGTAGAGTCACCACAAGATGGGACGAAATCTGAAAAGGCGCCAAGGCAGGACGGAACATCAGCTTTTACCAGCCAGCTCGAACTCCCAGTCCGAAAATCGCACTAGGAGCTGGGGGGCTTATGTTATACCTATTTTTGGGACTGCAAAAATGGGCTGGTAAAAGCGTAAAGAACTAATCCAATAAACTGGCCCGGCTCTCAGCTAGCTCAGCTCGCAGCTCTCAGCTAGCTCAGCTCTCAGCTCAAGCTCTCAGCTAGCTCAACATCCAAGTCACAGGTAGCAGGTCGTAGGTCGAGCTCGCAGTTCGAAGCTAGCTCAGCATCCAGCTCGCAGCTCGCAGCTCTCAGCTAGCTCAGCTCGCAGCTCAACTAGCTCAGCTCTCAACTCTCAACTCTCAACTAGCTCAGCATCCAGCTCGCAGCTCTCAGCTCCTCAACATCCAGCTCTCATATCTCAGCTCCAGCTCGCAGCTCTCAGCTCCTTAGCATCCAACTCGCAGCTAGCTACCTCCAGCTCAACTAGCAAGATGGAGCACTCAGCTCTCAGCTCTCAGGTCTCGTATCTCGTACCAGCGAGCTCCATGCTATTCCAGATCCCGAGGAGCAATTAATGCAGTATGACTATGACAGAGTTGTTAATCAATGTCATAAATGTTATGTCAAAGTAGTTGATTTCCTTACGTGTACATCACTCAATTATAATCTCTCATCCTCTATAAATAGGGGGAAAATTCATTGTAAAGAAAGGAAGGAGAAGAATTTTAGTATTACAGTCACTCTGAAAAAAATATATTGAGAGTGACACGTGGATGTAGGCACCATTGCCGAACCACGTAAAAATCTCTGTGTCATATTTCTCCTGTTCTTCCTCTCTCCTCTCTTTGGTGTGCTCTTTGATTGCAGGTATTGGGCGTTGGATCATCCGATCGACTGAGACTAAAAATTGACGTCGACAGACTTTAAGTGGTTTAAGTGTCAAATGGAAATTTGGAAGCATTGAATAGATCTTGAAATGAGAATCCAAATCCAAATTATTAGTGAACATGAGAAAGATACAAAGCATTCATTGGATTAAAGGAAAAATTGAGCTTGAACAATAGGTTCAATGGACCAACTAGGTTAGCTTGTGACATAGAGATTTGTGGATGGAATTGAGAGGAGTTACAAATAGGATTAAGTGAGTCACTAATATTTGCATGTTCAGTATCATTGGCAAGGTGTTAAGAGTGTTAGAATTGTTGAGAGTGTTGTAAATCCATTTAATAATGTCTGTATAAAGATAATACCACATGATTGTTATCTAATTAACACAGAGTTGCAACCATACTAGAAAAAGATTAGAAGAAAAAAATGAATATACAGATGAAATTTGATGTGAAACTTAATCAACATATTAACAAACAAAAAGACAATCGTTATTCCAAACAAAATGTTATTATAAAAACAACCATTATTCTAAACAATATTATATCCTAATCAAATTTAGTCTTGTCAGTTGCCAGCTATATATATATATATATTCACTAACACATAATATTAGTTCATAGTGGCAATGTTATAAAAGTATATATACATGTATGTTTTGCCATCAAATGTAGAGATAAAGAAGAAGAATAAAAAATCTAGAATTACTTAAGGATGCAAAGCTATATTTTGTGGTGGATTTATAAGGTAGAAGAAGTCAACTTCTGCTTGCAGACAAAAGGTGAGAAGTATAGACGTCAGACAATATTGAAAGGAAGCTAGCAAGAGGCCATATACGCTAATCCTTTCTTCTATCAAGGATTATTTATGAGTTAATCTCCACAACTCTTAGTTTACAATTTGATTCATAATTCTAGGCATGTGTATATGATATATGTGTTGGGTTTTGTACCCTAAGAGCTTGTAATTATATAAACAGTTTTAATAAATAATAATAAAATACTCATTTTATTTAATTTATATATTTTACAAAAATTATATATATCATGAGAAATATCTTTGGTTACTAATGTATTTTCAAACTAAGTATATAAGTGTTATATACAAACGAATTTAGTTTGAGAGCAGTAATCTAAAGAGTCCGTAGAAAACAAACGAAGCTGGGTACTTTGTTTATAGTAAATCTACAGTTGCGGTCCATTTCATATTTGGTACAATAGTTTTATCTGAGACTATATATAGTGACATGAAAATGGATGCACTTTATATAATAAAGATTATATAGGATTGAACCACAATAAACATGAGTCTCTAATTAATATCCGTTAAACTTAAAGATTTATATTTATCGACTAGATGATCATATATGAATTGATCTTAATCTTGTGTGTATTATGGACTCCTGCTTGTTGAGTTATGTCCTTTGATTTATATGGGTGAGATCGATGTAGATGCTCGATCAATAACTTCGTATTTTGGGGATATGATTTAGTAAGTAGCTGAGAACATTCTATACAATAGTGGAATCCACTCCTTTTTGCGAGAAGTATAGAAATAGCTCTCTTAAGGGTTGATTTAGGTTCTGAACAATAAAAGCACTCAATTTTCTGTTCATACGTAAACGGAAAGATAAATTCATAAGTTGCTATTAAAGATATTGTTTATTAGAGAATCAATGATATTTAATGATCAAGATATAATTAGAGATGTATAACGAATATTTTGATCTAACTCTAATTATGAACTATTTGTGGAACGACAAATCATATGTAATGATTATATCAATGGACATTGAAAATTTTAGATTGTATAAAAACATCTACAGTTTTGAGAGTGCAATCTTAGGTTTTTAGTGAAGTAACTCTAAGATTATAATAATGAATTATTTAATTAAAGAGTTTAATAAATAATTTCGATATTATTAGACCTAAAAAATGTAGATCTATCAGGTCCCTTGATAGCTCATTTCACTATAAGAAACGTGTATATAGAATATTATAATTGGATCGTCCAATTATAGTTGTTACATAAGTAGCAAAATATGTGTTTACTTGGTATTTGAATAATATTGATTATTCAAATTATTAATTATGAATTAATAATTATTTAGTTAATTTTAAAAGAGGTTTTGAATTCGATTCTCAATAGTGACTGGGTATAAATTAATTATGAATTAATTATAGGTTACAAGTTCGATTTCAAAATATAACATGAATTAATTATGTTATATGGGACAAAAGTTTAATTTTAATAAACTTGGAGTTTAATATTAATTTTGATTAATTAAAACCCTAATTGGTTGTCTATAAATAGAAAAGAAATAGTCTTCTTTTTTTAATAGAAGTTATATTTTGGTTTTGTTGTACATTCTTTGAAACGGAAAGAAATTTTTTCTTTCTACAGCATAATGCAGAGAAACCAAAATCAATATCTACCTCTTACATATATTATTTGTTCTTTTTTAGAAAAGAAATCAATAGAAAGTGAAATTGTGCTCACTCACTTGTTTCTTAACGTAGAGACATATCAAGAAAGGCAATGTGGTGAGTAATTCACAGAGATCAATACAAAAGATACAAGATTCGATCTTTATTTAGTTTTATTATTTTATTTCATTGTTTTATGAGTCTAGGGCTTTTGAGTTTTCTAAAAATTTTTAAAACTCAGCATTCCGTAAACTCTTATTTTTATAAAAACAATTGTTGTTTTTTCCTTTCAATTGATACCAAAATCTGGTTTCAAAAAAACAGTGATTTTAAAATAATATGTTTTGTATTGATTTGTATGTCATTTAGTAGGCACTATAATTTTTATTTGATTATGATGTGATATATTTTGTATTCATATTTGATGAATGGGAATTATATGGTATGATCGTTAATTGTATGGTTATTTGATTATTCTAATTTGATTAAATTGGCAAGTTATTTATAACAATTTTTTTATAGTAATTCATAGTTTTAGGGTTTTATTTATTTATTTATTTTGAACATTGGCTACTGAATTTGATCTGGAATTTTGCCGCTGTTATGGGTGAAAATTACAAAAGAATTGAGTTAAAATTGAAAAATATTATTTGAGCCAATGTAGTGCCGCCAATGTAGTGCAGTCGGCGCATAAGATGCATGACTAACAGGCACTGGCATTGATGCGTAAGTGATGTCGGCGCATAGGATGCGTACGTATAAAGCCACTGCGAAACGCATCTGTAAGTATGAAATTGCATCCAGATTAGCACCTGACCGTAGGCAACACATGTGTACTGGGTCTACATGTCGCAGACGGCAGTATAATGCAAACCTATGCAAAAAGGTAGTGCCATTCGTACACGGTAGTGTGGTGCAAATAGGGGTGACAATTCGAGTTGTCGTGTCGGGTTGGACACAACCCGAATCCGACCCGATAAGAAAACGGGTTGAACCATCTCAACCCGAATCCGATACGGTTACTAACGGGTCAACCCGTTAACGACCCGTTTAACCGATATGTTAATAATCCATTTAACCGACATAAATAATAACTCATTTAATCGACCCGTTTATGATTCATTTAATGATAGTTAATACATTTAAATTTTAATATAGATATAATAAAAAACAAAATTAAAATAAAGATACATAAGATGTAAAAAATACAATTATCCACAAATACAATCCAAACCATAAAAATACAAATGTTTACAAAAATTATTATAAAAATATCTTTACAAATATAATCCTTCATATTAAAAAAATAAAATAAAATAATTTTTTTTTTTTGATGTAGTCTTTTATAATAGAAAAACAATATCAAGCGTTGATTACATCCGTCAAACTAAACTTGTCAAAAAATAATAATTAAAAATTAACTAATTAGGAAATTATACATTTATACATGAAAAAAATAGTTTAACAAATATTTTATTAAAACCAATAAAATTTTACTACTACATAACAATTTGTGATGAGATGAAGTGTTGAGATGAAGTTTGGAGACTTTTGTTTATGTTAGGGTTTAAACTTTGAAGGATATATATATATCTATCACTAAAATTATATGACTATCCCTCCAAAATAAAATTACTTTTTTACCCTTATTTAACGGGTCAACCCGTTACCCGTTAGATAGAACCCGAACCCGACCCGATAATTAAACAGGTTAAACGGGTTGACCCGTTTATTTACCCAACCCGTTAATGCTCAACCCTAACCCGTAATAATCGTGTCGATTTCGTGTCAACCCGTCGTGTCGGGTTCCAAATTGCCAGCCCTAGGTGCAAACCTATGCAAAATGGTTGTGCACAGGTGGCACCACACTATAAGCTCATAATGAAACCAGTTTTTATATTTAAAAAAAAAAAAATCCTTTTGGTGCAATTGTATAACGTGAGCAAACCTGGTGCAATTATTTGTATAGTGCACCAGGCTTGCTCACGTGTTGCCATTTGGTAGGTTTTTTTTTTTTTTTTTAATTTTTATTTTATGAATATCTCCTAGATTTCTATTTTATCATATTTTGGAGGATTTTAAGTTTTTATTCCTTTCCTAATTTTTTCTTAAATTGTTAATAAGATTTGAAAATAATTATAGGGTTCGAAAAATAAGAAATGGGCTTCTAACCGAATCCATTTGATAGATGTTCTTAATTGTTAAATTAGATTTAATTTTGAGTCTAATAAAACCCTTGAAGACCTTGAAAACTATGAAGACTATAAGTGAAGGCTAAGAAATGCTTTTATTAATTTATGTGATCTTGAAATTAGATTTAGGTTGTTAAAACCAAATACCCGGTCATACATATGTTGTTTATTTAAATTATTTATCATGCAATGATTGAATAATTTGTTGATAACATGATCATGCATACAATATGTCATATAGAATAGAGAGTGCTTACTCACTGCATTATAACATGACATGCATCATATGTATTATTTTATTTTACTATTAAATTGTTTATTAGTATAAATAGAAGAATAATACATAGAATATCTTTTAAATAATTTGAATTAATTTTAGTAGAAAATCATAGGTTTCAAATTAGAAATATGATTTCAATAATTGACATTCATAATGTGGATTAGATTTTAATTAGTTAAAATCCGATAACTTCAAAGTAAATCTAGTCTTTATAATTTTGATTATTTAGATTAGATTTATAAATTGAATTAGATTTTTAAGTGTTAAAAATCCGGTAATTCATTAAGTGCTAATAAGTTTCAAACTTTAGTAACTCACAAATTCTAAGTAATTTAGATTATCTTCTTAGCCGTTAATAATCTAAGACGATTATTAGGAATTTTTAATAGAAAACTCTAACTCTAAAATAGTGAGTGGAAGAGGGATATATGACAATATATCCCGTGGTCTCCATCATTAGTTTAACACCGTGAAACTTAAAGGTGCCTCGAGATGGCTTTGTTATCGTCCCCCTACGGGTGGTGTCCATTTAAGTTGATCAAGGTTGACTTCCTAACGGATAGGATTCCTAGATGTATCTTGGGATTGACCTACCTTACGACGACAATTCTCAAGTTAAGTCCATAGAATCCGAAATGATGGGTTACAATCATAAAGGAAATAATTAATTGTTAATTATTTTCCAAACCAAAAAATGGTAATTAAATAATATAGGAATAAGAATTATTTTATTATATTATTTAATTGAGAATGTCTCAGTCTAACATATAAATATTTGACCTACCTTACGACGACACTTATTTGTGGAATATTAGATTATCGTGGCATAGTAATTATTTTCTAGGGTATTTTCTAATTCATTATTCGTGTATCATGCATCACATTTAATTTTATGTCAAAGTTACATGATATTAATTTTTGCAAATTGATAGTAAATGTCTTGTATTTTATTTATTTTTAACAATGGTATCTCCGTTGATTTCTATTCTACCTAATGATAAACTTAACAGGAAAAATTATGTCAAACGGAAAAGTAACATGAAAGTAGTACTGGTTTGTGAAGACCTTAAATTCGTCACGACTCAGCCTTGTCGTCCTTAGTTAACGGAAAATCCTGGATGTGCTATGTGTGAGGCCTATCAGAAATGGGTCACAGCTGATGAGAAGGCCCGCTGCTACTTGTTAGCAGGGATGTCCGAGGTGCTTGCTACCAAGCACGAGACAATGACAACAACAACTCAAATACTGGAGTCATTGTAGGGCATGTCTGGGCAACCTTCTGAGCAGCAACGAAATGAAGTCGTTCATACTGTTATGACTGCTAAGATGAAGGAGGGTACATCTGTTTGAGAGCATGTCTTGAAAATGATGACCCACTTCAACATGGCTGAAAGCCATAGTGGGCTATAGATGAGCATAGCTGAGTATGATACTAGAAACTCTTTTGGAGAGTTTCATGTAATTTAAGAGCAATTATGTTATGAATAAGTTGATTTACTTACTTACGTAGTTGCTCAATTAGCTCACTATTTATGAATCTATGAATAAGGAAAAAAGTAAATCCGTTGAAGCAAACGTTGCTAAGACTTCTTCTTTTGGTAAAAATAAGAGGAAGAGAAATACTAGAAAGACTAAGACTAAGGCTAAGCCTGAGAAGCAAGTTACTCAAAAGAAGAGCAAATAGAGCTCCAACACCACCAAGCCTAAAGGAAAATGTTTCTATTGTGGTGTTAATGGGCATTGGAAGAGGAATTGTCCTAAGTACCTCAAGAAGCTCGAAAAGAAAAAAATAAAAGGCAAATGTGATTTACTAGTCATTGAATCTTCTTTAGTGGAGGATGATTTATCCCCTTGGATAATTGATTCAGGAGCCATTAATCATGTTTATTCTTTTTTGCAGTTGATTGATTCATATAGACAACTTGATGAGAGTGAGTTCATCATGCGAATCGAGATTGGAGAAGTCGTTTCAACAAAGATAGTAGGAGAAGTTAGACTTAGTTTCAATAATAATTGTTTTATTGTCATAAACAATGTTTATTTTATTCCAAGTTTTAAGAGAAATTTGATATCTGTATCTAAACTTTTGGAATTTAATTATTCTGTTTCTTTTTATAATAAATCAGTTATTATTTCTAGAAACGGTTTGAAAATTTGTTTAGGGATACAAGAAAACGATTTATATATGTTAAGACCATTAATACATAATCCACTGCTTAATACTGAAATGTATGAAAAACTAAAAACAAAACGACAAAAGATTTATCAAAACGATAATACATATCTTTGGTATCTAAAACTTGGTCATATTAACCTTGACAGATTAGACAAACTTGTAAAGAGCGGACATTTAAGCGAGTTAAAGATCAGTATTTTACCTGTTTGTGAATCATGTCTAAAAGGTAAAATGACTAAAAAATCTTTTACTGAAAAAAGGCTTAAAGCTAAGGAACCGCTAGAGCTTATACATTCGGACGTCTGTGGTCCTATGAATGTTAAAGCTAGAGGCGGTTATGAATATTTCATCACCTTTATTGATGATTATTCAAGATATGAATATGTTTACCTAATGCAACGGAAGTCAGAAACTTTTGAAAAGTTCAAATAATTTTGAGTTGAAGTTGAAAATCAATTAAGTAAAACATTAAAAATTCTACGATCAGATCGTAGAGGCAAATATCTCGATAAAGAGTTTGATGATTACTTGCTTGAGCATGGGATTCTATCCCAACTGACTACTCCCGGAACACTACAACAAAATGGTGTTATAGAAAGGAGAAATCAGACCCTTTTGGATATGGTGAGATTTATGTTTAGTTTCTCATCATTACCTAGTTCATTTTGGGGATATGCATTGCAAACTGCAATGTATATTTTAAATGTTGTACCATCTAAGTCAGTTCCAAAAACACATATAGAGTTATGGAAAGGTCACAAAGCTAGTTTACGACATTTTCGCATATGGGGGTGTCCAACACATGTGTTGAAGAACAAAACTAGAAAGCTAGAACCAAATTCAAAAGTTTGCCTATTTGTAGGTCATCCCAAAAAGACTAGGGGTGGACTCTTTTATAGTCCTGAAAAAAACAAAGTATTTGTATCGACAAACGCTACTTTTCTTGAAGAGAATTATATGAGAGATTACAAACCTCGAAGTAAAGTTGTACTTGAGGAGTTACTTCCTGGGTCAACAGTACCTCGTCAACAACAGTTGTTGACAAAGACATAATTCAGACCACTTCTGAACGTCAAATAGATTCTCATCAGAATCATCTACCACCTCATCGTAGTAGGAGAGTTATTAGACTACCAGTCCACTATAGAGATATTGGAGAGGCACAAATTGCTAACTCTGATGATAGTGTAAATGATCCATTGACATATCAAGATACAATGGAGGATTCTGATAAGGAGAAATGACTTAAAGTCATAAATCTAGATATGGAGTCTATGTACTCTAACTCAGTCTAGGAACTTATGGATCAACCAGATGAGATAAAACTTATAGGTTGTAAGTGGATCTATAAGAGGGAGAGAGAAGTGGACGAAAAGGTAAAGACCTTTAAAGTAGACTAGTGGCAAAGGGTTATACTTAGAAAGAGGGAGTTGACTATAAGGAAACTTTCTCTCCAGTAGCTATGCTTAAATCAATTCGAATTTTTCTATCCATTGTCGCATGTCTCAACTATGAGATTTGGCAAATGGACGTCAAGACTGAGTTTTTGAATTATAATCTTGATAAAAGTATCTATATGGTACAATCAGAGGGATTCGTGTCCCAAGGTTAAGAGCAAAAGTTTGTAACTTGCAAAGGTCCATTTATGAACTTAAGCAAGCATCTCGATCTTGAAATCTAAGGTTTGATACTTTGATAAAGTCTTATGGTTTTAAGCAAAATATCGATGAACCCTGTGTATACAAACAGATTATCGATAAGAAAGTGGTTTTCCTTATACTTTACGTTTACGTTTACGTTATTTTACTCATTAGGAATGATATATGAGTATTGTCAGTAAAAAGCTGGCTCGCTAGTTAATTCCAAATGAAAAATTTAAGAGATGCCAGTTATGTCTTTGGGATCCAAATAATACGGGATCGCAAGAACAAACTGTTAGTGCTATCTCAGGCATTGTATATCACTAAGATTCTCGTGCGATTTTTGATGCAGAACTCTAAGAAAAGTCATTACTTTTTCATCATAGAGTTCATTTGTCTAAGGAACAACGTCCTAAGACACCTCAAGAAATTGAGGATATGAGACGGATTCCCTATGCCTCTACAGTAGGCAATCTCATGTATGCTATGTTACATACGAGATCGAATATACGCTATTCGGTAGGAATAATTAGTCGTTATCAATCCAATCTAGGATTTGATCATTGGGTGGCTATAAAGCATATTCTCAAGTATCTTCGGAAAACAAGAAACTATATGCTAGTGTATTTTGGAGAGGATTTGATCCCATTAGAATATACAAATTTTGATTTTTAATCGAATAAAGATTCTAGAAAATTCACGTCCGGATCAGTATTCACTCTTGATGGTGGAGCCATTGTATGGAGGAATGTTAAGCAATCTTGCATTGTTGAGTCTACTATGGAAGTTGAATATGTAGCAGCTTGTGAAACAGTTAAAGAAGCGGTATGACTACATAAATTCTTAACTTATCTGGAAGTCACTCCAGATATGGATAAATCACTCACCCTTTATTGTGATAATAGTGGTGCAGTGACCAATTCTAAAGAACAAAGAAGCCATAAACGAGGGAAAAATATAGAGAGGAAATATCATCTCATAAGGGAGATCATGCAAAGGGGAGATGCAAATGTGATGAAGATTGCATCACAAGACAACCTTACTGATTTGTTTAAGAAGACCTTAACGGTTAAAATATTTGAAAGTCATCTAGAGGGTCTAGAATTACGAGATATGTCTCATCTGTTCTAGGGCAAGTGGGAGATTGTTGGGTTTTGTACCCTAAGAGCTTGTAATTATGTAAACGGTTTTAATAAATAATAATAAAGTATTCATTTTATTCAATTTATATATTTTGCAAAAATTGTATATATCATGAGAAACATCCTTGATTATTGATTTATTTTCAAACTAAGTATATAAGTGTTATATACAATCGAATTTAGTTTAAAAGAAGTAATCTAAAGAGTCTGTAGAAAGCAAACGAAGTTGGGTACTTTGTTTGTGGTAAATCTATAGTTGTGGTCCATTTCATATTCGGTACGATAGTTTTATTCGAGACTATTCATATAGTGACATGGAAATGGAGACACCTTATATAATAAAGATTATATAGGACTGAACCACAATAAACATAAGTCTCTAATTAATATCTGTTAAACTTAGAGATTTATATTTATCGATTAGATGATCATATATGAATTTATCTTAATCCTGAGTGTATCATGGACTCTTACTTGTTGAGTTATGTCATTTGATTTACGTGGGTGAGATCGATGTAGATGCTCGATCAATAACTTCGTGCTTTGGGGATATGATTTAGTAAGTAGCTAGGAACATTCTATACAATAATGAAATCCACTCCTTGCGAGAAGTAAAGAAATAGTTCTCTTAAGGGTTTATTCAGATCTTAAACAATAAGAGCGCTTAACTTTCTATTCATATGTAAACGGAAAGACAAATTCATAAGTTGTTATGAATATATGGTTCATTGGAGAATCAATGGTACTTAAGGATCAAGATACAATTAGATGAATATAACAGACTTCTGACTTAGCTTTAATTATAAACTATTTGTGGATGGTTAAATCATATGTAGTGATTATATCAATAGAAGCTGAAAATTTTCAAATTATATAAAAACATCTGCAGTTTTGAGAGTATAATCTTAGGTTTTTAATGGAGTAACTCTAAGATTAATGATAGTGAATTATTTAATTAAAGAATTTAATTAATAATTCCGATATTATTGGAGCTCAAAACTGTAGGTCCATCCGGTCCCCTTGATAGCTCATTTCACTATAAGAAACGTGTATATAAAATATTATAATTGGATCATCCAATTATAATTGTTACATAAGTAGCAAAATATGTGTTCACTTGGTATTTGAATAATATTGATTATTCAAATTATTAATTAGTTAATTATTAATTATGAATTAATAATTATTTAATTAATTTTATAAGAGGTCTCGAATTCGATTCTCAACAGTGACCGGGTGTAAATTAATTATAGGTAACAAGTTTGATTTCAAAATATAACATGAATTAATTTTGAATTAATTATGTTATATGGGACAAAAGCTTAATTTTAATAAACTTGGGGTTTAATATTAATTTTGATTAATTAAAACCTTAATTGATTGTCTATAAATAAAAAAGAAATAGTCTTCTTTTTCTAATAGAAGTTATATTTTGGTTTTGCTGTACATTCTTTGAAATAGAAAGAATTTTTTTTTTTTTTACAGCATAATACAGAGAAATCAAAATCAATACTCACCTCTTACATATATTATTTATTCTTTTTAATCAATAAAAAGTTAGCACAATTCTATATAATTGTATCCAGTCACTTGTTTCTTGGTGTAGAGATATATTAAGAGATCAATACAAAAGGTACAAGATTTTATCTTTATTTAGTTTTATTATTTTATTTCATTTTTTTATGAATTTAGGGTTCTTGAGTTTTAAAAAAAAAATTAAAACGCAGTGTTCCACAAATTCTTATTTTTATAAAAACAGTTATTGTTTTTTCCCTTCAATATGGTGTGAACAATTGTTAAGGTGATTCTAAGACATGAATTAAACTATAAAGAACAGATGCTCTTAAACAGAGACAATAAAATACAAAATTAAAATACAATCTCATTAAAGATAATGGAAAGTAAGGAGATTTTAGGACATTAAAAATTAAAATACAATCTCATGATTCTAATAGAAAACAAGAACCATTTATAATTTCACAAGTTGATAAAGCATTTTGCTATGTTTTTATAAGTTTAAACAAATATGGTGTCACAAACCAAATTTTTTCAAAGCTTCTATGGATGAGTGATGATAATGCTCAAAAACCACAATCTGCAAGGTTGGATCAAAAGAACTATGATGAGAAATAATAGAACTATTCACATCTCATTCTATGCATAAACATATTTTTGTTAATGAGATGTTGAAAACAAAATAATAATACATGGATCAAAATGGACATTGACCATATTGACACAGCTGTAAAAGGCCACAAGTAATTTTGAAAGAAATTTGAGAAGTAATATGGTATGTCTTTGTAATAAAGTTTCTAGATTAAGAGTTATTATGTTAAATTCAATGGAAGACTATGACAAAGTTCAAATTTTCGAAAGGAATGGTTTAGTGAGGTACTAAGTAAACACGAGTTCTTATTTACGGATAGCTTAAGCTATTAAAACTAGGACAAAGATGAGACAAATGCAAGAGGCGAAATAGGCATATTAAAGGGAACGGATGGAGAACCAACTCCAACAGAAACAAAAACATACTAGCAAAATAAGGAAAGAATGATGCAAATCAAAGTTTTAGATGATGGTGCATTTTAAGAGAAGATTAAATGTGGATAATTAATAGCAACTACACCAGCCAATTACAAAAAATTCAACAAAGTTACCACTACCATATATGACTAATACTTGAGTGCAGATGAGCAGATAAATATTCTAGATTAGTTAGTTCTCAGAAATTCAACAACATAAATAAGAAAAATGACAGGCCAACTTACTCTCATGCCAATGACACATTATGCTCCATTATCACTTGAAGAAAATTGAGATGTCATACCCATCACTCAAGTCTTCAAACTGACATAATAATCACAGTTAGATCCCCTTGTGTAGTTGTAAATAGATCCAATTATCACTTATAATTTAACAAACCAAATGTAAACTTCACAACCCCTCACTCCAATTAATAAATGAACATTAGCAATGCAT
Organism: Litchi chinensis; assembly: GCA_019925255.1. Classification (NCBI taxonomy): domain Eukaryota; kingdom Viridiplantae; phylum Streptophyta; class Magnoliopsida; order Sapindales; family Sapindaceae; genus Litchi; species Litchi chinensis. Next base: position 8,132,258 of record CM034469.1, read on the forward strand.
TATACAACCCTTCCAATATAGTCAATAACTTCAAAAGGCTTTAAAAACAAAGAAAAATGCAATCTTTAACTCATTGGAGCATTTCATTGATCACAAGATAGACCCAATAACATAATTGAATTGAAAATGACTCAGATTTATAGATTGGATGAATATACCATACAATTAAAAGGCTTTGTTCATCGAACTAGAAAAAAAAAATGATGCAATTTTTTTTTTAAGAAAAAATACATACAAAAAAAAAAAAATCATAGAAAATGGAGACAAGAAACAAAGATATCTGAATGAAAAAAACTGGAAATGGTGAAAGTGAATGAGAGAAACAAATAAACAACTATAGCAGAAAGAAGTGCCTTTGTTTTTTTTTTTTTTCTTTTTTTACCGCTCAAATTTTCATTCCCTTTTAATTTTGTGCCGTAATAAAATTTCACTTGCTAAGTTAGCTATCTAACAAACCCTTTAAAAATAGAGGGTCATGTTGACAGTTTTTTTTTTTTTTTTTTTTTTTGCTATCTTAGCTTGACAATGAATGCTGACAATTGCATTGGAAAAGTATATTTTGAGACAATGTCTACTTATCCTTGGTGGACTTTTACTTTTTTTGCAATCCATTAGCCTATTTGAGATGCTCTAGCATCTTTAATACTCTCATAGATTATGAAAAAATTACATGTCATGTAGGATAAACAGATATTGAGTTTAAATAAATTTTTCCTACATAATTATTACTCATCAATGTCAAGTTGAGGTAGCAAGAAAAAAAAATAGACGTTAGCAATATAACCATCTATTTTTAGAGAGTCAGTTAGATAGTTATCTCAACAAGTCAATAACTATTTAATTTTAATTTTTCAAATCTAATTAAAAAAAAAAAAAAAAAACATGGAAACATTAAATAAAAATACATAGAAACATTAAATGGAAACACATGGAAACGTTGAAGAACAATTTTTAATTTGATTGTCTATCAAATGATATTTAGAGCATCTATGATGTTCTCATGGATTATGAAAAAATTATATGTCATATAAGATGAATAGAAATTAAGTTAAAATAAACATTTTTAATGCAATTATCACCCATCAATATTAAACTGAAGTGGCACATAATAAAAAAAATATATTGTCAACATAACTATCTATTTTTAGATATTATGTTAGACAATCATATCAGCAAATTAATAATTATTTAATTATAATTTTCAAATCTAATTAAAAGTAAAAAAAAAACATAGAAGCATTAAATGGAAATACATTGAGATATTAAATAGAAATACATAAAAGTAATGGAGAACAATTTTTCTTTTTTGATTGTTCATCAAATGATTAGAATGATACACATGTCATACAGGAAGTAAATCTTTTAATATTGATAGTATGACATTTTTGTTTTTTTTTTAACATAATCTATTGGAGCATTAGAGATGCTTTTATGCTATACAGAAGATAAATCCATTGGCATTAATGACATAACGCTTGTTTTTAAAATACAATCTTTGAGAGCATTAAAGATGCTCTTATCATGACACGCAAAATATTTTATGAGGTATTCTGACAAACCACTATTACAGCTCAAACCATAAATTTAACAAGAGAGATTTCAGGTTGTTTGCTACCTGGTACATACATGCTTGATCATTTTCAAATTATTTAAAAATTATTAGAATTGGTTAATGAAAAAGTGTAATTTCACTTCTATTAAAAAAATTATTTATTTTTAATCCTAACAAGATTTTAGGGGGTGTGTATAATCTAAGCTTTTTAATTTTCTTTAACCCGTTTCTAATTTTATTTTTAGTTGGGACCCCCTGTGAATTTGCCCTTAAGGTTATATTATACAATACAATTATTTATTTATTTCATTAATTAGTTTTATTGATTTCAGTAGTTTAAACATACCTAATCATAACTCCAATATTTCTGTATTTTTTGGTGACATTGGTGATTAACATTCAAAATTCTACAATATGTTGTTTTTCTAAGGAAGTAGAATGAGCAGATCCAATATTATCCATTTGGGCCCATTTAATTCATTAGTTTGGATCGGATTTGACTTTGAGAACATGACTAAAACGAAAGGGTAGCTATATTTACACACCTTAAAATGTTATCAACACCCATTTTTGCATCAACAACCCATTAAAATTTTGTAAAAGATCATATTTTCTAAAGACATCCCAAACATTACCAATTATGTCATTTCTTTTTTATTTTATTGTTTTTTTTTATAAACTATGCCCTTTATTTTCATTTTAAATTACTATTACAAAGAAATAAATAATAAAATATTTATAAAAAAAAAGAAAAAAGAAAAAAATGGAAAGGGAAGTGCTCCAGATTTGGGAGAAGGCAGCAACCTTTATTTCCAAGTTTTGTTGGAGAAGGCTTGTTGCCTCCTCTGTCTTTTGGATCAATGTTGATGGATATTTTCCTTTTAAAATTGGAAAGCCTCTTGACTCTTCTCTCTCTCTCTCTCTCTCTCTCTCTCTCTCTCTCTCTCTCTCTCTCTCTTTGTTTAATTTAGGTTATATATATACACACACACACATATATATGTTTATCAAAGATTCATAAAAGCATATAGTCTATCAAAGAGATGTTTAGGAGGGTGAGCAAACAGTTCACTAGCATGTTTCGTCACAAGGTATTTTGTACTGGTATACTTGGGAGGAAATGGATGAGATGGAGTTTACAAAGGCAGAGAGCAAATTGAATGGATGATTTGTAAGTTTGCTAATAAAATTTCATAATCAAATAAATTATTAAGAACTTTATTAAGGGTAATGTTGAAATTCTAAAAATGTACAAATCTAGTATCACAATAAGAAAATATAATTTTCACAAATATTCAAAGAAAGGATATATGAATAAAGAGTAGATTTAACGAATTTTATTTATATATATATATATATATGCATATTTATTTTAAATTCTATTGTTCTTTTTTTATTGAAAACAAAAATTAAAAAATATATAAATGTGGTTTTTCAAAGTAACTTTCATCCAAAACCCTCCAACTTATGTAACTTTTACGCAAGGAGTTCATATTTTACACATACCTTAATGCATTGGATACAAAAGAATAGGTGGGATGTAGAAGTGCAACAGTAGAACTTGACCAATTCAAAATAAACCGATTATTTTATTTAATCATCTTTACTTTCCAGTAACAAAACACCCACAATGCTTTTGACAATATTTTATTGTTTGGAGTTGTTTTTTCATTATGACATTCCATCGAACACGTATCTAACATTAAGACAGCCACTGCTATTAACATATCCAAAAATCAAATATGTACTCTCATTGTCCTTTTATTTATTTGATAATTCAACCTCATTATTCCAAACATCATCTCAATAAACCATAAAAAAAATTCACATAAAAAAAGAATTGAATAAGAGACAAGGAAGAAAAAGAAAATCAAACAAGAGAGAGCTAAGAACATTTTTAGAAGAAGTATAAAGAGAATTCTAAATAAAATTCATAGAAATATTATCAGAAACACTTAGAATTAAACTTGAAATAAGAATAACCGGCATTATATTGTAAATGGGTCTAATGAGAGAAAAAAAAATGATTAAAGTTATAAGTAATATGTCATGATAGTTTTGAAAATTTGAACGGTGTAAGAAGTAAAAATATTTATTTTAATTTTTTAATATGAGTATAGTAAGTAAATGGGTATGCAAGAAATATTTTGTGTGGCTCCTGAAATGGTTTTCCAAGCTCTTTGAAATTATATGTAAAGCCCATTTCTTGTTTAAAATTTTCAGTCCATAATGTCCCACAAAGTTTTATATGGACCAACCCAGCAGAAATTTTAAAAACATGTATTGAGCCCAGCCAAAACAGATTAGCACTAAGTACAGCAACGAACATCTCTAAAAACACCCCAACTTTGTTTGAAAGAAAGGGAAAACTTTATTTTGGACCCTTTATTTTTTATAAATTTCTCATTTTTAAATATAAATCCATTTATAAAGTTTATGATCCCTTACTTTTTAAAAAATCATCAAATTAGTCATTACCATCAGTCAACAAATGAGCAAACATTACACATGTGTGGTGGTTTCGTCTTTTAACACTAATTTATGACACAATAACACATGTCAAATGGGAAAAAATTTTAAAAATTAAATAAAAACAATAATTAAAATTGTATATAAAATTAAGGCCAAAACAGTCTTTTATTATTATTTTTTGATGTTGATTATCAAAGATCACATTAAAAAGACTAATTTGATGAGTTTTTAAAACATAAGGGATCATAAATACTATAAACGGATTTGTTTTTAAAAATGAAAAGATTCTCAAAAATATAAAAACTAAAATGAAGTTCTTCCAAAAAAATAAATGTTAAAATAGGAACAGAGAGCTGTTGCTCTCAATTACACCGAACTGAAAACTGAAAATGAAGAAGAAGAAAATCAAAGGAGAGGGAAAAGACTGGTAACAAGAGAAGAAAATAAAGTCTGAAACTAGAGAGAGAGGAGGCGGCGGGAGGGGGGGGGGGGGGGGTTGGGGGGGCACTAGTCAAAAACAAAGAAAGAGAATTGAGGAAAAAAGCAAAAAAAAAAGGTAGAATTGAAAATAAAGATGGAAGGAAGACAAAGAAGACAAGTTGCTAGGTTGAAGAAAGTTTAGGAGGTCCTTTCATAGTTGCTGTCGGGCTAGAGAAGAAGAAGCTAAAAACAGAGTTAGAGAACAGAACCTAGAAAGAAGGTACGTAAAAGAAGTTGTTGCCACTTGGTTTACAAGCAAATATTAGATATAAGTTAATTTATTTTATAAGGTTGGATTATATAAAGTTTTATTTGTTTATATGCTGAATTTTGATTTCGAGTTTAAAGTGATTTTAGAGTAGATTTAGAATGATGAAGTATTGTACGAGAACCTATATTATATCCAGATATGACCCAAAAAGTTCTTTGAGTGAAAAATTTATTTTTAAATTAATTATAATTATTTATATTTTAACTTTTTATTATTTATTAGAAATGAATGACTTCTTCTTTTAAATAATTATGTTTTATGATTGAATTATAGTGTGAGCTTTTAAATTATTCTTCTGATATATGTACTTTAAAAGAAGCATTAGATAAAGAAGAATATATTTATCTTGAAATGATAATTTAATTATTATATTTATCTTGAAATGATAATTTAATTATTAAGTACATGTGTGCTTTTTAGAAATTCCAATCGAAATTTTATGTTTTCAAATTGAATTATTATAAGAAATATTCAGTAAGTTTTAAGTAATAATATTTTATGTTTTTGAGAAAGAGTATTTATTTATATTTTGAGGAAAAGTGTTTATTAAGAATTATATATGTATTCAAAAAGAGAATTATATATATTTGCATATGAAAATCATTTATGATTTGAAAGAAAAATAATAATATTTTCAAAACATCAAGGTTATACTCTCTCCTTTAACAGTCAGACTACATATGTATTAGTCATTGAATCCCTCTTCATGTGTATGATAGACATCAGAAGAGTCATTAGGTTGCTCTATATTTGTATGAAAAATGCTATCTTTAGCTTTGCGTGTACGACAATGTTTTCTACCACATATGACATATGTTTATCACTCATTCTGTGTGTGCACAAATATCTCCACTATGTATAACTGATTTCCGTAGGTACTATTTTGGTGTAGATTTTTAAATTATTTATGTTAGATACTAAGTATGATCAATAATGAAAAGATTTCAAATGTTAGTTTTACATAAGAGATCTATCATAAAATAATATTTGAAAAATTTTCATTGGCACGTATGTTCTTTATTATTTGTTGTTTTTAGAAACTTGAATTCACTTTCCGCTGAATTGGTCCCTCTATATTTCAATATACACCATTTTACTAACCTTGACAAAAAAATTGACAATTAGATTAAGCAAAAAGACTATTTTACTCTTAAATAACAAAAATTATCAAATTATCCTTCATAAACTAAAATATATTATAAAATTAGGAAAAAAAAAGAAAGGTCTTTGATCTTCTCTGTCTAGTATCAAATTGATGGATAGTGGAGGTTTTTCTTTTTATCACAATTAAAATATAATAAAAGAATTTAAATACAAAAGAAGAACAGTAAGGAATTGACACATCAATAAAAGAAAACTAATTTGAAAAAGAAAATAAAAAGTAATAAAATGATTTGATTGAACCCATATCTTTAGAATGTGGGTTGATTTTTATTTATTTTTTTTATTTGTAGTTATGTTTAAAAATTTTTTTCATTAAGTTTAATCTTTACCATCCCATATTAAATATAAGGCTCTAATCCAAGTAGACCCAAAAGAATAATTAAAATATAGTTTATTGTTAGTGATTTGACTCTACCCAAATTTTAGAAATAAAATAGTATATGGACAAATATTCTCTTTATAAATATTTTTAAAAGAACTTAAAAAAATGGAGTATAAAAAGAACAAAGCTATAGGAAAAGGTGGGGCATAAAATGTAAATTTACAAGTAAAATGCTGTGATAAATATGGTGGCTCACATAGGGTGAAATGGTAGGTGGTTTTTGTTTTAAAAGAGAATGGAATATAAAAAAAAAAAAAATGCACTAGTGTCCGGTGGCTATTGAATTGAAGTGGTTGATATATGTATATAAATTGAATAAACGTTAGAGAGGAGTTTGGCTTGTGGCGTGAGACAAGTGCAAAGACAAGTCAATAAGGGATAGAGACAAAATCTTGGTGGCCCTATAAGAAAGTTATTAGTGGCAAAATTATATACAGGGGCGAAACCAGGATTTTATGTATAGTGGGGCTGAACTAAATACAAATTATAAATTTTTTATGTGAAAAAATAATTCATTGATAAAAAAATAAATATATTATGCACTAAGATATGTAATAAATCTAACATCTCATAATACATAATATTCCAACAAAATACATAAACTAATAAGTAAAGGTAAAAAAAACATACTAGGTAGTACAATTAAACAATTTTAGTGGTAGTATGTTTCACTCTACGAGACTTCTCATCAAACTCATCTATTATGGATTCAACATCTACTGAATCAACAAACTCTCGCTCAATATAAACAACCATGCAATCTGCAAGGAAATCATTATCCATCTTATTGCGAAGTGGTGTTTTATCAAGACTTATTGCTAAAAACGCTCTCTCTGTAGTTGCTATGGAAATGGGAAGAGTCAACACTAAGCGAATTAATCTATAAACCCATAGTCTTAATCTATAACCTCCTAGTGTTAAAAGATGGATTAGAGAGATAAAATAAATCTCTACATTAGATTAATTGAATTTCATGGCGTTAGAGATTTATCAATTTAAGATTGACGACGAAATTCGTCAACTATAAAATTTTAAGTAACATTACAATAAAATCAAGTTAGTATTAAGCTAAATCGATTCATCGATTTCATGAACGCCATTCTAAAGTTTCACAACAATCAAATTAGCAAGAAAAAGATCAATAAAGAGTAAAATAACTCATCCGCAAAGAAGAGACAAATTAAAGAAAATAAAATTTTGAGTGCACGATTAAGAAAATTTTTACATTAGTTGTTCGTAAGTAATGGACAACTATTAAGCGATTAAATAAGAGATTGATGATAATCAAAATAAATCAAGGGACAAGCTTGATATTCCATAGAATATTAATGAGATATATAAACAAGACACTTAGAGGCAAAATGGACAAGTGAAGAGTGCAAAGCTACCATAAAAATAAAAAACAAAAGTGATTCCCGTATAGAGTAGAGGAGGAGAGAAAATGATGGTCAAACAAGTTAAAAATGAGACTTAAGTGCCATTTTTATGAAGGTTAATTATATATATTGAACACTTAGCAAGATTTCAGCAAAAAAAGATGAAAATAGGTGAGAAACAAAGAAGAAAACAGCAGCAAATAAAACTAGGCGAGAAACAACTCAAGGAAGGGCAGCTGTGAGAAGTAGAAAGAAATAGAGGGGTTTGGCATAAAATTAAAAAGAATTGGGGCATGATGTAATTATGAGAAATGCCATTAGTATATAAGTAACCCTTGCTGAAAATTTTTTTTCAGCAAACACAACTCATTCAGTCGAGAGAAAAGGAGAACACGCCAGAAACCGTGAGAAGCTTCGCGAGAGAGAGGGAGAGTAGCGAGCAGAACAGCCATGAATGAAAGCCGAACCAAAGAGGATCAAGACCAGAAGTGAAAGGCAAGGAGAAGAGGAGAAGAAGGCACGAAAAGAAGAAGAAAATAGCTGCTGGTCATGCTCAAGAGGAAGCAACCAGCAGCAACAGCAGAAGTAAAACTGAAAAATAGGACAGCTCTGCAGTGCTGGACGCCAAACCAGAAAAAATGGAAGAAGAAGGCCCTTCTCCAGTCCATCTAAACCTCAAACCCTTCCTCTAAACCCTCTTTCAAGTCCCTCTCACTTCCCATAGGAAGGATCAAGTGACGAGCGCGTGAGCGACGTCCACGAGCCTCGTCGAGACGCTTGACGCGGAGTGACGTAACCTCGAGGTAAGTGGTTCGCCGCTTAAGATCTTTTCACTTGCTATGTGAATTCTTGATTTTTTTTTAAAAACGAATGTTGTAACTAAGTAATAAATGAGATTGGAAATGATGTTTAATGTGTAAAGTTAAAGTTAAGCGTATAGATTCCTATGGAATCTATATGGTAATAGAAAGTAATACCAAGTCGTTTTAGTAAAGGTAAAACTAGAGAGTTTTAGTAGTTTTAAAAATTAGAGAGTTTTGTGCTTTGGCACTTAAAAAAGTTAATTATAAAACCCATGTATATGCCTTAAAAGTTATGAGATTTAGCGTTACGTGACGACGCAGAAAATTCCGTCTGTAATCGCTCAGATTATAGAAAAGTATAGCGCTACGTTGCGATGCAGATAATTCCGCACGTAGTTGGTTAGTTGATAGTTAGCGCTACGAAGCGATGCAGTAAATTCCGCTCGTAGTCGTCTAAAGTTTTAGCACTACACTTGCGATGCAGAGAATCCCGCATTGTAGTTGCTCAGTGAATAGATTTAGCGCCCTACGTACGATGCAGTAAATTCCGTAACGTAGTGGTTGAGATACCTCAGTAAGCTTCACGTTGGCGTTAGTTATAATCGCCCGTGATGGTTAGAATGATTCAAGGATATACATGGGGATTTTAAAGAAATTGTAAAACTTGTATAGATAGTAAATTTCTAGGTTAGTGTATGTGATATTATATATCTTTGTTACACTAACTTGTTTGTTGATTTTGTAGCTTGTTTATTTTCATTGGGTGCCACCGTCGGACGAGACGACGACCTTTTGACTGCATATATATATATATATATATATATAGGTGGGCGTGTGGTGCAAGATGTTGTGTACATTGTGTATATGGATTTAATATATCACCTTTTGGGATGCATTTGTATTTGAAATAGTATGTTGTAAATATTTGATGATTTATTATATCTTCATATGATACGTAAGTATACATTACTTTATAAATTGCTTTCGCTTGTGGAAATTGTGATGATAATTATTGTTTGTGGATAAATAAGTGGGGAGGTGTTCAGATATAGTCGAAGTGTGATTTTCTTTACAGGTGAAATTTTGGTTTTATTGAAAATGCAGCCGTTATGCTGCCGAAAATTTTATAAAAAATATTTGAAATAGAATCAAAGAAAAAGTTATCACTCCCAACCAGTAAAAGAAAAATCAAATCAATAAGTTTTAAACGAGGAAACCGGTATAACAAAGTTAGGGTTCGCTTCCCGGATGTCTTCGATTCGACGAGTCGGGTTCGATGAGTCCATTGAAATGCCCGGTAGGATCCTCCAGACAAGAGCCTAGATAAGGTCTGGGAAGGGTCCTGTCAAGTTGGTATCAAAGCCCGGTTCTCGTTCAATTGAGAAAAAGTTTTAAGAGAAAAGTTTGAGCTATTTCGCACAAATTGTGCGCTAGTTATGCTTAAGGCACGAAGTTATTATGTGCACGTATTTTTTTGTTTTATTTTAAGAGTTATGCTTTCATCGATTGCATAAGCTAAAGCATAAGTTATAGTACTTGAATTCAGCATGTTATGAATGTGCATCAAAGCGAGTTGTTAAGTAAAAGTTTATGCATTAGATTGTGAGTTAAATATTGCATGGAATTATCATGCCAGATTATATTGAGCTAGTTGCTGAACTTGAAATCTTTGATTTTATGGCTATTAGTGTACTAGTACACATTTAGCTATGCAGTGTGGAGATCGTCCGAGGACGAGACAAGCAGCCGTAGAGGCACCCACACCAGATAGAGAGTAGGTTGACGAGTTCGTCAACGTGCCAGCTAGTTCCTCACACCCAGGGCCGTCATAGTCAATTAGATCAGAGCCTGCCCCAGGACCTACTCTAGGGCAGATGGAGCAGATGGCCCAGATGCTCGCCGCGGTCCTTCAGCAGTCACGAGAGAACTGGGCGACTTCAGAGCGCTCCCGTAAGTTAGGCGCGAAGCCCTATGACGGGATTGGGGATCCCGAGAGAGCATGGTCATGGCTAGAGACGAACGAAGAAATATTTCGGGTTATAAGATGCACAGAAGATCAGATGGTCACCTTCTCAGCTTTCCTGCTAAATGACCGAGCTAAAGATTGGTGGAAGGCGTATCAGAGAGCGCATCCAACCAGGACATCTTGGGAAGAATTCAAGAAAGAGTTTACAGATAAGTTTTTCCCGAAAGTTTGCAGAGATGCTAAGATTGAGGAGTTTTACAGGTTAGACCAGGGGGACTCTACAGTGACAGAATATGAAAAGAGGTTCTCCGAACTAGTTCGTCTGGTTCCTTACATTGCCGAGGATGAAGAACAGAAAATCAGCAGATTTATGGTAGGCTTAGAACATACGAGATATGGACAGCTGGTGGAGGCAGCCACCAGAGTTGAGCAGAGTGCCCAGATGGCCCTGAAGTCAAAGTCCAATTCAGTCAGAAGCGGAGCTGGACCGGTAGTCATCAGGGAGAGTCTAGCAAAGTACCCAAGAGTGGTCAGCGCCCAGCATGGTCACAGAGTCGGCAGTAGAGCCAGCTACCCCAAACGAGTCAGAGTTCGGTTCGGTCGTCAGCAGGGTCTAGGAGTCAGCAGAGATGGAGGAGCCGACCAGTTTGCGCTAGATGTGGCAGGTTACACCATGGTGAGTGCCTTCAGGGCAAGACCGGATGTTTCAGGTGTGGACAAGAGGGCCATTTTATAAGGGACTGTCCCAGTGTAGTGGCGTTGAGTCCGTCTGAGGCCAGATCAGCAGTTCAGGGGCAGACTAGTGGGAGCCGTGGACCCGATAGGGGAGGCCCCCAGACCGGAGGAGCTACTAGCGCATGGCAGCCTAGTGGCGGAGCAGTTAGAGACATACCCCCTAGAGGACAGCTTAGTAGATCGCCCAGAGCACCGACAGGTAGACCTCGCAGTCAGGCTGCCAGAGTATATACGGTGACCCAGCAGACGGCAGATGTTACACCAGATGTGGTCACAGGTACCATTTCTTTATTTGATACTGATGCTCATGTATTGGTGGACCCAAGAGCCACCCATTCTTTTATTTCTCGAGAGTTTATAGATAGAGTCGGGATAGAGTTGAGACCGACCGAGTGTAATATGGTAGTGTCACTTCCCACGGGTGATTCGCTTATTGCGGATAGAGTCTACATGGGAAGTAAGGTGACTATAGCAAGTCATGAGTTCGAGGCTGATCTAATAGTACTCGATATTCATGACTTTGACATCATTTTGGGCATGGATTAGCTAGCTAAACATCGCGCTACCGTAGATTGCTACAGGAAAGAGGTCCAGTTTAGTCAGCCTGGGGAACCAGAGGTGATCTTTTGTGAAGAGAGGAGGATACTCTCTACAAGTTTAATAAGCATGATACAAGCAAACAAGATGCTCCGTAAAGCATGCCAGGAGTACTTGGTGTATGCAATAGAAGCTGGCAGCAGTGAGTTGCAATTGGCAGAAGTTCCTGTGGTGAACAAGTTCTTTGATGTATTTCTTGAGGACCTATTGGGGTTACCTCCGGATAGAGAGATTGAATTCGAGATTGAGCTAGCACCTGACACAGAGCCCATCTCTATAGCTCTGTATCGGATGGCACCAGCAGAGTTAAAGGAGTTGAAGGTGCAAATGGAAGAATTGTTGAAAAAAGGCTTCGTTAAGACGAGTACATCACCGTGGGGAGCTCCGGTGTTGTTTGTTAAGAAGAAAGATGGAAGCCTTCATTTATGCGTCAATTATAGACAGCTTAACAAAGTAACCATTCGGAATCAGTATCCGTTGCCAAGAATCGATGATCTATTTGATCAGCTACAGGGAGCTAAGGTCTTCTCGAAGATAGATCTACGATCGGGGTATCATCAACTGAAGGTGCGTAGGGAAGATGTTCCCAAGACGGCCTTCAGAACTAGATATGGGCATTATGAGTTTTTGGTGATGCCATTCGGCTTAACCAACACCCCAGTAGCTTTTATGGATTTGATGAATTGTGTCTTCAGACCCTATTTAGACAAGTTTGTCATAGTCTTCATCGATGACATCCTGGTGTACTCAGGTAGTAGAGAGGAGCATGCAGAGCATTTGAGGGTGGTATTGCAAACTCTGAGAGAGCATCAACTTTATGCAAAGTTCAACAAGTGCCAGTTTTGGCTTGACCAAGTGGCATTTTTAGGTCATGTGGTGTCCTCAGAAGGTATTTCAGTTGATCCCCAGAAAATAGAGGCCATTATAGATTGGAAACCACCCACGAGTGTAACAGAAGTCAGGAGTTTCTTGGGTTTAGCTGGGTATTACAGAAAGTTTGTAGAAGGGTTCTCAAAAATAGCTACTCCACTAACCAAGTTAACAAGAAAAGAAGAGAAGTTCATCTGGTCAGAAGCCTGTCAGAGAAGTTTCGATGAGTTAAAGCAAAGGTTAACTACTGCACCAGTGCTTACACTTTCCTCAAAAAGTGAGGGATTTACAGTATAATTTTGCGATGCCTCCAGGCAAGGCAAATGTAGTAGCAGATGCGCTAAGCAAGAAGCCCTCTAGTTCCCTAGCTCAACTTAAAGCAGAATATTTACCGATGCTAGTAGAACTGAGATCTATGGGGCTCAGTTTAGAGATAACAGAGTCAGGTGCTCTAGTAGCAGCTTTCCATGTTCGACCAGTGTTAGTGGACAAAGTTAGAGACTTGCAAGCTCAGGATCAGTATTTGATGAAATTAAGAAGCAAGATAGAGGCTGGACAACAGAGTAGCTTCACCTTGCGAGGTGATGGGACACTAATGTCGGGCCAGAGATTATGCGTACCAAATGTAGCAGAGTTGAAAAAAGAAATTATGGCAGAGGCACACTCATCAGCTTATGCTATGCATCCAAGGAGTACTAAAATGTATCGGACTCTAAGAGACCACTACTGGTGGAAAGGTATGAAGAGAGAGATAGCAGAGTTTGTATCCAAGTGTCTAACCTGTCAGCAGATTAAGATTGAAAATCATAAGCCAGCAGGTTTACTACAACCTCTTTCCATTCCTGAGTGGAAGTGGGAAAAGATCACGATGGATTTCGTGACGGGACTTCCCAGGACATAGCGTGGACATGATGCGATTTGGGTTATCGTAGATAGACTGATGAAGTCGGCCCACTTCATTGCTACTAATAATACATATTCCCTGGAAAGATATGCGCAGTTGTATGTAGATCATTTGGTGAGGCTACATGGCGCACTAGTGTCCATTGTATCGGACAGAGATCCTCGCTTCACTTCACGGTTTTGGCCAAAGCTGCAAGATGCTATGGGTACCAGATTACACTTTAGTACTGCTTTTCACCCACAGACAGATGGCCAATCAGAGAGAACCATCCAGACTCTCGAAGATATGTTAATAGCCTGTGTGATAGAGTTTAAAGGAAGTTGGGATAATTACCTAGCATTGATAGAGTTTGCCTACAACAATAGCTATCAGTCTAGTATTGGTATGGCACCATATGAGGCGTTGTATGGCAGAAAGTGTAGAACCCCAATCTGTTGGGATGAAGTGGGTAAGAGAAAATTAATTGGCCCAGAGATTATCCAAGATACAACCGAGAAAGTAAAAATGATAAGAGAACGGTTGAAGATAGCAAGCGATAGACAGAAAAGTTATGCAGACAATCGAAAAAGAGATTTAAAGTTTGAAGTGGGTGATCAAGTGTTTCTACGAGTCTCACCCTGGAAGGGTATTCTGAGATTCGAAAAACGTGGAAAGTTGAGCCCACGATACATAGGCCCCTATGAGATAGTGGACAAGGTGGGTGAAGTGGATTATCGATTGAAGCTACCGTCAGAGTTAGCTAATATTCACAATGTGTTCCACGTCTCCATGCTACTCAAGTATATAGTTGACCCTTCACACATTCTGAAAGAGCAACCAGTTCAGTTAAAGGAAAACTTGACCTACGAGGAGTATCCAGTAAAGATCCTAGATCGTAGGGATCAAGTGCTGCGTAACAAGGTGATTCCACTAGTGAAGGTGCTATGGCGAAATCACGGGTTAGAAGAGGTTACATGGGAGCTCGAAGCATAGATACGTGCCTAATATCCTCAGTTGTTTGAATAAGGTACGCAATTTAAATTTCGAGGACGAAATTTTTATAAGGAGGGAAGAAATTGTAAACCCTTAGTCTGAATCTATAACCTCCTAATGTTAAAAGATGGATTAGAGAAGTAAAATAAATCTCTACATTAGATTAATTGAATTTCATGGCGTTAGAGATTTATCAATTTAAGATTGACGACGAAATTCGTCAACTATAAAATTTTAAGTAACATTACAATAAAATCAAGTTAGTTTAAGCTAAATCAATTCATCGATTTCATGAACGCCATTCTAGAGTTTCACGACAATCAAATTAGCAAGAAAAAGATCAATAAAGAGTAAAATAACTCATCCGCAAAGAAGAGACAAATTAAAGAAAATAAAATTTTGAGCGCACGATTAAGAAAATTTTTACATTAGTTGTTCGTAAGTAATGGATAACTATTAAGCGATTAAATAAGAGATTGATGATAATCAAAATAAATCAAGGGACAAGCTTGATATTCCATAGAATATTAATGAGATATATAAACAAGACACTTAGAGGCAAAATGGACAAGTGAAGAGTGCAAAGCTACCATAAAAATAAAAAACAAAAGTGATTCCCGTATAGAGTAGAGGAGGAGAGAAAATGATGGTCAAACAAGTTAAAAATGAGACTTAAGTGCCATTTTTATGAAGGTTAATTATATATATTGAACACTTAGCAAGATTTCAGCAAAAAAAGATGAAAATAGATGAGAAACAAAGAAGAAAACAGCAGCAAATAAAACTAGGCGAGAAACAACTCAAGGAAGGGCAGTTGTGAGAAGTAGAAAGAAATAGAGGGGTTTGGCATGAAATTAAAAAGAATTGGGGCATGATGTAATTATGAGAAATGCCATTAGTATATAAGTAACCCTTGCTGAAAATTTTTTTTCAGCAAACACAACTCATTCAGTCGAGAGAAAAGGAGAACACGCCAGAAACCGTGAGAAGCTTCGCGAGAGAGAGAGAGAGAGCAGCGAGCAGAACAGCCGTGAATCAGAGCCGAACCGAAGAGGATCAAGACCAGAAGTGAAAGGCAAGGAGAAGAGGAGAATAAGGCACGAAAAGAAGAAGAAAATAGCTGCTGGTCATGCTCAAGAGGAAGCAACCAGCAGCAACAGCAGAAGTAAAACTGAAAAACAGGACAGCTCTGCAGTGCTGGACGCCAAACCAGAAAAAATGGAAGAATAAGGCCCTTCTCCAGCCCATCTAAACCTCAAACCCTTCCTCTAAACCCTCTCTCAAGTCCCTCTCACTTCCCATAGGAAGGATCAAGTAACGAGCACATGAGCGACATCCACGAGCCTCGTCGAGACGCTTGACGCGGAGTGATGCGGCCTCGAGGTAAGTGGTTCGCCACTTAAGATCTTTTAACTTGCTATGTCAATTCTTGATTTTTTTTAAAAACGAATGTTGTAACTAAGTAATAAATGAGATTGGAAATGATGTTTAATGTGTAAAGTTAAAGTTAAGCGTACAGATTCCTATGGAATCTATATGGTACTAGAAAGTAATACCAAGTCGTTTTAGTAAAGGTAAAACTAGAGAGTTTTAGTAGTTTTAAAAATTAGAGAGTTTTGTGCTTTGGCACTTAAAAAAGTTAATTATAAAACTCATGTGTATACCTTAAAAGTTATGAGATTTAGCATTACGTGACGACGCAGAGAATTCCGTCCGTAATCTCTCAGATTATAGAAAAATATAGCGCTACATTGCGATGCAGATAATTCCGCACGTAGTTGGTTAGTTGATAGTTAGCGCTGCGAAGCGATGCAGTAAATTCTGCTCGTAGTCGCCTAAAGTTTTAGCACTACACTTGCGATGCAGAGAATCCCGCATTGTAGTTGCTCAGTGAATAGATTTAGCGCTCTACGTACGATGTAGTAAATTCCGTAACGTAGTGGTTGAAATACTTCAGTAAGCTTCACGTTGGCATTAGTTATAATCGCCCGTGATGATTAGAATGATTCAAGGATATACATGGGGATTTTAAAGAAATCGTAAAACTTGTATAGATAGTAAATTTCTAGGTTAGTGTATGTGATATTATATATCTTTGTTACACTAACTTGTTTGTTGATTTTGTAACTTGTTTATTTTCATTGGGTGCCACCAGACGAGACGATGACCTTTTGACTGCATATATATATATATATAGGTGGGCGTGTGGTGCAAGATGTTGTGTACATTGTGTATATGGATTTAATATATCAACTTTTGGGATGCATTTGTATTTGAAGTAGTATGTTGTAAATATTTGATGATTCATTATATCTTCATATGATACGTAAGTATACATTACTTTATAAATTGCTTTCGCTTGTGGAAATTGTGATGATAATAATTGTTTGTGGATAAAGAAGTTGGGAGGTATTCAGATATAGTCGAAGTGTGATTTTCTTTACAGGTGAAATTTTGGTTTTATCGAAAATACAGCCGTTATCCTGCCGAAAATTTTATAAAAAGTATTTAAAATAGAATCAAAGAAAAAGTTATCACTCCCAACCAGTAAAAGAAAAATCAAATCAATAAGTTTTAAACAAGGAAACCAGTGTAACAAAGTTAGAGTTCGCTTCCCGGATGTCTTCGATCTGATGAGTCGGGTTCGATAAGTCCGTTGAAGTGCCCAGTAGGATCCTCTAGACAAGAACCTAGATAAGGTTTGGGAAGGGTCCTGTCATAATCTATCAACCAAAAAAAAGTGTTCAAATTTTCTAGTTTCAACCAATGCTTGACATGACTTAGAAAGAGAAGCAATATTCTGAAAATCTGCATGACGAAGTATTACATACTCATAATGTTCCAATTGTCTTCTCAAAGTATCTAACTCAGTTTAAGTAAAATCTTGAGGATAGAATTTTTGAGCAAGAGTACAAATATCCTCAATACTAAATGATTTAAACCCATCAACAGGATTCAAAGTTGAGCTAAGAGTTAGGAGTTCCATTGTTTGTTCAGTGAATCTATTATTCAACTCCATCAATTGAAAATCTATCACAACTTTGAATATGTTAATGTGATAATAATGTTCAACCGTGATATCATTTTCCTGTTGACAAGAACGTTTTGTGCCTTCCATATATCGAGCACTCATGCTAGGCACCTCAATGTGATACCTTTAAAAAAAAAAAAGTGTTAATATCATATACTATATTTCATGTAAAAATAAGAATTAAATGATTAAATAAATAAAATTCATACCTTTTACAAAACTTCACCATGTCTTTTAGAAATTTCTCCCATCCAACTTCACGTAACTTTTGAAGAGACTAAATTGATTGCATTCAAAATATCTTGGGATTTCATTTGTAATGCTTGACAAAGAATATTAGAGATTCCTAGAACTTCATTCATCAAGTGCAAGATAAATACAAATTCGAATGACATCTCTTTATAAATGCTTTTAGCTTCTCCACATATGTTACTATTGAATCCATTGTCAATCATTCTTTCAAGAAGGAGACAAGTTGCACCAAACATATCAATTAAGTTACTAACAGAAGCAAAATGAGAGCTCCAACGAGTAGCTCCAGCTCGTTGTAAAGTACGAATTTGATTAGCCTCTGTAGAAGTTTTAAGTTCTCTTGAAGCTATCATATCAACAATTTCATCTTCTCGAATAGATTTTAACTCACAATGACGTTTGAAAGAAGAGCCAAAAAAATTGACAATAGAACTCAATTTTGGAAAGAATAGTCATACCTCATGCACTTCTTTGGATACCGCAACTAAAGCAAGTTGTAAACGGTGAGTGAAGCAATGCACGAAATAGGCATATGGGCAATCTTTGCGAAATAACGCTTGTAATCCATTCCATATTACTAGCTCCATCATATCCTAGATCCTGTAAATTTTCAACTAAAAGATTGTAACGAGAAAGCAAATTACATATCTCTTTTTTGAGAGTTAATGCATTTGTGTCATTCACATTAACAACTTCAAAGAAACATTCTCAAACAAAACCTTTACAATCCACATATCTCAAATTGATAGCCATTTGTTCCTTACTAGATTCATCAAGAGCTTTATCAACAAGAATACAAAACTTGGCATCCCTAACTTCTTCACGAATCATATTTCGCACTTTATTACCAAGAATATGCAATAGTTCTTTTTGAATCTTAGATGATGTGTACTTAGCATTTTGAAAAGCATTTTCTAAAACAAGTGAAGCAGTTTCTTCATTTGCTCTTGCTTGCAACTTTATCAATTCAATGAAATTTCCACGATTAGTAGAATGCATGGATTCATCATGACCTCTAAAAGCACAACCTTGCATAGCCAACCATTTCATACTTTCTATTGAAATCTTAAGTCACAATCGATTATCCAAAATTTCTTGAGAAGTTACTTTATTCATAACTTTGTCAATGTGTTGAGATGTGTTCACTAAGTTATTCCATTTTTCCATAACAACATTATGTAGTAAACCACGATTGCCTTCATGTTGTGCAAATGGACATTTCTTCCTTTCTTTAACTCTTTTCCAATCTTGAAATCCTTCACGAGTAAATGTGACATACTTTGAAGAACAACTATTAAAAAGATAACATAGAAAACAAAAGGCACTATTTTTTTCTATTGAGTACTCAAGCCATGAGAATTGTGCAAACCAAACATATTGAAAATGTCGATTTTGACTTGCATACGAAATGGGCGGATACTTACTTAATTTAGGTTGATATGGTCCCATCTTGATATACTCCTTTCTAACATCATCACGCATATCAACAGAATATGACCATATTGGCAAGCGTAATCTTGGATCACGTTCCAAGTAAGGACCACTAGTAGTTGATGGAATATCAACTTTCTCAACTTCAACTCTTTGAGATTTAGGAAGAGAACATGAGACATCAATATTTGGTACAGAACTTGTTTGACCATCATTTACTTTGTTGTAGAAATGATGGAGAGTTAACTTTGACTTTGTCCACTTGGAGATATGTTCGTTTGACATTATAATCAATGATCTACATTAATTTTTATTAATAAAATTAATTAAAAACTAATATAGAAATTTAAAGATACATAAGAATAAAATATAACATGTAAATTTTCTAATTTCAAATTTTGATAAGTACCACATATAGATTTGCATAGCTTTTATATCAAAATTGTCTATCTAGATTTTTTGTCAAACAAAAATATTTAAGCACATGATCTATAACCATAAAAAAAAAAAAAAAAAAAACAATAATCAACTATTATACTAACTATTAACCACTACTCAAATCTAATGTTCACCACTTACCATCTAATTAATTTATGACATATAAACATAATTAATTATAATAATCAATTTCAACCTCAAATATAGTAATCTTTTTTCAATTATTGAAAGTAGCAAGCAAACTATACTTATTTATATTTTTGTTCAAAATACAATTTAAGCACAAATAGGGAAAATAAAAACCCTAACAAATCACATACACATTTAATTAAATCAAGTCTAATCTAAATGTATAAAAACCCCTAACAAGAATAATAAACTATTATACTAACTATTAACCACTACTCAAATCTAATGTTCACCATTTACAATCTAGTTAATTTAAGACATATGAAACATAACTAATTATAATCATCAATTCAACCTCAAATATAATAATCTTTTTTCAATTATTGAAAGTAGCAAGCAAACTATAATTATTTATATTTTTGTTCAAAATAAAATTTAAGCACAAATAGGGAGAATAAAAACCCTAACAAATCACATACACATTTAATTAAATCAAGTCTAATCTAAATGGATAAAAACCCCTAACAAGAATAATAAACTATTATACTAACTATTAACCACTACTCAAATCTAATGTTCACCATTTACAATCTAATTAATTTAAGACATATGAAACATAACTAATTATAATCATCAATTTCAACCTCAAATATAGTAATATTTTTTCAATTATTGAAAGTATCAAGCAAACTATAATTATTTGTATTTTTGTTCAAAATACAATTTAAGCACAAATAGGGAAAAGAAAAACCCTAACAAATCACATACATATTTAATTAAATCAAGGCTAATCTACATGTATAAAAACCCCAAACAAGAATAATCAACTATTATACTAACTATTAACCATTGCTCAAATCTAATGTTCACCATTTACAATCTAATTAATTTAAGACATATGAAACATAACTAATTATAATCCTCAATTTCAACCTCAAATATAGTAATATTTTTTCAATTATTGAAAGTATCAAGCAAACTATAATTATTTGTATTTTTGTTCAAAATACAATTTAAGCACAAATAGGGAAAAGAAAAACCCTAACAAATTATATACATATTTAATTAAATCAAGGCTAATCTAAATGTATAAAGGAATAAATCAATTTTAGCAAAACAAAAGAAAAAAAAAAAGAAGAAGAAGAAGAAGCAAAAAGCTAACCCTAACAAAATAATTACTAAGTTAATAGTAAAATAATAAATAAACAAATAATATTACCTTCTCGAGAAAGAGAGTGTGTGTATTGAAAATGTAATCTCAACACTCAAGTAAAATCCACACAAAGTCAAAAAGGAAGTGGTCAAGTGGGTGGCAAATCTTCTTTTGTTTTTTCAATAAAAATGAGTAGCATTGAAGTTTTGACTTTTTGGTCATCTATTAGTGAAAGAGAGAACAAAGGAATTTGTGCATGATGGGGACTACGCCTGACAAGGAGAAGATAACAGCTTTTAAAAAAATTAAAGTGACAAAATGACTTGGGCCTTGCTTTATATAATAAATGATGAATTGTGTGCATTGGGCTTGTGACATCAAACTTGTAACATCAAATCCATCTAGATTTTTAATGGTAAAAATTGTAATTTTATTTTAAAAAACCAAGATTGGGCTTCAATTATGCATTGGGCTTGCAACATTTTATTGATATAAAATCCATCCAGAGTTTTAATGGCAAAACTTGTAATTTTTTTAAAAAAAAAACCTAGACTGGGCTAGAGCCTAGTCTAGCCCACCTTATGTATTGCCTCTAATTATATATATATATATATATAATTTGGCACGTGTCTTGTTAAGGAATTGATAATAATTTAATGTCATTGCTTTGTATATATATATATATGAGTTCAATTAGCAACATCAGCTTGTAAAACATGAAGTCAAGAGCCGGCAGTATAACATGAAGCAAAAAAATTAGTGAGCTGAAAACAGAAGAAGGAAAAAAGAAAATAAAAGAGACAGTGCAGTAAAAAGTGGAGAGAGAAAAGAAGAAAGAAAAGAAAAAGAAGAAGAAGAGAGAGAAGAAAAATAGGAGAAAATTTTGTACGAATGATCTAAATTGATTTAATTATGTTTATCTATATCTCAGTTTTTTTTATTGTTTATTGGAAGTAAAGGTTTTAGTTAGTTAAGTGATTTTATAGATTATGAATTTTTACATTTAGATTATCAATTATATATTTTACAAGTGACTTGAGAAATTATTATGTGTACCTATTAAAAGTTCAAGCAGAATTTGATGTTAGTAGTTTGACTGTATCATAAAAATAATTCATCAGATTTTAAGTATTATCTATTTATTTATTTGGGTTTCAAGAAAAGTATTTATTGAATTATGTTTATTTGTAATTCAGTTTTTATTATCTATTTCAAGTAAATAATTTTGTTTAGTTAATTGATTTTATAGATCATAAATTATGTTTTACGATTAAAATGAAAATTTATTATGAATTCTATGTATACTTATCAAAAATTTTAATAAGAATTTTATGGTTTTAGCTTGAGTTATTATTCGAAAGATTTTAGAAACTTTTTAAAGTAATATGATTTTATGTTTTTTTTAGAAAATATAGATTGATTATGTTTTGAGAAAAATATTTATTCAAAATTATATGTATAGTAAGAAAAGATTTGAGAAATGAAAATAAAAACAATTTCAGGACACCAAGATTGTACCATCCCCTCTTTTTTTTGGTATAATTTGTATCATTCCCTTTAACGGTTAAACAAACTTCACGTGTGTAAGTTCGAGAGAGTAGTCATCAGCACATATATGATAGATGTTATCCCTTGCTCTATGTGTGAGTTGAGTACCTCTACTATGTATGATAGATTTCTCTAAGTACTAATTGGTATAGATATTCAAATCACAAATATTTATAGTTTTATTATAGGAATGAGAACCACATGTGTATAAGAGCCATAAGTCCATGGATGAGAGTCCAATATAGGCTTGAAGCATGGTGGTCAAACCAGAGGGGCCTATGCAGTATTCAAAAGAGATTTCAAAAATGTTTGTTAAGATAATCTTATGTTATATAAACCGGATCCAGAATGATTTCTTATTATTTTCAGAGAAATTTTATATAGATAATAGTTTCAAAATATATTTTATCAAAGATATAATGATAATTCATATAAATTTATAGTTTTATTATGATATGAGAATTATTGATTAATACTATAAATATGTTATGTTTTATTTACAAATATTCTTAGAAAAGTTATATCTATTCATTGGGTGTTAACTGTAACACCCCACCCGATTCCCATTCGGATGGAAACTCGAGTCGGAGGATGCTACCTTTATCGGTTTATTCGTTATTAATTTACATATATGTCCTACAAAAAAAAAAAAATTTCTCAAAAATCCGGCAGAGTTTCCTCTGTTTTTCTGAAAAACCCAAAATTATAAAACCTGTAAATTTCAAAAGCAAACACTTCTAAAATACGTTCATTTTCTCAATTTCCATTTCGGACTCTCCGTCCGATTCCAAAATCACTTCGCCACACAAACATTTATAACCACAACATTTAATCAAAATTATATTCATCAAAATTAAAAAAAATAAATCAAATGATACTTAAAAACTTTCTTTACAAATCAAAAACCTTCTTTGACACAACTTATACACATTATTATTTATAAAATCTCATAAATCCATATACATATATATGCATTTCCATGTACTTAAACACCACTGTACAATACTAAAAGTAAAATTATCAAGGACGGAGGGATATGACTTGCAGAAAGCGCGGCAACAATCTTCTCGTCTATCCTTATTTACAGCGTCCAAATTTAACCTACGCGTGGAAAATCCAACGCGCTAAGTATTTCTACTTAGTGGGTGTACACTAAATTCAAATTTCGTTAATTTCAAAGATACAAGATTTTTAAAACAAGATTTCACAATAAATCATAAAGAGATCAATTTACTAATAAACATATATATATGAAATGCCTAAAAGTCATTTTTCAAATATAACCTTGCAAAACCAAAATTTCACTATTTTCAAATATTTGTAAGAAAACACAATAGAGTTTTTAAATACCCTTTTCATTAAAAATTATCGTATTGTCAAACAAAATTTTTCCTAAACCTCAAACTTTTATCAAACTTCACAAATACGTCCATCCACCCGTAATTGCACACATAACACAACGAATTTAACTTCTTCATTTTTTTGCAAAACACCATAAAGTAACGCACTCCTTGCACGCATTCTCAAAATATTATAGTATTTTATAAAGAAATCATTTTATTAATAAAGCTCACATAAAACACATAAAAATGTTTCCAAGCATACTCACACGATTTCTTCGAATTTTTATAATAATTCACAATAGAAATACGTTATTAATAATTATCCATATAAAATACATAAAACTTATTTCCCAAGCATATCTCTACGATTTCACTTAATATTTTTCAAAATTTTCTATCAAACAATCACACAAACTCAAAGTTCCAACATTTCCAAAATTCATAGTATAACATTATTAAAATTTAAATATCTTTTTGTTAAAAATCACCGTATTGTCAAACAGAATTTCGTCAGTCTCAAACTTTTATCATTTCATAAAAATTATGTTATTGTAACACAAAATTTCACAATTTTCAAGTTCTTATCAAAATTCATAAATAACTTCATTTATCAATAATTATACGTATAAAACACATAAAATTTGTTTTCACGTATATTAAGAATTAAACTTTTAAAATGCTCAAACTTTCATTAAAATTCACAAATAAGTCATTTTTATCAACAATTGCACATATAAACAAATATTTTAAATTCCTTATTTCACAAAAATATCTTAGGGTAACACAACCTTTTTACATTTTCTCAAAATACTAAAATAATACGTAAGGAATTTACTTTATTAATAAAAGCACATATAGTTCATAAAAAAAACCTTTCCAAATATATCAACACGATACCTTCGAACTTGTTTATTAAAACACAGCGAAAGCCCATTATTAATAAATACATATATATAGACATAAAAATCATTTTTGAACATAGTTATACGATTTTCATTTAATAATTTTCTTAGTGCCCTTCGTAAACTCTGACACGACACCATGGACTGGAAACGAGTTTCACGTTTCCCCCGGCATCGGACACTCGGTGACTACCCGCCGGGGCACGTTTCACACATCACATAAATTCTGGGACCGGACACTCGGTGTCTCGCAAGGTCCATGAATTTCGTATCAACATATATAAGCAAATCGGTGCAGTACTGCTAATATCACCCTATTGGCATGCCAACTACCAATCCCCACCTACCGATGTTCAGGTTTACTCGGGTCCTTATAATTTCATTTATTATAAAAAATTTCATGTTTTCACAATTTTCCTTTCTCAACAAAAAATCTCATTCGGAAAAACTCTAAACACTTTTTCAATCAAAAATAGATATAATTCTCATTTATTCAAAGCATCATAACACATCATTTTTCATTCAAAAGTGACTCATCAAATCTCATCAAAATCGTTGTGCCTTTCTTCCGATATACATTCGGTCAAGGCACTAACGTGTTCGTTTCTTTCCGTTTCTTTTTCATTTTCATTCGAAAATTATTAAAAATCATAATCCAATACCATTCGATAATAAATTATCAAAATAATTTCACAAATCCTTTAAATTCCCCATTTGGTCAATACTTTTTCTTTCACAAAATTTTCCAAATTTTTCATTATTCAATGCCACAAAATTCATCATAATATCACTTACACATAAAATGTCACAAAATCAATCATACTAAAATTCACACATAGTCACGAAATAGATTTAATTAAAATTGAACAAAAACACATACTTTTCTCAAACTTTTCCAAATTTAGTTATCAAATCCTAAAGAAAAACTCATTCGTAATATAATTCATACATATTTATGGAATTTATTTAATTAAAATATAATAAAATCATATACTGAATTAAACAAAATCTCTACAAATAAAATCAGTTTTTAAGATAAGTGTACACCAACCTTTTGGACGTTTTCTGTAGTATATCCACTCATCTAACTCCTTTGATTTTCTTATCATCCTAGATTCACCCTAAAATCACACATAACTTAATCTATAACTCATAGAAAAATAAATTAATTCTCTGAAATCTAAATTCTATTAAAAATAAACTTACATATTTGAATAAATTGAGCACCCAAAAAAAAAAAATTTCTTCTTTCTTCTTTCTTTTCTTCTTCCCGGCTTCTCCTTCTCTCTAATATATATATTTTTTTTCCTGGGCGAATGGCCTCTCGCTCTCTCTTTTTTTTCTTTTTTTATTTTCTGATGCTGCTTGCCGTATAGCTTCTGTGTTTGTTTTGCTTGTGACGAGCTCTATATATATATATACACTCACCCATCACCGCCTCATGCATTTACTTCTTCTTTTTTTTTTTTTTATTTTATTATTATTTCTTTCTTTTCTCAACCGGCGCCTATATATATATATATATATATATATATATTTTTTTTTTTTTTTTCTTTTTTTTTTTTTTTTTTTTTTTTTTTTTTTTTTTTTTTTTTTTTTTTTTTTTTTTTTTATTTTATTTTTATTTTTCCTCAAATGATCCCACCATAAATTAATTATATATTATATATATTTTTTTTTTTCTCTAACGGGGCCCACAACATTTATTATTATGAAAAAAATCTCACCGACCCTCTTTATTTCTAATATATGCAAATTTTCAATTTAAACCCTATGACATTTTTCTTTTTAATCCAATCTTCTTAATTTCTTTTAAAAACATCCTCCAATAGGATATTTATCCACAAACTTTTATATTTCTAAAATTAAAATCAGACTCAATTAATAATAATAAATTGAATCTCAATTAATCGTTTAGGTCCAATTAGATCAGGGAGTTACAGAAATGTCATTGTACATATATTTTACAATTAAATATAATCATGTCATTTTTAACATCTTATTCCTATTTTTATTTATTTATTTATTTATTTTATTTTTTTATCGCTTAAAAGTCACAATTTAAATTTTAAAATTTACCACACTATCTTTTTAATTTATACTCAATTTATAATTCCCTTATGTCACATATTTATTATTTTTTGTCTCTTTTTATTTGACTTTTTTGGGATACTCGGATTCAGCTTTTCTGGAAGTTTCTCAAAATCCTCTCAAAATTCACCGGGACCTATATTCGGACTGTCTACATACTCCTGGTAACCTCAGTTACTCTTAAAAGTCATTCCATGCTCTTTATGAGCTCTTCGTAAAGTCACTAAATCGTCTCCAGTGATTTTTGAATTGATTCTATTTCCATCCGAATCACCTTAGAAAATGTCCTTTGAGTTTCTAAAATGCTTCATGAGCATTTTAATACTTATTCCGACACTTTCCTAAATTTTTGAATTTTTTCGAAAATCTTTCTGGGTTCCTGATCGGATCCGAAAACCACTCCGTTTTGCCTCAAACGAACTCATTTTTATTCCGTTTCAGTTTCCTTAGACTCCATTACTTATTCCGGAGCTTTTCGACTTCGAGGTCCTCTTTCTGAAAAATCACTATTCACACAAATACTATTTCGTCCGAAAATACTGTTCATCCAATAATCACTATTCATCCTAAAAATGCTATTCATCCTAATATATTTTCATTTCTCTTAAATAGGGAAAATTCGGGATGTTACATTAATGCTCATTTAACCTATTTTTTTAGGTATCCACTATAGTTTTATATAAATAATGTATATCGTGAAAAATGTCACATAGTGATTACAAAATGCATTATTATTTTTATACAAAAAATTTTTTGTATCAATGTGTATTATTTTTAATTACCTAATTTCATAAATGTATTTCCAAAATAGTTTTATAGGTGAAATATTTTTTAAGATATTATATGAATATTTTGATTATTGAGTTCAAGGGTCCAATACAAGAAACAAACAACTTTTTCGATATTGTGGAGATTAAATTTTATAAAGCGATTATAAAATTTACGATAATTTTTCTAAAGAATTTTCAATAAATCCGTATTTTGATTAGAAAAACTCCAATTTTCACATAATCCTTCTAAACTCAAAATAAGAATCGAGATGGTTCTGTCATTAAATATAAATAGTGGAGACTTTTCTTTTTTTTAATCACTTAATTATTTTTTTAATTTTATTTTAATTAGTTTTTATTTCCATCATCCATCCTTGGGATGGACAATTGAGAACTTTCATTTTTAAATCATAATTGTTTTTATTTTTATTTTACTTAAAATTAAAAGAAATATATTAAAATAACAAAATCCCTTCCTTTGTTAAAATTGACTAAAAGTTGGAACTAAATTGTTTTATTTTAAAACATAAAGGGACCAATTTATGCAAAAGCAGATTTGTATTTAAAAAAAAAAAAAAAAGTGACAAATAAAAAAAATATTAGAATCAAAATGAAATTCTCCCTATATATTTTCTTAATCACATCTTATGCCATTATAAAGTACGGCTGTACTCCAAATTAATATATAATAATTGTAACAAAACCATTTTTTCCCATAATGATTTTTGTCCTTAACCAGTTATATGATGTGTAATGTTATCATTCGCAAAAATATCTATAAATTATGTTGGTGACAATGTTTAAGAAGTCGGCGACCAGCGCCACTTCTCGCCAAGAAGCCGCTGGACGGCTCTTCAACGACCCGAGAACCCCAAGTCAAGGATTCTAGTCGCTGGGCAAACTAGTGGCCCAACTAGTCGGCCCAGTCGGCAACTTAAAATTCATCCTTATGCTGGGTCAAACCATATCTCATCTAACTTTTCAATTTTGAAAATCAAATAATGTCTCGTCCTTTTGTATCCAAATATACGAAATCAATGAAAAGCTAACCTCATGAGAAACTGAGTAACTCTTGTGAAATCGGCAGCCATGGCAGTTCGACAAGAGTCGCAAGTTGGCGGCCAAGAAAAAGAGAAGGTGCGACGGTTAATAAAGATAGCAATGGAGGTCCAGTGGCAACGCTTAATGATGAGAAGAGATGCGAATCGGACAGTCATGGAGGTTTGACAAAAGTTGCGGCGGTTTGGAGATCAACGACGGCTTCAAGTTGGGTTTGGAGTTGCGATCAGTCGGTGGAACATAGAGGAGTGAACTACTGCAGTCGGCCATGGTGGAGAAAGGAGAAGTTGCAGTCGACGAGCATGGAGGTTGCGGCTACTACGGAGGTTGTGGCTTGAAGTTGCAGTTTTACGAGTCTGATCAACCGGAAATGGGAGAAGAAAATGGCGAGTCTGCTGCTATAGTTTAGAGAAGAAAGAATTGAAGTCTGACTTGTTTGACTTAGGTGTTGAGGCTGTGGAACTTGGGCCTGAAACTTTTGATTTAGGCTAGTAAATTTGTCTGCTGAAAAACATCATAAGCCCAAAATCAATTACCCATAAATCATAAATTTCCATTAGCAAATATATCACAAATAATACCACAAAAATATCGACTCTAATGAGTTAAAAAATAGAATAACTCAAATGACTTTATTAATTATATTTTCAAAAATGATTAAATAAATATATTTCATTAACCAATATATTTCGATAAATATAATCAATTTATTAATGTTAAAGTGTATTTTCATGCACTAGTCACCCATAAATCGAGGGTTATAGTATATTGTGATCATGTTATTATGTTAAAGTTGCTCTTGAAATTGTAATTCTTTTCGAAATCATGTTGATAATATTCTCAGTTATTATTTAAGTTGAATTGACTCTCTGAGTTTTTCAAAAAGTAGATTTGGTTTGATTGCAAGCCAGTTCCTTTTTTTTTTTTTTTTTTTCCTTTTTTGTATTTTTTTTTTCTTTTTGTTTTTGTTTTTCTAAGAATGATAACACAAGGAAAAAATTTGAAAGATTCTTTTTTACCTGTGGTACTAATTATATACCCATTGTATTTATTTATTTATTTTTCTTAGCAATATAGATTGTATTCAGGTTCTTCATTAACCAAATAAAACTTCTAAGCTCCTATGCAAATCCTTACAAATTAAACGAAAGAATTGCTTTTTATGATTGAACAGTGTACGTATATTTATGAAGAACATGGCTTCTTATGGTCTTACCAACTTCAACCAAATAAAACGTCATAGGGAACCTACTTACCACCCATCTTATTATTTAATGTTTGAATAATATAATAATACATTCGACTCAAAGAATTAAAATTGTTTAATAAGGCTATGTTTGGTAGGTGGGATTTGGGGTGGGATTGAGATTCATTTTCTCCCATTCTCCCATATCTCATGTTTGGAGCTGTTGATTGGAATGGACATTTCATTCCCAAGTTCTCCTCCAATCCCATGCTCATGGGATATATCATTCCCACCCTTCCCCATGTCATTCCAAAATCTCAACCTCATGGGATTCCATTTTTTTATTTTTTAATTTTTTCATTTCATCCTCTCCCACCCCTTTCTCTCTCTCTCCACCGAATCACAGGTCGTTTCTCTCCTTCCTCTCCACCATGCCGATCCACCACCACCGCTGCTCATCGTCTCGCTCATCTCCTCCTCCATTTCTTTTTTTTTTTTTTTTCCTTTTTGAGTTGTGACCCGACCTAGTTTTGGGTTCCCCGAACTCAGAACCAAATGGTTCTGGGTCGTCGAACCCAGAGCCCGGTTATGGGTTCTGGGTTTGATGAACCCAGAACCAAGTGGGAACCTATGAACCCAGTTTTGGGGGTTCATCAACCATCGTCGATGAACCTAGAACCAGATGGTTCTAGGTTCGAACAAAACCTGACTGGTTCTGTTTTTTTTTTGGGTTAATTTTATGATGTGTTGATGATGTTGTTGATGATATTGTTATTGTGGAAGATGATAATTGTGATGTATTGATGATATTGATGAATTGTGTGTTGATGATGTTGAATTGTGGGAGATGATGATATTGATTAATTGTGGGATTTGATTTGTGGGAGATGATATTGATTAATTGTGAGAGGAGATATTTGTTTGTTTGTTTGTTTGTTTTTTTCCAGATTTTTTATAAAATTAATTTTATCTAATAAAAATTTTAAATTGATTGTATTCCAATCTGATCTCAATCTATACCAAATATAATAAGGGATAATTTTTAATCCAATTCTAACTTCTACCAAACATGAGATGGTAATTTTTCATTTCAATCCAATCCAATCCAATCTATTCCAATTCAATCAATTCCATTCCATTCCAATCCAATCCCGTATACCAAACGCAACCTAAGTGTTTCACAAAGTCTATAAATTGTTTCCATTGTCAAAACAATCATTAACTTCTTTTACAAACAATTGAAGATGATGCAAACAAAATTTGCAAAAATTCAATTGAACTGATTAGTAGAGAATTCAAACGTGAAGTGTGAGAAGTTATTGAAGCTTTCATTAGTAGATTATAATATTAGGTAGGTTCAATGTATTTTTAACAGCATATGGTAAAGTCAATATTTTTATTATTAAGTCACATTAGACATTAATCAAAGTTAATGTTGGACCAAATGATCATTTTTTATTATCAAGTCATGTTAGATGTTGATCAAAATAAATATTTTTAGAGAATAATTGAGATTACATGTAAATATAATTTATTAATATAATAAATACCCATGTATAGTTGCAAAAACTTCAAATACTTAGATTATGTGTTATAAAAAATTAAGTAGCATCACTGTTCTTACCTATTCATTTATTTTTACAATAAAAAATTGATCATTAAAAATCAAATACATTTGACATGTGTATTTCATAACATATGACATAAAAATTAATATAACTTAAACCATACATACATACATATATATATGTTAAACAAAATTTCTTTTGTAAATCATGTTGATAATATTCTTATGTTATAATTTAACTTGAATTGACTTTGTGAGTTTTTTAAAAGGTAGATTTGTTTGATTAGAAGCCAGTTTTTCAAAAAGGGCAAAAAAAAACGCAAGGAAAAAATTTGAAAATTTTTTTATCTCTAGTACTAATTATCTACCCATGATATGTTTTTCTTTTTTCTTTGCAACAGAAATTGTATTCAAATTCTTTATTAACCAAATAAAACTGCTAATCTCCTATGCAAATCGGCAAATCCTTACAAATTAAATAAAAGAATTGCTTTTTATGATTGAACAGTGTACGTATTTAGGAAGAACATGGCTTCTTAATGATCAAGCACATGTCATACCATCACACACAGCAAAGTTCCGACTTCAAATACATAGCTACCATCAGCCAACACAAACAAGGGTGTATTAATGATAATCGAAACAATTCAATAATTTCATAGGGAAAGAGAGCTACAGCCTATAAAATTTTGGATGAAACACATCTATCGTGGTTGTTTACTGGTCTCAAGACAAAGACTGACAGCAGTTTGATATGGTTTGTACATTGGAGATATGCTGATCATTTCCCGTAAGTACTGCTTCTCCTTTGCTCGTAACGACTACTTGCGGCCCCTAATGCACACTAGTATTGTTTTAGATGAAAAACATTGACAGACTGAGAGCAGTTTGATATGGTCTCTATATTGGAGATATGATGATCATTTACTGTAAGTACTGCTTCTCCTTTGGTTGTAACCATTGTTTGTGGTCCCAAATGCACACTTGTATTTTTGTTGGTGCTTTGGTCTCAGGTCTGTTAGTGTGTACAACGAAAATGGATTAAATATATATATATATATATATATGTACACTTGAAAGTTGAAACTGCATGAAGTGTGAAGTTGACTCCACTTTTTAATGAAAACCCTTTTCAAAAAAACCTGAAAGAATTCAGATTCGGTTTTGGTTATGAAAATCGAATAAAAAAGGCTGAAACAAGCTCGATTTTAATTGAAGAAAAGGCTTTTGACTCTCGAGAACGATGAGCAGACTTTAGACTGTGAGTTGAAGAAAACAGATAGCATTCCACGTGTACTGTCGGTGTTCAAAGTATAATTTTTTATTGTTTAATATTTTCCAAATGAATTACGAAACCAATTAAATCATAAAATTTTATATCTTATATTTACTCAAGAGTAATATTATATTACCCTAAAAATTTGCTCGAATTGATTACTTAAATTATGTGATAAATTTATATATAATTACTACACCATCAATATATTATCTCGAAATTAATATAATATTTAAAAATTAATTTATCATATTATTTAAATAAAATTTTTGGATAAATTTTTAATAAATATAACATTATTCTTTTATATAAATGAATTAGAAGGGTTCTAATTTTATAATATATATCACTTTCAATGTAGCTTGACGATTAACTGTCTCATTTGACAATAATTCGATTTGATTGACATCACAATATTTGTACAATAAAAGAAAACAAGAGAAAAATCAATCGCATATACAGTAAACATGTAATATGCTAAGGCCAGCGAGTCTCATGCAATCTTGCATGATATTTAATTATGTAGATATAATATATTTTTGTAATGCTTCTTTACCATTTTTGAGTTGGTCTTAAACCTTTCTTTTTTTTTTTTTTTTAAATATATTTCAGTATTTTTATCTTTAAAAAAAAATAATACACTCAGTCAATTTTTCTTTATTTTAATTTGATTCATTGATTTCTTAAGAACACATTAGTAAGTCAAATATTAAGGGCTCTTAAATTTTTGTGAAACGTTCTCTGATCTCGATTTTTTTCTAATATATTGAATAAACGATTTTAAAATATGAATAATTTTCACTCATTTCTTTTACGATTTGCAATAATTTCAACCAAGCAACAATGATTTAAAAATTAGACACCTATTTTCTTATAAAGTGTTGCATAAAAGCTTTGTAAAATTTTTTCTCTAAAGGTAATTAAAAAAAAAAAAAAATTCTCTAAAGTTTTCTCTGCGTTGTTTAGAAGGTTTAGAAGTTTTATTAAAATATTAGAAAAATAGCATGTTATAAGTGACTAACCATACTTATAACATACTCTACATCCAACTTCAAATCCACCATCTTTTGTACACTAATTTATACTTTACAAATTAAATTCAAGTAAATAAATTGACCATACTATTTTACAAGGCTAATAAATTATTTTAACTTGACAATAGGTGAGCAGAATTAGCTTTTTTCTTTAAAAAGAAGAAAATGAAACAAATCATCAAATAACTATATAAAATTACATTTATATATATAATTGATGAACACGATAGATGACATATGTCAAATATATTTTCAATCATTTAAAGCACATGAAACATAAAGTCTACAACTTTGTGTCAAGAATTGCTACAAAAAAGGAATCAACGAATCAAGAATAAGTTGGTAAGTGGAGTGGTAAAAAGTTACATCCCCCTCCCTCGACTTGCAAGCCAGTGGTTCAAAATCGCTCACTCCACCTCCGTTAATAAAAAAAATGTAGGATTTTATTTTATGTATATGTGTTGTTTCCCACTTAGATGTGAGCGATTTTCAATCATATAAGAACCGCTTTTTTAGAATATACCACCAGTGTCCTACCTATCAGCTCGGTCTCAATTATTTCTTGGGTTAGTACCAATAACTTAAAAAAGAAAACCAAAAAAGAACAAAACAAAACAAATTAAGAATAAGTTGCTACAGTGAATTCCAATTTAAAATCATTACTAATAGGAATAATGAAAATAGCAATTGAACATTTTATTTTGAAGTAAGAACTACCACGGAAAGGTTGTGGCTGATAATCAACATCTTTTATCATGTGATATTAAGCACCTTAACTTTTCTTTAAAGATACTTTTAAGTTAATTTACATTTATGTAAAGCTGAAGCTAATAGGTACTCTAAGTGACAGAGCTTAGGGGGCACCCGCAGGGCTCACGGCTCACGATACCCCAACTTTTATTTATTTATTTTAACTTACCTAGTTTTTATTTTTATTTTTTTTAAAAAATAACTAAATTATAATGTGTGTAAATATTGATTATATATATGTAAATATTGATCATACATATATATAAATATATATTTTGTTCCCCTTTAAATATTGTATACTAAATCTTTTTGGTTCCTTAAATACATTATTTTGACTCTATTCGTGTTCAATGAATAGGATAAATGACACGTATAAATTATACTTTTAGCCATTTAAAATACAATAACTATAAAGTCTAGAACTTTGTGTCCAGAATCATATAAATCATGAATCAACAAATCACAAGTTCTATAATGCATTTTGTTTATATGAGAATTTATTACCAACTTATAATGGTGAAAGATGTTGAATTACCCTTGTAAAAGGGACATGATAATAATTAAACAAACATTTAACAAGAAATTGATAGGTGATGATCATTTTGCAAATGCAATTGACAGGTCAAAAATACAATACACAAACATCCTAATCACCTGTAGTTGACTTCTAATAGCAGCAAATACTAACCATTTAGTGGGTGCCAAATTAGATGATTTTCACTATAAGCCTAGATTTTCTTACATTAGCCTCACCATGACTTGGAATGCTGCTCTTTTAATTCAAAATTCAAAGCTACAATATTACTTCACTTCAGCTGGATCATAATCTATCATGTCATAATAATCATGCTAGATTGTGCCTGCCTTCTTAAACCACTAACACACAGAAGATTGCAAGTAACATATGTATCTCCAGCAAAAGCAAGTAAATGAAGACATATGTTGAACCAATCCACAAACAAGATCAAACCACATAGGTACTCTTAAATGTATATCACGATTTAAATATTATATGTCCTACCTATTGCCAATAGATGATATTAAACCGTATCATATATGTGAACAAAAGTTTAAGACGAAACCTACACAAGATAAAACATTGTTTACTCGTGTCAAACGATTAGTGACTAAAAGGCATCCTAATCTGTTATGTTATCTTTCAGACCCTAAAACACTGAAACTTTCAGCTGTAAGTCCTCCATCCTGACTAGCTCAAACACACAGATGTCATCAGCCTTTAATTTCATCTCAGTCATAAATGCCTTCCACCCCATTTTGGTATAACATGCAGCTTTGTGCCAACCAATTTGAACAGGCCACTCTCTTCCATCTGAAACTTGTATAATGATATGTTTGGCACCTCGAGTCAAATACTTGGCAACAAATTTAGCTGGCAAAAACTGCATAAGCAAAAACAAATGCCACAAATCATGTAACAAATGCTAATATGAAAATCTGTTGGTCACATTTATTTGAAAAGCTTACCACAGAACCGCCACAGATATGACTTTGCCGGAAGAAAATCATAAAAGAAGGATATTTAGGCTTCAATGATTTTGCAACATTGAAAATTTTTTCTCTTTCTTCAGCTGACGAAACTCTATAATTTTCACTAAAAGCAATTCCTTTGCTTGCAAGTAATGCCAATAATTCTTTCTCATCTGCAAATTGTGGAATTGGATTAAAACATAAATAAATTTTCAGTCACTATACACAAAATAGGATCTATGAGTACAAAGATAATGAAGCATAGATTTTTTAAGCTCAAACTCGTTACCTTCATTTTGAGTTGGGTGCGTGTCTTCCGCACTGTGAGCGCTTGTCTTCAATATGGTCTTTTTAACCTTAAGGTCCCTGTCTTGAGCTAATGGACTTGGTGCATACAAAATTTCAGCATTTTTGTTCAAATGCTTCCTGTGATGCAAATTTCCCTGTGAACTGCATAGTTTACCCATTTCAGATTGGCCTGGCTTTGATTCACTCGTATGATTCGTCTCTTTTATCTGCACCAACTCTTCCCATTTACGCTTCTTGCTCTGCATCTCATTCTCACATTCATGGTTCAATTTTGAATTGTCAAGATTAGCAGCACCCCTGTGATTCCTATTAGTGAAACCACTTATCTGCCTAAAATCTTCATTTTCGATTTCATCGTGGGGAATCAAATTCTGCTCATCTTTACGCTTTTTAAAATTATAGGGATACTGAATCTCACAAGCCGTCGTATCAAAGATAAGAACATGAAATTTTGAATTCTTTTCATACTTGAATACCAAGAAGTATCCAACACGAATTGAATGATATTCTACGAAATCATTCCAACCATCAAGGAACCAAATCTTTCCCCCCTCTGAGGATAACCCCACGTGCCAAACTCGACCATTAGGAACGGTGAGTGTAGCAAAAACCGACAGTTCATCTCCAAATTTCCTCACAAACTTCTCTGGAATCCTCTGCAATTATACAAATTCTGTTAGACAATCTACTTCATAAAGAAGTGAACATCAAACAATTCCATGACATTACAGTCATATGTTTCATTATAAGACAGAAAACTCACTAGCTCATTCTGTTTCACTTATTAACAATTATATTAAATAGAATCCGTATATACATCATCAAAAAAGCTATCAAATATCACTTCTACCATATCATGAAAGTTACTTTCTTATCACACAAATTCATCATAAACAGCAAAACATAGTGTAGCATTTAAATCTACATACATATATGGTGTTTGGGAGCTATTTCTACAATGCAAACTTATTCCTTATAATTCTAGATTTTTATGCCGTTATTCGGATCCTTTAGTGGATCTCTTTGATTTCATCAGTATTATTTAATTTATGTTGCTACAAACAAGACTTCTCTCAGCTAAATTACTCTGCTATAGCTTTCTTAAATCTACTTGGTTTCAAAGCATATTCTGATTTCCAAGTTCAGAATACAGAATTCTAGAGATTATCATTTCTATTTTGTTATAAAGGAACCGCAAGAGATCATTTAAAAGTTGACAAGTAGTACATTTCATGCAAACGAATACCACATTTGTCAATTTCATCACTACTTCAAACACATAAATCAGTTTCATTCAACAAAGACAAAGCTAACAACTTTAGTCACTTTCAACACTCATTTTTACAACTCATTGATCACAAAGGAGTAAAGCACCAAACTTCCATACTACAAGCAAAATCCATCATAAATGACAAGCAAACTTCCAAACATGAAACCAAGCAAAATTTGGACAGACAAAATTTGTTCAATTACTCATTTTGATACGACCACTTGTGAGATTCAGTATCCCTATAATTTTAAAGAGCGTAAAGATAAGCAGAATTCGATTCCCCACGACGTAATTGAAAATGAAGATTTGAGGCAGATAAGCGGTTTCACTAATAGGAATCACAGGGGTGCTGCTAATCTTGACAATTCAAGATTGAACCATGAATGTGAGAATGAGATGCGGAGCAAAAAGCGTAAATGGGAAGAGTTGGTGCATACCTTCAATAAATCACAAACAAAGTTCCAAACATGAAACAAAGCAAAATTTGGACAGCAATGTAGAACTCAAGCAAAACAAAGCTTGAAAAATCAGAAATAGAAGTTGTGGGGTGTACCAGTTTCTTATCTTCAAGAGTAGAAGCAAGAATGACCCTGAAAAAGTGTTGGGGTGTGTCCGCCATCTCCATAGACTTCTAACACAAAAGTTGAAAAGTGCTAGTGGAGATCACTGCCATCCTCAACCTCAACGGAGGTCTGGTTCATCAACTACGGTTCATCATCATCAGTCATCAACACAAACAAGCATCTTTTGTCATCAATCATCAACACAAACAAAAATCACTGCCGCCATCATCAAACAGAACCCAAGAACATCATCATCAACACCATCTGCAAAATCATCAACCCACACAATCAAATCTGAAACAAAAAACAATTTCAAAGCCAAAAACCATCGACGTCGATCGAACCCAACTTGGAACCAGACCCACACAATCGAATCTGGAAAAGAAGGAAAAAAAAAACAAAAACAATTTCAGAGCCAAAAACCATCAACGTCGATCCCGATTTGGGTCTCTATTCGACGTGATGGAGACCCAAATTTAGGTCTCCATTTGCGAAGGAAAGGCGAGGGGAGTCGGAGGAGAGGAGCGAGTCGGAAGTGAGAGAGTCAAAGAGGAGGCGAAAGAGGAAGCGGTCGCAGAGGGAGAGGGCGGCAAGCAGGTTGACTGTGCTGGTGGTGGTGGTTGGGCACGGTGAGTCGAAAACAGTGAGTTGTGTAGAGGAGGTAGGAGAAAGAACTTCAACGGGCGTGGTCAACAGAGGGTCAGTGGAAAAGAGTCGGTGATTGAAGTTCAATGGGTCTTAATGTGAAGAACCTCAATGGGTCCCTGTTAGTGTTTCTGTTGATGAACCATCATCGGAGATTAAAGATGGCGGTGGAGACCCATGTTGGATCTCTACCGTCTACCTTCAACGGTGGAGATTTCAACGGTAGAGATCCAATATGCTAGTGTTTCTGTTGATGAACCATCATCAAGGGATATTTAAGATGGACAGACTACAGAGATCTAATCCGGTCTGTCATTTTCATTTTTTTTTTAATTTTTTATTTTTTTAAAATATTAATTTTTTATTTTTTTTAAATTGATCTAGACCATTCATTTTCAAGACAAACAAGTTAGATGCACGTGAATAAAATTATTTTTTATTGTTAAAATTTATTTCTTTCAAAATTTTAAGGGATAATTCTTAAAAACCACCCATAGTTTGTCGAAACCTCCATTTTTTCATTTTAGTTTGATTTTCATCTAAAATTCTATCTACTGTCACTTTTTTTAAGGTAAATGTTAGATGAAAGTAAAATACCAAATTTAACTTTGATTTAATTAATATTAAAATAGAGATAATTTCAAAAAATTTATTATGATTTATAAAAATATCATTTTTATCATCTATAATTTTATTTTTATCCAAAATTTTTTCTATAGTTTGTTTTTTAATAAAAATGTTAAAAAAAATTAAAATGTCGAATTTACTATTGGTTTAAATAATATAATAACATAAAAATATAAAAATTAAAAAATAAAAATAAATAGTATTAAATAAAAAATATAAAAAATCAATATATATATAATATAAAAAATAAAAAAAATAAAAAAGGAGATTAATTTTAAATTGAAGTCAAAGAAAAATTGAACAAAAAAAATGAAAAATTATAAAAAAAAATGAAAATCCAGTCTAGATGTTTAAGTTGAAGTTAAAGATATGGAAATTTTTAACTATCTTCAAAAAAAAATTAAAAGGAGATTAATTTAAAAATATATATATATATATATATATATTGCAAGAAAGGAAAGAAAAATTTTAAAAATAAAAATCCAGTACTTCAAAGAAGAACTAGATCACTAAAAATCCTTCATTTTTTAAGTTTCCAGTGGTTAGAAATCCAGAAAATTTTAGGTTTCCTGCGATCTAGATCTTATTTGAAGTTTTGGATTTATTTTGTTAAAATTTTCATTCCTTTTTTGTGATATATTTTTTTAATAAATTCCCTTTTAATTTTATATAGAGATAGTTAAAGACTTCTAGATCCTTAACTTCAACTTGAAGATTTGGATTGAAATTTTTTTTTTTTAATACTTTTTTTTTCTTGGTTTTTTTTTTTTTTTTTTTTTTTTTTTTTTTTTCTTTTTTTATTTTTATATTATTTTTATATTTTTAGATTTAATATTACTTATTTTAATTTTTTATATTTTTATGTCATTATATTATTTAAACGAAGGGTAAATTCGATATTTTAATTTCTTTAACATTTTTATTAAAATTAACGGTAGGGGGATTTTAGATAAAAATAAAATCATAAATAATAAAAATGATATATTTGCAAACTATAATAGGTTTTTTAATATTATCTTTAAATTTTTTATCGCATTTCTCATTTTACCCATGGAGTCAAATGATCAATAAAGTCAATCTAATGGAATCTGTGACCGTCGTCAGGGGCATTGTAGTCTGTGCACATGTCTTCAGGTGGTAGTTTGAGTATTTTTATTAATATCGGGTGATATTTTAGGTAAAAATGAAATCATGAGTGGCAAAAATGAGATATAGACAATACAACAAATTTTTTGGGATTATCCCAAATTTTAAAATTATTTTTAATTTTTTAAATTTTAAATTATTTTAAATGGATCTCTACTGTCCAAATGGACGATGGATATCCAAATTATTAACTCTCACGATCAATCATGGTCAAACTATTAATGTAGAGAATGATGTTGTAATAATAGGCAAACATGGTTTCTGTTTGTAATAAAGTATATATCTAGAGGGTTTTGAGTAATTCGCTCGAGGGCCACGCTTATGAATTATTAAAATTTCATAAAAGCGTAAATTGCATAAGTTTAGACCTAATTACAGCTAGCAAAACCTTCTTAATCAAAATTACATAAATCCTCCTATTGTTAGTGAGTGGTCGTTAGTAGTTAAGGAAAAAGGGGTAAAACTGTCCATTTCCCTTTTAAAATAATTTATACTATACTTAATTACTTAAATTAATTTTAGAAAATAGATGAATGAGATCAAATCTGTTCCATACACCACCCTATCTTTACCATTAAACAAAATAATTTACAAGTGAAATTAAAATGTAAAATAAATTTGATTTTTTTTAAAAGAAGCATAAATTAAATAAAAATAAATAAATAAATAACTTAAGAAGTCAAATGGACTCCATCTAAGAGATAGAGTTGAATCTATCTGAGAAGGAAATTGGCTCCATTAAAATCGACGTTGCTCCATCATAATGGAAAATCGAGATTGAGCAATTTGCTCCATTAGAGATGGAGCAAATTGCTTCACTATATATATATATATATATATATATATCTAATTTCTTTTTGGGAATTTCAAGCTTGAATTGTTTTGTGGGTGTTGTTTTTTTATATTGATGGAAGAAATGGAACTAGGTTTTGATTGTTCCTAGATTTGTTTGAAGATGAAGTTCCAGAAAGTTTGAAGTTGGGATGGAAATCCAGGAATGGTTGAAGATGAAGGTTTGAATATGGCTGAATATGATGTGATACTTTTTTTATCAAATAAATAAAATATTTTAAATGTAATTAAATAAGTAATAAAAATAAAATGTCTAATTTGCACCATCTTTGATGGATCAAATGGTGTAGATTTTTTTTTAAATGTATTTAAATGCTTTTATGTGTCCATTAATTAAAATAATTTTAAAAAGTATTTAATTAAAATTATATGATAAAATAAATAAATAAGGGTATTTTGCATATATTACTCTCAAAAGGTGATAAATCTTTAGATGGAGATAGGTAAAGCTTGTGCAATTTTGACATTGGAAAAATAAATAAATAAATAGGTCGGAGGATTTGTGCAAGAGTGGTAATATTTTAACCCCTCTAATACTGTATGCATACCTCAAAATATAATTATTTTTAAAATTTCAATATTGTTCTTCATAACATTATTGAAAAATTAAGGTGTACTAAATTGGATATGAAAAATGGAAAAAGACAACAATGGAAGGACATGGAGAAGACAATTAGTAGCATTTATGAACAAGCAGGTCCACCACCAAGGAAGAAGAAGAAGAAGGACATTAGTGGCACTTCTCAGCATGCATCACTATTAAAAGACTAGCACAAATATGTTATAAGCGAGAATATACCCCCTGATCAACTATGAAGTCAACTTTTTCATCCACGGGCAACTGCTTGAACCCAAACCTTGTATTTCGAACCTGCCATTGTTTGTAGGTCTTAGGTCTCTCAACCCTCTCCAAGCCCTCACATGCTGCAACATTTATAACTTTTCGCCCATAGAATTCTTTCTCAAACATTAATTTCATTTGATCCGTGCTGAGAATATTTATATCCTACATATCAAACAATATAAGGAAATGGAATAGTGACTGCCGGTACCATGTGACAAAGAAAGGGGCATTGTAGGATCCATTCGCGATAGATTGGATAAGAATATCTGGTTTTATCTTTCTAATCAAGTTTGGAAAGAGATTTTTTTTATTTTTTATTTTAATGGAAATTTTGATGGAGAGGGTGATGATGATGGTGATGGTGGAAAATTAGGAAGAAGAAAAAGGATATAATAGTAATTTATGGGGATGATTACAACTTCTTAATATTTTAAAAATAAATTAATGGAGTGAACATACAAAAAAAAAGGGGTGCAAATACAATATTATGGGGTGCCAATATTTGCCACTCTTTGTGCAATTTACTTTCATAAAATTGAATAGAGGAAAAGTTAAAAAGGTTTAATGGACTATTCAAATCCATGTGGGTAAGGCCCACCTTAAACACAGCTCATGGGTTGGTCCAAAGCTAACAAAACAATTAAGGCCCTGTTTGTTACTTGAGATGGGACTGGGTTTGGACTATTTTTTTGTCCAATCCTATGTTTGGTGACTCCATTCATCCATCATTAAATTATCCCATCACAAATTTATCTCAAACCTTTGGGATAAAACAAGCCCATTGAATTACATGGGTTAAAATTATCCCACCGCTTTGCTCCTTCTCCGACACGTCGCCGGCGCCATCTTCGTTATTGTTTCTGGTCTATTTTCTTCCTCTCTCGCCTCCTTTTCTATTCGTGCGCGAATACAACTACTCTCGCTCACCTCTCTCTCCTTCTGTTTCGTCTCTGTCATAGTTTCATCTCCGATCGCCGATCTTCATTTTCATCCTCATCTCTGTCAGTGGCTTTTGCACTCCCCGATCTCCTTCTTCATCTTCGTCTCTGACAATCACAGTTTGTGGAGGTTCAGGGTTGTAATCACTTCTTCATCTTCTTCGTCTTCTTCATCTTCGTCTCCGTCGCCGATCGTCGGTGTTGTAATGGCTTATGAAGAAGGGTGATAATGAAGGAGGTTATGAAGGTTTAGCCGATCACAAATGTAAAATTTGTGAAAAACCCCTGAAAAATTACTTTAAAATTCAATTTTATACCCACTATTTTTAATCCTATCATATTTCACCAAATATGGGATACTGTCCAATCCAATATCATCCCATCCCATCCAATCTAATCCCACATAAATTATCCAATTCTATCCTGTGCACCAAACGAACCCTAAAAGTCACAGTATTTCGCACCTAGCTAAAATTGGATTCACACACTTCTTTGTAAATACATCCATAGAAGATTATTTAAAAAAATATAAGTTATAATTATAATTCATTTAATAATTTTTTTTTTAATTTTCTTATGTTACATATTTATATATGATCAAAAATACCTTTTCTACTTAAATTATGCATTTTTTTAAAAAAATAATGGATGAGATGTACTACGTTTAAAAAAATATTATTTATTTATTTATTTATATGTTTTGAATACTTACCATTTCTAATATTTTAAAAATTCATCAAATTAATTTCTC
Organism: Litchi chinensis; assembly: GCA_019925255.1. Lineage (NCBI taxonomy): Eukaryota > Viridiplantae > Streptophyta > Magnoliopsida > Sapindales > Sapindaceae > Litchi > Litchi chinensis. The sequence goes on from CM034469.1 coordinate 8,176,195, forward strand.
TTAGCAAAAATCTAAGAGTCAAACATCACAAATTATGTACAGATCAAAATACCCTTATAATCATGTTTTTATTTTAATTAAATTTAAAAATAAATAAAATAAATTTTTAATCAAAATAAAATTAAAAATTAAAAGTATATAATTATTAAAAAAAAAACCTAACATACAAATGAACATCTAAAAACAAAATCAAACTTAGAACTCGAAAATCAAACATCTAAAAATAAAATCAAACTCAGAAGTCATCACCACCACACCCATAAATCAAACTCATCGGTTTATCAAAATCAATAACACAATGAAGAAATCAAACATGGAAAAACAAAATCAAACTCAGAAATCAACACCATTACACCCAGAAATCAAAATCATATGTTTGTCAAAATCAAGGATGCGATGAAGAAATCAAACTCAGAACCCATAATTCAAACATGGAAGAACAAAATCAAACTCATATATCATGACCACCACACCCGGAAATCAAACTCATCCGTTTATTAAAATCGTCGACAAACTAGAAGCTCTCTAAGAACAATCACCATTGATGAACCAAATCGACAAATAGCCGCCAATAACAACCACCATCCCCACTATGGTCGCCAATAACAGCCACTGTCCTAAGCTCCGAAAGCAAGTCTTCTTCGTGCAAAAGTCACCTCCATCGTTCTCGCATCTCCTCTTTCGTCATCGACTGCAAATGGGGTTTTCCTTCTCTCGTCGTGCTTAAGCATCCAAAACGCCACGACGCATCAAACGGTCTTTCTTCTTTCGCTGTCCCTAAGAAATCATCACCGCCGTCGACTTCAAATGGATCTTCCTCTTCCACCGTTTCGCATTTAAGATGTCGTCACCAAGTAGGTCTTCCTTCTCTCTTCCAACTGTGATCGGTCTGAAACAAGTGGATAAGGACAAAGGGAAGAAAGCTGTTCACCATGCTATAGGGTATTTGGTGTGGCGATGATCTAGTGAAGATGTTGAGGACATTGGGGGCATTGATCTGGTAGGGGATCTGAAATTGAGAGCGTTGAGCTGGTGGCAGTGTTGATGATTATTGTCGATGTTGATTTCTAGTTGACGAGAGTTCAAAGTCCAATACCTGCAATCAATGTGAAGTAAAACAGAAAACACAAGAAAAATAGAAAGCAGAGAACAATAACAACACACAAAGAAGATTTTTAACATGGTTCAGCAAGTGTGTCTATGTCCACGACTATTCCTCTTAATAACTCTGCAAAGAAACAGTATTATATTACTTGTATGTGTCTGTATATGTTACAATGAATTTCAGCCTCTATTTATAGGGAGAGGTAGTTACAATTTAAGTTGAAATAAAATAAGAAAAGAATCTCACTTAACTATATTTCCTAATTGGTTAGCACTGAATTAGGAAACTGTTCCGCTAAATCAGAAATCACGTTTACTAAGTTTGAATTTGAATTTATTTTCAATATTGGTAGAAGAATCACGATTAATTTGGATTACTGTCTTTTCTGGAAGATTTTCTTATCTAACTGGTCACTGAGCGAGCTATAAACTGCATTAGACAATCTCGAGCTAGACATTGTTCTAAGCAACGAACCGTGCATAGTGTGAACTGTATAATACTAGCAACGATCTATAATATTGTCGTGATGCGAGCTCGCTCATGCAAGCTGCAAAGCTTGCATGAGCTAGACGTTGATAATCTGAGCTTTGTCCGCTGGGCCACTTCATTAGGTTGACTTGTTGGGCTTTTATCGGACTTTTATCGGGCTTTTATCAGGCTTTTACCAGCCTATTTATTGAATCCAAAAAATACTCATAACATCAGCCCCCCAACTCCCAGTTCGTTCTGCGAATTGGGAGCTTGAGTTCACTAGTAAAAGTTAACTTGTCTTGAATTGTCGTTTCACGCTCTTTCAAATTCTATCCCATCAGTTCTTATACGTGGCAACCATTTAGACGATAATTGAACCGGCACTGGAATGTCTCGTGCCATGAGCATTTAATGTGCACGTCTTTCAACTGAGGGTCCCATAATTACAAAAGCCGTAATTCATGTTGTACCATTGGATATACTGCGGTTATACGACACTCAGATCGAACGACTAGGGTGCGAACTTAGCCGCCCATATAAACTGGTGAAGCTCTTTCACTTGTCATTTTCTTCTCCAACCACAGAGTCTCTCTTTGCTGCGCTTTTTCACTGGTTCTTCACAAACTCTTCATCTTCAGTCACCAGATTTCTTATTTCTTGATGAGGATTCAAAGTAAGTTCTGTTTCTGATTTCAAGCTTTTGATTTTTAGTCTATTTTCATTGCATTTGTGTTGCGTTGAACTTGTATTATACTTTCTGTGCTTGAAATGAGTTTGAACGTTTCGTATTCTCGATGTTGAGTGTTATGCTCTTGTATTTCTTATTGATCACGACTCTTTATTATCTGTTGGTTTGATCTTGTTGCTGGTTTATTCGCGATCTATTTATTGTTTATGACTTATCATGCATGTAAACTGTAAGATTAGGTATCCTGTAGATCTTTAGCTTATAGGTCGTCCTCTTATAAGTCGAGCCCCTCATTATATTAGCAATTTGTGTGGCGTTTGCAATCTGTAGAGTGTGGAACTTCCTTATTAGGAAACTCGAGACATTTAAGCATGGTCTGCTTACGGCGACCTAACTGTACCCCTTTTATGTGTAAATAGCTTTAAGTTACGATTGCCGAGCACACAAAATAGAGGGTGAGGAATCATCCAGCTCGGAAGAGCTCGCTTTTGATAGAATCCGTAATGTTGGTGAAGAAACTTTTCAGAGCGAAGAAGTCCCAGAGCAGTTCGCAGCTCGGGCAGATTCGGAAACAACTCGTCAACTTGAGGAGGAACAGTGAGCTCGCGAGGTGTTCATTCATCATTCCTTTAATATAGATTATACTGAGATGGGGGGAATCATTCTTCAATACTGCATTCCCAAAGGTTGCCACGTGATGTTCCCTGCTTCTGATGACCACGCGTGCTATCCTCCCAAGGGGTACATCGCCATCAGTACCCAACATATGAGGCACGGGCTCAGGTTTCCAATTCCTGCCTACCTCGTGGAATTTCTGAACAGGCTCAAGCTCTTCCCGTTCCAGCTGACTCCAAATTCGTATTCGCAGTTGACGTCCTTAGCCTTAGTTTTCCTTAGAAATAATCTTCCTTCCCCAACTCCAAAAGTCTTTAGCCACCTCTTCAGTATCAAGGCTGCTAGTAGCGTAAAAGATGGGATGCGAGAGGGAATCTACTACCTCGCAGCTCGTTAAACAGATTACAAGAGCCTCTTACCCCGAGGTGAGGCAAAGGACAAGTCAAACACCGGGGCTTACAAGACGAGCTGGTTCTTCATTTCCTGTCCTTCCCTCATTCGTCTTGACAATTTTATTTTAAGTCTAGGTAGATTGAAGGGGAAACCACTGCGGGCTAATTTTTTTTATTTTTTATTTTATAAGCTAACATTATCTGTTTTGCAGACGTCAAAAGGGATAAGCCCACCCTCAGCAACGAGGAGGAAGAAGTCCTTAAAGTGCTTGCGGATTCAAACGAAGCAGTTCTTAGCAACGCGCTTGATGAAGACCTCCTTAGTACTTACAGATTGGCTCCTCCTCGCAACTGCATGCTGTTGGACAATAAAAAAGACATAAGAAGCAGAAGAGATAGAGATCTTCCTTCTGTGTTTGAAATTGAGAGTGAGGAAGAGTCTGCTCCCTCCTCACCATCAGATCAAACTCCTGCTCCTGCTTCCCCAGAAATTCCAATTCCAACTCCAGCTTAGGCAGCTCCATAAACTTCTGCTCAAGCAGAACCATCCTCAACTCCTGCTCAAACAACTTCAGTTCCAGCTTTTGCTCAAGTGGCTTCGGCTCCAGCTTGTTCTTTGCACACAGATTCAGCTTCACAACTAACTTCAACTTTTGCCCCTGAACGAGCTCTAAATATGGGAAAGCTCTCTCTTCTGAAATATCCTTGAAAGCGACCTATTGACCTTGAAACTTATGCAGCTGCTCCTTCTAAGCGACCTGCTTAGACAAAAACTTCTTCAGTCGTTGCTCTCAACGAGGTACCACCTCCAGCATCAGTTGCAGATCTTCTATAAGTCTCAGCCCCCTATTCGCAACCTCAGGTGGGGGAAGTTCAATCTGAGGCCCTACCTCAAGAAACTGAAACCAACACTCGCGGGGATGGAAGGAAAAAGATAATGTGCGGTCTTACCTCGACCATGTGACGTTATGCAGATAAAAGCAAAGAGCCTGAGGTCACACAAGCTGAGGAGACTGCTTCACTGACCAGGCCACGCCGTGAAGATGGACTAGGGGGAAGATATCTAAGGTCATTCCTTGACAACTGGTCAGACATCATATTGACCCATACGAGGAGCTTAGAAAATAAATCTCTTAGCGGTCTGGATTTGGCTGAATACCTAGGTCGGCATGCAATGCTGATAACTTTCTTCCTTTAATCTCTCGCTTCTCTAATTTTTTAAATATTAACTTGTAGGGTTTTATGTCGTTTTAGGGGCAATAAAACAGGGGAAGGAAACTAGAATCTTTGATGATCGAATAATGAGATTGGAGACTGAGCTGAAGAAAGCGAAAGAAGAGATCAAGTCCTTGATTGAGGAGGCTCTGGATGCCAGAAGGCACCAGGAGATTCATGAGGCACAATTGATGGATGCCAACATAACTAAAAGAGAAGTTGAGGAGGCCTTAATGCGCATAGAAAGCGGCTATGAAGTTTCGAGGTCGCATCTCACCGCCTTACTTTGCAACTATGAAGATGATTTGAGCAAGGCAAAGGATGAGTTGAAGTAATCCGAACAGCGAGCTGAGGGGTTGAACAGCAAATAAAGGTTGTGTCAAAACGAGCTGAGATGGCCGAGTAGCAAGTAGAGGCTGTGCTGCGACGAGCTAAGGCTGCTGATCGTCGTGCAGATGACGCTTGTTTGGAGGTTGCTGTTTTGAAAGAAAAATCTACCAAAGAAGTGGAAGTACAGGTCACTAGAGCCAGAGATAAGGCTGAAACAAAAACGAGTATCAACTTGCTCTTCACCCTGTGGAAGTCTCATCTCGAGCTGAATTTTTCTATCTTTGGCGAGGCGGGACTTGAGGAGGTGGAAAAATTCAAAATTGAAACTGCTTTATCTCTAGTCGTTTCAGAAGTTCTTCCTCTGGCAATGGAGATTCTTGGTGAAATTCTTGGTGCGACCTCCCAAGCTGACCTTGCTCAGGTCACCGAGCTCTTTAGTGATGACTATTCTAGTGAGGAATCTCTTTCAGAATCAGCTCCTCATGCTTAAGGCAATAAATAGCTCACCTTGTTCCTTGTCTTCTGAACTCAGTTTCTATATTTTAGCCTTGTACTCCATTCACCTCGACTTGTAATGGACTTTTTTAATAAAATTTCTTTATCTTGACTTCTATGTTGAATGTGATTGAATTTCTTCATTTTGCTGTTATATTTCACTCCTCATTTTACAAGTTATGGAACTTCCCAACCAGTCAAAGATAAACTGGTAGAATGTGATAATTTTGAGTTGGATAGTAGGTTGCAACCTCGATTATCATGTTGATAAATTTGTGAATTATGCAGGGGGTTGTAACATCGTCTGCCATAGTAATATTTTGCGAGCTATGCAAGGGGTCATAGCTTCGCCTGCCATAACGATATTTGTGCGAGCTATATAGGGGGTCGTAACCTCGCCTGTCATAGCAGTAAATTTGCAAGCTATGCAGGGGGTCGTAACCTCGCCTGCCATAGTAGTAAATTTGTGAGCTATGTAGGGGGTCGTAACCTCGCCTGTCATAACTATAATTTTGAGAGCTATGTAGGAGGTCGTAACATTGTTTGCCATAGCTGTAATTTTGTGAGTTATGTAGGGAGTCGTAACCTCGCTTGCCATAGCAGTAAATTTGCGAGTTATGCAGGGTGTCGTAACCTCGCCTGCCATGACAGTAATTTTACGAGCTGTGTAGGGGGTCGTAACCTCACATGCCATAGCTGTAATTTTGCGAGCTATGTAGGGGGTCATAACATCGTCTGCCATAACTATAATTTTAAGAGCTATGCAGGGGGTCATAACATCACCTGCCATAATTGTAATTTTGTGAGTTATGCAAGGAGTCGTAACCTCGCTTGCCATAGCTATAATTTTGAGAGCTATGCAGAGGGTTGTAATCTCGCTTGTCATAGCAATATTTTTGCGAGCTATGGAGGGGGTCGTAACCTCGCCTGTCATAGCTATATTTTTGTGAGCCGTGGGCGTGACAATAAGCTAATAGGATGGAACCTGCTAGCTTAGTAATCTCATAAAACTTGGAGAACATGTGAATAAATTATTAGAGTAATCACTCAATAACACAAGCAATGTGAGGAACTTGTGAATTTTCGTTAACTCTGATAAAATTGGAATTACAAATTTTACATATGTAATCAAAGGGTTACCGATAGTATGGACAAAGATGCTCAGCGTTCCATGCTCGAGAGACTTCAGCACCATTCACATTTGCTAGACGGTAGGCCCGATTTCCCAATTTTTTTTTTAATAACATAGGGACCTTCCCAGTTTGGACTCAAGGACCCATCGCTATCTTTGCGAGCTCCAGGCAAGATAAGACGTAGTACTAGATCGCCCACGTTGAAACTCCGAACTTGAGTCTTTCTGTTGTAGTACCTTGCAATCCTTTGCTGATAAACTGCTACCTTAAACCGTTCTGCTTTCATCGCCTCTTCAAGCAAGTCTAGGTTTATGGCAAGTAGTTGATCGTTGTGTTCTGGATTGAAGGTTGCTTTATGTTGCGAGGTCATTTCTAGCTCCGCTAGGATCATAGTTTCGGATCCGTACACCATTGAAAAGGGCATTTCGCTTGTGGTGTTGCGAGTTGTGGTCCTATAAACCCATAACACCTTTTGTAGCTCGTCCACCCATGCTTATTTCTTCGCTTCCAGCCTCGTCTTCAAGGTCAACTTTATTATCTTATTTACAGCTCCAACCTAGTCCTTGGCTTGTGAATGATCTACTGCTGAGAAGCTCTTGACGATCTTCAGGTTGTTGCAGAACTTGAGAAACTGGTCGCTGCTGAACTGAGTCTCATTATCTGTCACGATATGCTAAGGAACCCCAAACCTGCAAATAATATTATTCCACACGAACTTTTCAATTTTTGTTATGGAGATCTCGACCAACTCCTTGGCTTCTGCCCATTTGGTGAAATAATCTACAGCAACCACAGTATGTTTGCACCTTCCGTAAGCTGTTGGTAGCGGCCCAATCAGATCCATTCCTCAGATCGCAAAGGGTCATGGGCTCACCATTTGTTAGAGATAAGCTGATGGAGCTTGTGGAACCTGAGCGAACTTTTGATATTTGTCACACTTCTTAATCAGGTTGATGGCCTCCTGCTTCATAGTGGGCCAGTAAAACCCTTGCCAGAGTGCCTTTTGAGATAGAGACAGCCCCCCGACATGATTCCCACAATGACCCTCGTGTATCTGCTTCATCATAGTCTCGCAGTCCTGGCCATCAATGCACCTCAAAAGCGGGGCTGAAAACCTTTTTTTATATAACACGTCGTCATAGCCGCAATATCGGGCTGCCCTAACTTGCAAGCATCGTGCTTCAAATTTATCACTCAGCAACTTTCCATCCTGCAGATAACTCAAAATTGGGCCCATCCAGGAATTAGGCTATACAACTATGGCCATCACCAAATCTTTCTCTTCGGTGCTTGGAACTGGTAGGAACTCTACTGGGATTGTCTCTAGAAAGTCTGCATCTTGAGTGGTTGTCAGGCGAGCTAGTGCATCTGCATATGAGTTATGAGCTTGCGGAATCTGCCTAACTTCGTACTTCTGAAAAGTACTTAGCATCTCATGAACTTTCTGGAGGTACATAGTTATCTTGGGTCCTCTGGTCTGATACTCTCTCTGTATGTGGCAGACCATGAGTTGAGAGTCGCTGAAAACCCTTAATCATTCAGCTCACATCTCCTTAGCCAGGTGCAGGCCTGCGAGCAGTGCCTTATACTCGGCTTCATTATTGGTAGCTTGGAAATCAAATCTCAGGGCACAAAGGAATTTATGGCCTTCAAGACTTATTAACAAAATTTCAACTTCGACCTTCTGCTTGCTAGGCGACCCATCAATATACAACTCCCAAGTCGGACCTTCAGAGGATTCGGCCTCTTCATCTGCAAGCCCAGTAAATTCTGTGATGAAATCTGCTAGAGCTTGAGCATTGATTGCCATCCTTGATTTGAACTGGATATCAAATTGTGCGAGCTCTACTGCCCATTTGAGTAGGCGACCTGAGGTTTCTGATTTTTGGAGGACCTACTCCAGCGGATATCGGGTGAGGACTTCCATGCTGTAGGCTAGAAAATAAGGCCGCAGCTTCCTCAATGCAACTACTAGGCAATAGATGAGTTTCTCCATCTGCGAGTACCTGGTTTCGGTATCCTGCAACCTCTTACTTACATAGTATATAGGAAGCTGTGTCCTTTCTCTTCTCTCACTAAAGTAGCACTCAGAGTCTGCTGAGATACTCTCAAGTATAGAATGAGCTTCTCTCATTTTTTGGGTTTGGAAAGGAGTGGAGCTCGTCTCATATATTCATTCAATTGTTGGGAAGGCATCTCACATTGTTCAGTCCACTCGAAGTTCTCTGCCTTTTTAAAACATAAAAAAACGGGATGCATTTGTCTGTTGCATTCGAGATGAACCTGCTAAGTGTCGTGACATGGCCATTAAGGCTTTGTTTATCTTTGACCTGAGTATGAGGCCTTATGTCAATCAATGCTCTGATCTTCTCTGGATTGGCCTCGATGCCTCTATTATTCACCATGAAGCCAATGAATTTCCTTTAAGCTACCCAAAATGCACACTTATACGAGTTCAGCTTCATCCTGTAGCTCCTCAGAATCTGGAACATTTCCTCCAGGTCGCGCATATGATCACCCACTTGCTTGGATTTCATCAACATATCATCTACGTAGACCTCCAAGGCCTTCCCAATCTGTTCCTCAAACATCATATTCACCAAACGTTGGTAGGTCGCTCTTGCATTCTTCAGCTTGAAGGGCATCACCTTGTAATAATATAAATCGTGATCGGTTACAAACGAGGTGTGCTATTCGTCTTGAAGATTCATTGGAATCTGGTTATAGCTCGAGTACGCATCCATGAAGCTCAAGAATTGATGGCCAGTTGTTGCATCCATAAATTTGTCTATTTTGGGCAAGGGGAAGTTATCATTTGGGCACGCCTTGTTTAAATCTGTGAAGTCGATACAAGTTCTCCACTTCTTATTCTTCTTTTTTACAAGTATAGGGTTGGCGATCCAAGTTAGGTAGTAAGCTTCGCATATAAACTTGTTTGCCAGTAGCTTGTTTACCTCTTCCTTCAGCGCAAAATAGTGTTTCTCTGTCATTGGTCTTCTCTTTTGGTGAACTAGCCTGTGGTGGAGGTCGATGTTCAATTTGTGCGACATGACCTTGGGGTCTATCCCCACCATATCTTCATGAGTTTAGGCGAAAACATCCAAGTTCGCCTTAAGAAAGTCAGCGAGCTGGGCTATTACTTCTGGGGTTAAGTCTTTTTTCAGTTTCATGCACCTCTTTGGATCTACCTCGCTGACTTGGACATCCTCCAGCTCCTCGATTGGCTAAGTGGCTCGGTCCGCATCCACCTCGCGAGGGTCGAGATCATGACTAACCTCCTTTTTACTCATAGCTCGTGAACGCCCCTCGAAACCATATTCACCTTCTTTCCTCTGACGCCCAATCTTCACAGCATCTTCATAGTAGCGTTTGGTCAAATGCTGCTCTCCTCAAACATACCATATGCCATTGGGGGTTGGAAACTTGATTGTGAGGGTCTTAGTTGATGTAACCACGTCTAGGTCATTCATTGTAGGTCTTCTCAGGACCACATTGTAAGTTGATAGGCAATCGATGATCAGAAAGTCCGCCAACACAGTAGCTTCATACCTACTTCCCCGAGCGTGAGTGGCAACTTAATCTGGCCCACTGGCGTGATGACATCTTCAGTGAAGTCATAAAGAAGCTCTGAGGAAGGCTTCAATTGTTTTGCTCCTAGCCTCATCTGATCAAAGCAACTCCTATACATAACATTGACCGAACTCCCAGTGTCGATCATGATATATCGCACCTCTATATTACTGATCTTGACTCGGATAACAAGTGCATCATTGTGAGACCAGTGCACGCCTCTAGCATCTTCCTTGGTGAACATAATATCATCCGAGGTCGTCTTCGCCTTCTTCGTAGGTCCCTCTGACCCACTAACCTGCAAGGTATGATTCGCTTCTCGAACATATCTTTCATACAACCTGTTTGATGCACCTACCATATGGGGGCCACCGTGAATAGTAAAAATCATCCTTACCGTAGGTTTGTGTTCTAGCTAGGGAGCTCGTTGGGGCTGTTGCTATGCTAGCTGTTGTTGCTGCTGAGGTTGTTGTCGCAGAGGTCGCGAGTCTGTTGGTCTCACCACGTAATCTCTTAAGCGACCTCTTTTGATCAATCTTTCTGTTGTGCAAATTTTAGTACTCGCAAGTGCACGAATTTATTATAGAATAGATTATATAAGTACGAGATCGATCCCACAAAGATTGATAAAATATTAATCTAAATCTAAATTAAATTTAATTCTAATCTAGTTAACAATATTTGAGAATTAATTAAAACTAAAGAAAATAAAATTCTAAATTAACAAAACAAAATTAAATTGCAAAACTCAATCAATAGACGAGAAATCTAAGGTTCAGAATCTACCATTATCAACTTATAACGTTTTACTATTCAAAATATTATTCTCAAAAATTAAATAAACAACTTAGAAATCAATCTGTTATTTTCTCAGGATTTATCAATTAAACTTTAAAAAATAAACTTATGTAATTCTTACTTCAAGACCTCAAATTTATAAGATCTAAGTATTATATGTATCAAATATTGAAAAACACATAATCAAAAATCTTATATTTAAACCTTTTGAATCCAAAGTCAAATTAATAAAATAATTTTATAACAACCAAAAATACTTGATATTTAAGGTGAAACTAATCTTATTTTATCAATCAATGAAACTAAGAATTATTAAACATTAGAAACACAAAACTGAGAATAATATTCAAATAGCAAAATCATTATAAAATCAATAATGGTTTCATCCTACACCTCAGAAAAGAAAATTAAACAAATATGGTGATAACAAGAATAAATAAATCAAAACCCGGCATCATTCTTTTGGAACTTGGCTACTGAATTTTGTTTTCTTGACTGCTGAAATTTTGTTTGTCTTCTTTTTCCACCAACTGCTGTCTTGTTTTTTTTCTCCCGTCACTGCTGTGTTGATTTTTCTTCTGTTTTTCTCTTCTTTTTACTGCTCGGCTGCTTTTTATATACTACTGCAATTTCTGATTTTAATAAATTAAAAACTGCTATTTTCCTTTCTTAATTACAGCACTATTTTCTTATTTCCAAAAAATCTGCACAGCAGCTTAATTCTTTAAAAATCTGCACAGCTTTCCTTTTCTCTTTTCTCTTCATTAAAAATCTGCAACTTCCTCTTCTTTCTTGATTTGTTTCCTCTTTTCTTCAATGATTTCTTTCCTTATCTCCACCATTTTCCTAATTGCATGATAAAGATTTAGGCAACACTTGAATACTTGATTGATTGGGATCTTGACTTGACAAAATTGTAATTTTTCCTCATTCAGCACACAAATCTTCTTTTATTCCTGTTTCACCAAAAACACAATTAATTAAAATAACTTAACATAAAATTGGACTAATAAATCAATATTTAAAGGTAATAAATGTATATAAATTATGTGTATCAAATACCCCCAAACCTAGATTTTGCTAGTCCTCAAGCAAAACTAAAAATTTTAAAACAACCTAAACTAAAAACACAGAAAATAAAAACACAATCCATTTTCGTAGGTAAACACGATGACATTAAGCGTATGCCACAAGCCTTTAAACCCCTAGGTGTCCCTAGTAGGAGGAGTTGTGTCTCCTGAGGGTTTACCAGCAACGATACCCACAAACGTTAAAATACTCTACCCCTAACTCATCAACATCTCACTAAATGCAAATTAACAGAAATCTCATACATGCATGATCTTGTATCAAGACTAAAGATAAGTCATTAATGGTCTAAAACACAATCATCAACAATCTCACACCACTCTCAAAGCAATTTCATTTCAAAACACCACATTCACATGTCATGGACTTATTTCGCCTCGACTCTAATCCTCACAAGATATCTCTCATGACTCTCAAGAATCCTAAAGCAAACACTCATGCAATCATATGTGATAGAAGTTATGTAAAGGCATAGCAAGCGTCATTTACATCACATATAAATATAGACGTTAAAAAGAACCGCACTTTTAAGTGAATAGATCTCATGACTGTAATCAAATACTAAGAATGTAGATAGAGCATGATGACATACTTCAACTCTCAAATTGGACTTCCCCTTAAAGATCAATAGGTCAATATTGAAGGTTGTGTTTGGGCTATGGTTATGTAAGAAATTTCAAGATACAGGTTCAAAAGAACTTAGGATCATACCAAAACACTTCATTTATTCTCTTTAATTCATCACAACCTCTCTCTTTTCTTTTCTTTCTTATCACAAAAATTTTCAATTCAATACTTTCTTCTTTCGTTCACTTTCATCTCCCTTTCTGTACATCTAGGCATCATAAAACTTGTGCTTCTCACTATTTCTTTTTTTTTTTTTCATTTTTCATTTTTTTTCTATTTTCACTTTTTTTTTTCACAATGCTATTTAGAAACACACTTCTTTTACTGCATATGCCCATATATATATCATATAAATATTAACACTTCAATTCCCTTCTTCTCTTTCACCACATAGCATGATCCCAAGCTTCATAAGGTATGATTAAATTTAAAAGCTCAAAATGGTCATTTAGTAAGGGTAAACAAAGAAAAAGGTTTAAAGTGTTTGGCTTCAAAGACTTTATGATGTATCTTAATTCAAAGTAAGAAAGGCTTTCATGGTGTAAAAATTGCCTATATAACTTCTAAGAAGTCGATCCAATTTTTAAATTAAAGCAACTCATGTTATCTACAATGATGATTTGTTCTTTAGTATTCAATGCAAAACCTATAGAGATCATCTATTAAGAACAAAGTGAAAAGTGTTTAAGAGTAGAAACAAATAAATCTCTAAAAAAGAAACGCTTAAAAAGCTCAAATCCTCACCAAAGGTAGTCTCCACTAATAGTCCACAATTCACGTAAATATGATATTCATCCACTCAATTAACTAAGATCATGGCAATCAAAAGTCTTAAATCATGTAAAGATGTTCATGGCTATTCCTTAGTAAAGATATCCAACCAAAGACATGCATTAAGACTCCATTAACAAACACAAAGTAATTAGTCAACTTGTTAGGATAGAATTCAAAAACAAAGAAAAAAATGAAAAAATTTGAAAATTTTTACAAAAACATTTTGCACCACCCCCAAACCTATTTTAGACATTATCCTCAATGTTTCCCTATCTAATATCCAAAAATTGCTCAAACGAGTATCCAAAGATGTAAGGAAATAAAAAGAGACAATATAAAATAGTAAGGGAGAGATCACAACTTATTGGCTCCATCATGTAATCTAACACAAGAATATGAATCAAGAATGAACATTAGAATATCATTAATACTTGAAAGAAAAAGAAAGAAAAAAAAAAAACTAAAATTAACATGAATCACACAAACGAAAACAAACACTTAAAAAAAATAAAATAACAACGCTATAAAAAAATAAAAGAAAAAGAAAAAAATAAAAAATTAAATTAAATCTAGACTCAAAGGAAGGTCCATCCTGATAAACAGGATCTTCCAACAATGTTTCCTCTACTTCTGGACTTCTTAACTCCAAGAAATGTTTCAATCTTTGACCATTGACTTTAAACACATCACCATTCTTAGGGTTCTCAATTTCAATAGCACCATGAGGAAAAACAGTGCATACAATGAAAGGACTTGACCATCTAGAACGCAACTTGCCAGGAAATAGATGCAAACGAGAATTATATAACAAGACTTTCTGACCAAGTGAAAAGGATTTCCTGAGAATATCCCTATCATGAAAAACCTTCATTCGATCCTTGTAATGTTTAGCACAATCGTAAGCATCATTCCTCATCTCTTTTAGCTCATTCAGTTGGAGTCTTCTATGATTACCTACATTATCAAGATCAAAATTCAATTTTTTAATGGCCCAATAAGCTCTATGTTCCAACTCCACCGATAAGTGACATACCTTGCCATAAACAAGTCGATAAGGTGACATTCCAATAGGGGTTTTGAAAGCAGTACGGTAAGCCCACAATGCATCATAAAGTTTCAAAGACCAATCTTTTCTAGTTGGGTTAACCGTTTTTTCAAGAATATTTTTAATGTCCCTATTAGAAATCTCAACTTGTCCACTTGTTTATGGATGATACGGTGTTGCAACTTTATGTGTAATACCATATTTTTTCATTAATTGCTCAAAAGGTCTATTACAAAAATGTTTTCCCCCATCACTAATGATTGCACGAGGTGTACCAAATCGAGAAAATATGTTTTCTTTCAAAAATTTAACCACCACCTTGTGATCATTAGTTTTACAAGAAATTGCCTCCACCCATTTAGAAACATAATCCACAGCAACAAGAATATAGAAATTACCAAAAGAATTAGGAAATGGACCCATAAAATCAATGCTCCAAACATCAAATAATTCAACAACAAGAATAGGATGTAAAGGCATCATATTTCTACGAGTAAGACTTCCTAATTTTTGACACCTCTCGCAGGAACTACAGTATGTGTGAGTATCCTTAAACAAATTTGGCTAATAAAAACCACATTGTAAAATTTTTGCAGCGGTTTTCTTGGAACTAAAATAACCTCCATAAGCATGATCATGATAAAAAGAAATAACTTCTAATTGTTCACTCTCAGGCACACATCTTCTAATGATTTGGTCAGGACAATACTTAAACAGATATGGATCATCCCAAAAATAGTGCTTAACCTTGGCTAAAAATTTCACACGATCTTGTTTAGTCCAATGTGTAGGTATTTGACCAATAACAAGATAGTTAACAATGTCAGCATACCAAGGAAATTGAGACACAAGCATGAGCTGCTCATCAGGAAAGGACTCTCTAATTGGCACGTGCTCATCTACAAACTCAACTACTAACCTTGACAAGTGGTCAGCTACAACATTCTCTAAACCTTTCTTATCCCTAATCTCGAGATCGAATTCCTATAACAACAAGATCCATTTAATTAGACGATGTTTAGCATCTTTCTTGGACACAAGATATTTCAATACAGCATGATCTGAATAGACTATCACTTTAGACCCAACCAAATAAGATCTAAATTTTTCTAATGCAAAAACTACTGCTAACAACTCTTTTTCTGTGGTGGAGTAATTGAGTTGTGCATCACTGAGAGTCTTACTGGCATAATAAATCATATGAGGTAGTCTATCAATACGTTGTCCTAAAACAGCCCTTATGGAATAATCGGAGACATCACACATAATCTTAAAAGGAACACTCCAATCTGGTGGCCTAATAATAGGTGCAATTGTCAAAAAGGTCTTGAGCTTCTCAAAGGTTCTCAAACAATCATCATCAAAGTTAAAATGAGTGTCTTTAACAAGCAAGTTACACAAAGGCCTAGAAATCTTACTAAAATCCTTTATGAACCTACGATAGAATCCTGCATGACCTAGAAATGACCTAACCTCTTTAATTGTCTTAGGAGGTGGAAGACTAGAAATCAAGTCTACTTTACCCTTGTCTACTTCAATCCCATTATTGGAAATAACATGCCCAAGAACTATCCCTTTCCTAACCATAAAGTGACACTTCTCTCAATGAAGCACCAAGTTCTTTTCCTTACACCTAACTAACACTAAGGTCAAGTGGTGGAGACACTCATCAAAACTAGATCCAAACACTGAAAAATCATTCATGAATACCTCTAAGAACTGCTCTACCATGTCAGAAAAAATACTCATCATACACCTTTGAAAAGTAGCAGGAGCATTGCACAATCCAAATGGCATACGATGGTAAGCAAAAGTGCCAAAAGGACAAGTAAAAGTGGTTTTCTCTTGATTCTCAGGAGCTATAGGAATTTCGTTATAACCGGAATAATCATCAAGGAAACAATAAAATATTGAAGGGAAAAAACAACAATTGTTTTTATAAAATAAAGATTTGCGGAACATTGAGTTTTAAAAATTTTTTGAAAACTCAAGAACCCTAGATCCATAAAATAATGAAATAAAATAATAAAACTAAATAAAGATCGAATCTTGTACCTTTTGTATTGATCTCTGTGGATTGCTCACCACCTTGCCTTCCTTGATATGACTCTACACCAAGAAACAAGTGAGTGGGCACAATTATATATAATTGTGCTCACTTTCTATTGATTTCTTTTCTCAAAAGAACAAACAATATATGTAAGAGGTGAGAATATGTTTTTGTTTTAAAGAACATAAAACAAAACCTAAGTATAACTTCTGTTAGGAAAAGAATACTATTTCTTTTCTATTTATAGGCAACCGACTCTTGACTTATAAATCTCTTAGATGACTCATCAGGGTGTAAATCATCTACTATGCCATTACTAGAGTCTTTTCTAACCTTAGATTTCCTAGGCTCAGGCTCAATCACATGGTTATCTATTTCTTTACCAGACCTAAGGGTAGTTATAGATATGATTTCATCATGACTCCTATCAAAAACAAAACCTATATCAAATTGACCCTTCGGGTTAGACACTGGTTGACTAGGTAACTTTCCTTTCTCTCTTTCTCTTATAACAGTGGCTAGCTGACCTATTTGCGTTTTAAGTTTCAATATAGCTTGTTGGGTTGACTGCATGAATTGTTGCTGCGATTGCATCATCTGTTGCATTGTCTCATCTAAGGAAGGTTTCCTTTGAGGTGCAACAAAATGGGGAGTAGACTGAAAACTAGGAGGATGTGAAGAATTAGAAGGAGCAACTTGTTGCCCTCCATAACCTATTGAAGATTGGTTTTGTTTCCATGAAAAGTTTGGATGATTCCTCCAATTAGGGTTGTAAGTGGCTGAGAATGGGCTATCTGATGAATTTCTATAATTAAGTGCATTTGCCTGTTCAGCATAGCTCTCTTGAAAAGTAGAGGTTGGATTGACATATGAAGCATACAACTCATTCCTAGAACTCATTGTTGAATTCATGGATTGACTTAAAGCTAAGGCCTCTACTTTTCTAGTGAGATTTCCTAAAGCAATTTTCACATCTATATTATCACTCACCTCATACAACCCCCATTTCTTAGGTTTCTCTCTTTCATTTGAAAACTCCCACTATTGAGAATTTTCAGACAAAGTCTCTAAAAATTGTCAAACATCAGTACTACCTAGGCTTAAGAATTTTCCACCATGTATAGATTCAATCATTTGACGGCTAAGCACAGTTAGTCCATTATAGAAATACTGCACTAGTCTCCATGGTTCAAAACCATGATGAGGACACCTTAAGAGCAGATCTTCAAATATTTCCCAACAGACATAAAACTGTTCATCCTCTTTTTGAGTAAAATCTGCTATTTTTCTCCTAAGGGCACTAGTTTTAGACATAGGAAAAAATTTAGACAAAAATTTATAATTTAATTGGTCCCAACTAGTGATAGAACTAGGAGCAAGTGAGTTCAACCATGCTTTTGCCTTATCTTTTAAAGAAAATGGGAACATTCGAAGCCTAACAGACTCATCTGAAAAATTATGGAAACGAAAGGTATAACATATATCTATGAATTCCTTGACATGAAGGTAAGGGTCCTCGCTCTCTAACCCATGGAATGATGGAAGAAGTTGAATCACAGAAGGTTTAAGCTCAAAGTGAGTTGCCCTAGTCTGTGGCAATTCTATGCAAGAAGGATGATTAATTGCAACTGGTGAAAAATATTCCTTAAGAGATTTCTCTATAGGCACTATATTTTCCATTACATCATTGTTTCCTACAGGTGCTACATTGTTTTCTGCCATATTTAAGTTTGGAATGTTATCCTAGTTAAGCGTTGATGTAATTCACGATTCCAAGCACGCATAAACTAGCACAGATCCTAGCCACAAGTCTCTAGTTCTAATTGTCTCTAAAACAATCTAAGAAAAGTAAATCTCTAAGTAAAAGAAACAAAATAACTAACAAAATATAAAATAAAATAAAATAAAAGCAAAACACAAAAAAATAAAATAAAATTAAAAACACACCAAAAACAAAAATAAAAACAAATAAACTAACACAAATAAAATCAAAATAAACTGACACTCACAAAAGGAAAAGAAAAGATTTTTTTTTTTTTTGGCAATATATTAAAATACTCCTAAATTAAAACTAGTAGAAGAATTAAATAATCTAGATTAAACTAATTTTTCAAACAATCCCCGGCAACGACGCCAAAAACTTGTTGTACAAATTTTAGTACTCGCAAGTGCACGAATATATTATAGAATAGATTATGTAAGTACGAGATCGATCCCACAGAGATTGATAAAATATTAATCTAAATCTAAATTAAATTTAATTCTAATCTAGTTAACAATATTTGAGAATTAATTAAAACTAAAGAAAATAAAATTCTAAATTAACAAAACAAAATTAAATTGCAAAACTCAATCAATAGACGAGAAATCTGAGGTTCAGAATCCACCATTATCAACTTATAACGTTTTACTATTCAAAATATTATTCTCAAAAATTAAATAAACAACTTAGAAATCAATATGTTGTTTTCTCAGGATTTATCAATTAAACTTTAAAAAATAAACTTATGTAATTCTTACTTCAAGACCTCAAATTTATAAGATCTAAGTATTATATGTATCCAATATTGAAAAACACATAATCAAAAATCTTATATTTAAACTTTTTCAATCCAAAGTCAAATTAATAAAATAATTTTATAACAACAAAAAATACTTGATATTTAAGGTGAAACTAATCTTATTTTATCAATCAATGAAACTAAGAATTATTAAACATTAGAAACACAAAACTGAGAATAATATTCAAATAGCAAAATCATTATAAAATCAATAATGGTTTCATCCTACACCTCAGAAAAGAAAATTAAACAAACATGGTGATAACAAGAACAAATAAATCAAAACCCGGCATCATTCTTTTGGAACTTGGCTACTGAATTTTGTTTTCTTGACTATTGAAATTTTGTTTGTCTTCTTTTTCCACCAACTGCTGTCTTGTATTTTTTCTCCCGTCACTGCTGTGCTGATTTTTCTTCTGTTTTTCTCTTCTTTTTACTGCTCGGCTGCTTTTTATATACTACTACAATTTCTGATTTTAATAAATTAAAAACTGCTATTTTCCTTTCTTAATTACAACACTATTTTCTTATTTCCAAAAAATCTGCACAACAGCTTAATTCTTTAAAAATCTGCACAGCTTTCCTTTTCTCTTCATTAAAAATCTGCAACTTCCTCTTCTTTCTTGATTTATTTCCTCTTTTCTTCAATGATTTCTTTCCTTGTCTCCACCATTTTCCTAATTGCATAATAAAGATTTAGGCAACACTTGAATGCTTGATTGATTGGGATCTTGACTTGACAAAATTGTAATTTTTCCTCATTCAGCACACAAATCTTCTTTTATTCCTGTTTCACCAAAAACACAATTAATTAAAATAACTTAACATAAAATTGGACTAATAAATCAATATTTAAGGGTAATAAATGTATATAAATTATGTGTATCAAATTTTCAATGGCGTCTTTCAACGCCTAACAATCAGAAGTATTGTGCCCGACCTCGTTATAATAAGCACAACACTTACTCTTGTCTCTATGCTCAACAGAGGCTCTCAAAGGATTGAGCTTTCCGAAATCCTCTTTGTTCCTTTCTGCTGCAAAAATCCTGTCTTGTGAATCTGACAGGATGCTGTAGTTGTCATAGCGACCTTGACGTTGAGGTCGCTCACTTCTAGGCTCTCTCCTAGCCTTTTTGGTAATCTGGTTGCTTGAGCCATTACTTCGACTTTCACCTTCATTCCTGCCATTACTTCGACTTTCACCTTCATTCCTGCCATTACTTCTCTTTTTCGACTGGCTGGAACTACTTGCTTCATTGTTCTGATTAGACTTCTTTGGGTCGAAGGTCTCTTCCCATTCGATCTCCTTTACAGCTCGCTCATAGAATTCTCCTAGATCCTTCACCGGGGACTTGTAAATGCTTTCATATAATTTCCTATCCTTGCGAAGTTCGGTTGAGATTGCAATCAAAACACTTTCATCCGATGGGCTCTCCACATTGGCGACCTCGCATCTGATCCTAGTGACGTAATCCTTCAACGATTCATCGTGACGTTGGAAGATGGTAGCCAGAGGGCAGGATGGTGTGAGCTGCCTCCTTAAAGCCCTGTACTGGCTGACAAACTTCTGTTAGTAATCTTCCCAACTTTCTACGCTATGAGCTGAGAGATTCTTCAACCAGGTCCGCAGAATGTCCCCTAAGGTGGTTGGGAAGACACAACACTTCACCGATGGATTGTTCGTCTGAAGGTCCATCTAGACATTGAATGCGTCAAGGTGGTCATAGGGGTCGCTGTCCCCATTATACTGCGAGATACTTAGGACCTTGAATTTGGGAGGGAAAGGCTTTGTCTCGATCTCCCTGCTAAGTGGAGTTCTCTCCTCGTAATGCTCACGTTGGTTCGGAGCGCCAGGTCGCACTTCAAGCTGTTGGACCCTCTGAAGGAGTTCTTCTATTTGTGGGTCTTGGAGCTTATATCTCCTTCTGTGATCACGACTTGAGAGAGCGACATTCTAGCTCATATCTTTGGCTCTCTCTGAATGAGCCGCCAGCTCGGTGCGACCTTGCATGTCGCTGATTATCTACCTTGTCCTCCTCATGTCAAGATGCAGCTCAGACCTTATCATGGCCAGCTTCCACACGACGACTTCCATCCTGACTCACCTTTATCACCAAGCTTACAAGGTGCACAACTTCTCTTTCTTCGCGAGCATGGTAACCTTCAGTTCTAGAGCACAAATTGGAAGAGCGAGCTGAACCAGTAGGTCGCAGCACCTCCCTCACTGACCTTTCTGGCACCTGCACTGTTTCATGCTACAGATATGCTTGCCTTGGAACAGCAACCTCGATCCTGGGCGCGTTCTGCGCTTGGGCCTGTACCAACGCATTTATTGCATCTGCAAGCTGTCTGACTGTAGCCTCCAACGCCTCTTGCCTTTGATGCCACGCTTGCTGCCCCTCAGCTAGGGTGATTAGTACTGGTTGGCAAGGTGGTAGGGGAGGCATGCTTGTTGCAGCCTCAGTTGCTTGGCCATAAGACCTGTCTAATACAAGTATGGGTGCGTCTTCCACCAGTTGCGTATCACGTTGGTGTTGACTTGTCTGACTCTCTGCTTGGTCAGCTTGTGAGCCCATATATCTGATTGTTTTTATTCTCGTCATGCCTTTTGAAGATTGACAAATTGCAACAAAACATATTGCAGTCGGGATCCTTCCTCTAGCGCCAAAATGTCGACGTTGATTTTTGGTTGACGAGAGTTCAAAACCTAATACCTGCAATCAATGTGGAGCAAAATAGAAAATACAAGAAAAATAAAAAGCAGAGAATAAAAACAACACATAAAGAAGATTTTTAATATGGTTAAGCAAGTGTGCCTACGTCCACGATTGTTCCTCTTAATAACTCTACAGAGAAACAATATTATATTGCCTGTATGTATCTGTATATATTACAATCAATTTCAGCTTCTATTTATAGGGAGAGACGGTTACAATTTGAATTGAAATAAAACATGAAAAGAATCTCACATTAACTATACTTCCTAATTGATTAGCACTGAATCAAGAAAATGTTTCGCTAAATCAGGGATCACGTTTATTAAGTTTGAATTTGAATTTATTTTCAATTCTGGTAGAAGAATCACGATCAATTTGGATTACTGCATTTTCTGGAAGATTTCCTTATCTAATTGGTCACTGGGCGAGCTGTAAACTACATTAGACGATCTCAAGCTAGACCTTGTTCTGAGCAACGAATTGTGCATAGTGTGAACTGTATAATACTAGCAACGATCTGTAATACTGTCGTGATGCAAGCTTGCTCATGTGAGCTATAGAGCTCGCATGAGCTAGACATCAATAATCTAGGCCTTGTCCACTGGGGCTTTTCATTGGGTTAATTTGTTAGGCTTCTATCAAGTTTTTACCAGCCCATTTATTGAATCCGAAAAATACCCATAATAATTATGGTGTTGATAATTTGGTGATGTTTTGGTGTTGATGATTACGGTGTTGTTTTGATTTTCAATTTTTATTCTTTTTTTTTTAAAAAATTTGTTTTTTTTTAATTAGGGTGTCTTGAATATTTGTTTTTTTTTTTATTATTGTTGTTTCTTTTTTCTTGGGATTTCGTTTCGTTTCGTCCTTTTGTTTTGTTTTTACTTTTTTAATAATTATATAACTTTTTTTTTTAAATTAAACTCAATAAATTTCCACCATCCATAAGAACTTAGATGAGTGGCAGAGATCTATAGTTTTTCACTTATTAATTTTAAATGATTATTTAAATAAAAACATTAAAATACCTTTTAAACCATTAAGTTTGATTAACGGATCAACTGATAGAATGATTAAATTGATGAATTTTGAAAATTTAGGAATTATAGATATTCAAAATACATAAATAAATAAATGAATAATATTTCGTTAAATGTTGGAGATTAAATTAAAATTTTCACATTAAATTATATAAGAAAATTTAAGAATGGTGTAAATATCGATACCCAACAATTTAAGGCTGTATCATCAAGAAGAAAAAAAAAAAAAAATTGAGACTGTTAAGCCCAATTGGACCTAAAAATTATAGCCCGGCCTGCCCGTTTGAAGTTCTTTCTTTAAGCATGAATAAATATGAATAATGTTGGGTAACAATGCATGTTACCATTTTAGATTTGTCACAATCTTACATGATCTATTTCATTATTTGTGTCAAAACTCATGCCAAATTTATTTCTTCTTCATATTAACAAATTCATCATTAGTGTAAAAAATTGGTTTTAAAATCCTATCTTAAGAAGTCCTGACAGTTGTAGTTATACTTATAATGTAAAATAATAATAATAATAATAATAATAATAACATATAAAGCTCAGTTAATTAATTGAGTCAAATATCACAACCGCAACCCAATTAAATCATTTTGCTTTTCTATTGTATTTATGCATCGGTCAAAACTTGCCACCCTTATATATCAAAAAAAATAAAAACTGCCACCCTTAGAGTGAAGTGCATGAGAAAGTTTTGATGAGATATGTATAATTTAAATCTCATTAAACATCAATTTTTAACTGTTCATCAAATTTTGGAAGATATAATTCAGAACCTCTGTAGGATAACTATTTCATGGTCAAAATCGTAAGCCAATTGCTTAAACACTGTTACTTCTATTATATACAGCTTAGCACTTGCTTCTCCTCGAGCAGTATCATTGAGCTCTTTTCGAATTAATTATCCAAACATTATAGTACTACATCTTTTCATCTTGTTGCATGCAACATTAGCCTTTGTATCTATATCTCCCATGTAGTCCCTACGATCTTGGAATGGCTACTGGCTAGTGTGCCCATCTTTATTGTTCTGAAGTCTCTCGCCATGTACGTGGTAAACAACTCCAAAGTTAATAATAGCATGATATGATGCAATAGTATTATTAACAACCCATTCAACAATACCAATATACCATCATCATTGATGAGCAATCATTCTTCTTTTACAAGGATGAGAAAACATAAATATCTCTATCTCTTCAATTAACAATTATTATTCTTGTTATTATCCTTCTTTTCTTTAGCCTAATAAGTTGTTCTATCTGTTTTCCTTATAATGGTAACACTTAATTCTACTAATTAGATCGGTATGTATTTTTTTGCAGCTCCATATTCACTTCTCCCCCTATTCTTATTGACAAATGTTTCTACATTGTTTGCAATAACTTTGGCTGCCTTTCTCCTTTTTGCCTTATAGAATTCCATAATAAATTACTCTTACGAACAAAACTACTCCCAGTCTAGCTAGGTATCCCAACTATTCAGCAACAAGTGCAATATCTATCTCCACTATAATCAATTGACTAATGAGCAAGAACATCAACCTATTGCTTTCTTATTCGTTTTTCTTCCATCTCCATTTGACATATCCGTTGACTTGTTTTTGCCTTCTTCAAGTGTCTTACTCAAATTTTAAGTAGTGAGAATGTTCAATATCATTTTAAGTTCAACCATGGTAGTACTACAACCAATTCCATCATAATCGACATAAACAATCAACCATTCTTTAATAACACTGGTTAGCTGGGATTGATTATGCAGTCATAAATCAATGATTTAACAATTTGTTACCAAAACAACCAAAAAGTAGACAAATTTCTACACAACAAATTAAAACACTAAAGCTCACGAAATTTTATTTTAGGTCAAATTTCATAGGTTAACCACAGCAAATCTCTGACATTGTCTTTACCAAATAAAGGGTTCAAGAAAATCTCCCGCCAAGAACAACATGAGGCTGCATAATAATTAGAGATAACGTTTAAAATATTCCCATAATAATAAATCATCTCAGTTTTTCTAGGATATGGTTGTTTGGAGCGTGAAGCTTGAATCAATATTATGATACTACACAGATGCATCAAGAGTCAACCTTCTTGTAGAAAAAATTTTTCAAGCCGCCAATGTGTGATGCAACCTGGTTGCCATGACCTGATGTTGCACGATATGTGACGCACAAACCACCAATATGTGGTGTGACCAGGCTTCACGACTTGTGATCGTGCCAGAAATCATGTGCATGGTAGCAGTGAGCACTGTGACCTACGGTCGCACACACACGATTAGTGTGTGGCATGACATGGTACCGTGATTTCAAGTCATGCCACATCTTACACAACTCCGACCCTACTAAGAAAAAATGAATTTTACCCAAATTGGAAGTCCTAAAATTATAAACACCCTTGTGTAAGGGTTTGAGAATGTATATGAGAGATGATGAGAATCTGAGAGAGTTTTTAAGAGGATTAGTAGTTGTATGTGAGAATCGCAAGAGAGAGAGAGAGAGTAAGTTATTGCTTGTAACCATCGCTTTATAGTGTGGAAAGAATATTGTCGGTGCGCTCCATAAACATAGAGATTTTCCGAACCACGTAAAAATTCTTGTCTCTTATATTTATCTACATTGTGTATATGTACTTGATTTGTGCTTTACGATTACTCATATTTTCTTATAGTGGTAGTCTTGGAACTCATACTTCATACTTCAAATGAGATGAAAAAACAATGGAGGAATGGTAAACATAAACTGTTTTCCTTTAGATTGTTTGGCTGCTAAAGCTGTCTCATTCACAATTATACACTTTGTGCACCACCACTATACTGTCAAACCATGTTTCATGTCCGGCCAATTTATCCATATCAAGTGAAATAAATTGTAACAAACTCAAAATCACCTAATTAATTAATAATGCGATTCCAATTCATTGAATTACTTAATTTCTTTTAATATACATTGTAAGCTAGTAATTAGCAAATAAATAAATAACCAAGTAGCTAACTAGTTTAGACATTATGAATTTACCCAAAACATTACATGCGAGCCCTGGTCAACTATTCAACTCGTATTTGACTTCGAATTCACTTGTCTTATAGATTCACCGTGGGACTAATGTAGCTTTGAAAATAGTAGTTTTACCCAAGAGAAAAAGTTAGTTGAGATTAATGATTCTTTCAATATAGATACATTTTTGTTTCTTCAATATGATATATGCAACCGTAATTTAATCAAAACTCTCTTTCTATAATTTAATGTCCATTCATCTTCATCACTCAAGACAAGCTATATAAATATCTCAACAGATACATATCCATGTAAACGTGCATACGTAGTCTACGAATGCATGACAGATAATCGAACCAATTCTAGGTATCAAATAATGCATGGGATCTCTGCATTTCTTTATGTGTTATTCGATAGATTGGCACCTCGTGATTGGTCCTTCATTGGATGTCCAGATTTGGTGTGTTTAGAGTTAGAAAAATGGAGGAGAATGTTGTTGAACACTCCTTGCGGACGTAGACCAGAAGCTACTTACAGACAAGCTTGTGAAGATGTGGCTGGACGACCTCTGATGCGAAGGACGTACTAGATGATTTTGCCATCGAAGAGCTGGAGTGCAACTTGATGGTAGATCAAATTAACGTCATTGCAGATGCTGGCAGGGCTTTGATGTTTTATATTGGTATGAAGTCCAAGATGGATGACATATCTAGTCTGCTGAAGCAACTATGGGAAGAAAAAGATGACCTTGGATTGACAAAGATGGCTGGATGGACATTATCAACTGGTGAACTACAAAGATCGCCCACTACATGTATACCAACATAACTTGTTGTTGTTGGGAGAGATGAAGACAAGGCCAGAATACTTGAAATGGTGTTGATGGATGAACCCAACGATGCCAGTAGTGGTGTGATACACACATTGTGGGCATGAGCAGAATCGGTAAAACTACTCTTGCTCTGGAGATTTACAAAGATAAGGCAATTGAAGATTTCAAGTCAAGAGTATGGGTCTGTGTTTATGATGACTTCGATATTTTAAGAATTTCATAGTCAATTTTGGAGCCAATCGCTTGCTTACCTTGTGATTTGAAGGATTTAAATACAGTGCAAACTCTATTAAAAGAAGTAGTAGCTCGTAAAAAGTTTTTGCTTGTTTTAGATGATGACTGGAGCAAAAGTTACAGCTTATGGGAAACCTTAAAAGCTCACTTTATGGCGGGAGCTTTGGGAAGTGGGATAATTGTGACAACTCGACTTCAAGAGGTAGCATTGACAATGAGACCCCATGGATGTTATAAATTAAATCTTCTATCTAATCATGATATTTGGTTGGTGTTTGCTAAGAATGCATTTGAGAGTATAGATATTGTTTCGAAGCCGAATTTGGAATCAATTCGTCAAAATGTTGTTAAGAAGTGTGGAGGTTTGCCCTTAGCAGTGAAGATCCTTGGCAGACTCTTACATTGTAAGCAATAAGATGGTGAGTCGGAAGATGTATTGAACAACATTTGTTTTTGTTTTTGTTTTTTTTTTTTGTTTTTTGTTTTTTTTTTTTTGTGAACAACATATTTGATTTACATGAAGAAAGTGAGACTATTCCTGCAATCTTAAAACTTAGCTATCATTGTTATCTTTCACATCCCAAGAGATATTTTGCATATTGTGCAATTTTATCAAAAGGTTATGAATTCGAAAAGAAAGGACTTGTACTGTTATGGATGGTTGAGGGTCTACTTCAACAATCAAAATATTGTAGGCAAATGGAAGATTTAGGCTACCCATGTTTTCGTGACTTATTATCAAGGTCAATTTTTGAAAAATCAAATCATTATAATTTCAAATTTCTAATGCACGACTTTGTCAATGACCTGGCTCTATGGATTTACGAAGAATTAAGTTTTAGATTAGAAGCCATTAAGGAGTTGAAACGGTTCGAAATAGTGAGCCATTCTTCTTACACCTGTAGCAAATTTGATGGCAAAAATATGTTTGAGATCTTCCAAAATTTCAAGTTCTTAAGGACATTCCTACTAGTACCCATGGATGATAAAACTGGTTATATATATAAATGAGTTCTTTCTGATATGTTGTCGAAGTTTAAAAGATTAGGGGTGCTATCTTTAAAAAGATACTGCATTGCTAAGTTACCTAATTCAATTAGAGATTTAAGAAATTTGAGGTATCTTAACCTTTCTTACACTATGATTAGAGTTTTACCTAAATCAACAAGTTCTCTATTTATCTTGCAAACTTTAATATTAAAAGGTTGTTCAAGTCTTGTGGTGTTACCTTGCGATATAAGAAATTTGATAAATTTACGCCATCTTGACAAGACAGGGTTAAATTTAATAATGGAGATGCCTTTAGGAATTAGATGATTGAATTGCTTGTGAATTTGGTCTAATTTTTTTTATGGGTACTGATGTTGGATATAGTTTAAAAGATTTGAAAATTTTGAAGTTTCTTCATGAAAAACTTAGCATTTCAAGATTAAAAAATGTCATTCATTTTCGTGACACAAGAGATGTCATATTAAGTGATAAGAAGGACATGAATGTACTGCAACTAGAATGTGACTTGAAGTTTGATGACTCAAGGAATGAGGTATCTGAAAGAGATACACTTGACTTGTTGCAACCTCGTAAAAATTTGAAGGAGTTCAAATCAAATGTTATGGTGGTGAAAGATTTCCATCACAGATATCCATCTTTCTCCAACTTGGTGGTTTTAAGATTAGAATATTGCGAAAAATACACATCCTTGCCTCCAATTAGGCAATTCTGTTCTCTTAAACACCTTTTCATCATTGGAATGAAGATAAAAAGCATAGGTTCTACAATTCACAATCAGAATTGTTCAAGTTCTTTTCAATCTTTGAAGCCTTTGCATTTTGAAGACTTGGATGAATGGAAGTGGTCATGACATCTTTATAGATCATTACATATTAGTGTCTATATAAGAATCTTTAAAGGATTGAAATTACTTAAAGCATGTAATTTGAAATTTTATTACTTATGTGTATAAGGCTAAACTGATCAATGTATGGATTAAAACAATATGGACGAATATAATATAATTCAGTATAATGACATATTGGTATGTTAATGAATCTACATGTCGTTGTGTTTCATTATAAAGCTTATAATCTACATATGCAATTATAGCAATGATTGTTGATGATATGAATTTAATTAAGGACTCATGGTTTTTAAAGAATTCTTGAAGAATACTAGATGTCAGTAAATATAATAGAAGAGAGGGAAAACAAAATAATATCTTATCCTGGAAATTGAGTACATATTATATGAGATTTATCTTATTCTTAAACATATATTGAAAGGATTTTGAAATATTTGAATACTAATTTTCATCCCTCTAAGTATTATTGACTGTTTTGTTTATTGAAGAAACGTCATTTTTTACCTCTAATAATTTGATTAAAAAGTAATTTGATTCATGAAGTACTATATCTTATTGCACCAATATATATGCAACACAATATGATCTATTGGATATTACATTCCAAGATCTAATTCTACGCTAGCATTACACTACTACATAGGATTAAATGCATTTTTCTTTTTTTTATTATCTTCGTTATACAGTGAATTTTGTGTTATTCATTTTAACAGTAAATTGTGTTTAAAGTATGTTTAGTTATGCAAATGACAAGTGTTTCTTTGATATATACCAAACTTCTTTTATGTTTTTTTCACTCATAACAATTTCATGGCAATAGCAAGAAGCAAGATTTTTGCCGAGACAACCTTTGCTTACTTTGAAATTATTCACCTTCTTGAAATGAGGTAAGCATGTTTATGATTAAGATGTATTATTTATCATATTTAAAGTACATGCACGTTTCTCTCACTTGTATCACTCGAGTTGAAGATTTTTTGAAGAATGTTATCATGGAGAACATATCATCAAAGGAAGCGATCAGGGGAAGCACTTTATTAGGGGGAGTATATTAAGTTAATATAGATATATGTGCACTACACTCTTTTTTTCTTTGATCAGGTTTTGCACTACCAGGTTATCATGATAAAAATTTTAATGAGACAACCTTTTTAAGTACATTGAAACACTATTAAATCCAAAAGATCTTTGTATATTTTTGTTTTGATTTAATAGATTATGAAAATGTCTTCTATTTACATTTTTATCTTACTTGGTTTTTACTAGCAAATTTTAAATATGACGTAATTGTGTCATCCAAGAGGAGTGCTACGGGACACTTGGATTTCCACCCTTATTTTATTAACAAATGAAATTGTGATTGGTCCATATTTAGGCAATCCTTATTGGACGAGGGATTGGCAAGTAATGACGATAGCTTAGCGAACACTCTTTAGCCGACTTAACATAGTGTATGTATACATGTATTTTGTGACTCAAGTGATTGAATGGAAACATGTTTATATTGCTTTGGTTCTCGCCTCTCTCATTCTCTGCACGTCCTTTTTCTGTTCTTTAATTTGCAATCTATTTCTCATGTCATTCCAACTAGCATAATATAATTTATTCCCCTGTTTTTCTATATTTTGTATTTTGCACTTTTACCTTCTCTAATTTATAACAGGATATACTTTTTTTTGATAATATAAAAGACAAAAATAAAATTAGTTTTAAAACTAATTAGAGAATTTATATGGTAAAATAAATAAAATAAAGAAATAAACGGATTTTTTTGTCAGCTAATATAGGAAAAAAGTTAAGGTAACATCGCATTAAGGTGAATAGGGACCACTCGAATCGATGATGATGGAAAGAAATGGAAGCAATTGCGGCATGTGAACTTGTGACCGAACACAAAAAAATGGGCGACACCACCACCATCACCCCCCACACATCCCTAATATTTCCCATGTGAGAGATCCATTGATCTTCCAACTAGGGTCCCTCATTTTTCGCCCTCCGTTTCACTTCTTCCCTATATCTGCGCCTATCAAACCTCCCTCCTCTTCCCAATCTTTCTTCTTTTCAAATTCTCTCATCAGGACCCACTGCCAATGAATCACTACCATCTGATCTATATATGCTTTGGGACTCATTGATACATCCATAAGTCAGTCAATGCACACTCTTGATTGATTAAAAATAAACAAAAACAAGTGTGTATGTACCCTACATAGTAAAGCTTGGAACTTGGAAGTTGAAACCAATAAAATACCATCATTTCATTTTCTCTCACTTTCTTTTACTTGATATTTATTTTCCTCTCATTCCTTCTATTAATGTATCATATCGTATCAATTACGGAACACTCTCATAAAAATTTCTTATTGGTTTGGGAGGTTTTTGATTAGTGTAGGACAAAATAGTGTTTGGTGCTGGGCAAATACTCGTCTTACGTGCATTTAAGGAGCGTGAGTCCTACTTTAATTACGTTTACAATTCTCGCTTACAAGAAATTTTCTTTTCTTTTCGGTGAGTGAATTTAACTTGTCTATCATTTATATATGAATATAATCATATCTTTAAATAAATAAATAATCTAATAAATTTATCTTAAAGTTAACATCTAATAGGTTTGATATCTATTAAGTTTTTTTCTTTAAAGAAATTGATATTTATTAACATATATCAAGATTAATTATATTTATCTTTAAAAAAGATTAATTATATTTATACTCTTCGTATATCTATTCTCTAGAAATAACTAACCAATAATAAAAATAATAATAAAATTATCGATATAAAATTATATATTATGTTTAATGAGGTTTAAACTCTTTTTTTTTTTTTTTTGAAGTATTAAACCCCTATCATTAAATGTATTAAAAAAAGTTCAATAAATTAATTAAAATGAATTTTTATTATTAAGAACACACATTTTGAAATGAATTATAATATTAAATTAGAAATGATAAATAATTAAAATTTAATTATACAAGTAGGTTAGTTCATTGTTGATATTTTTTCCCCAAAAATAGAGAAAAATTGTTAGACCCCGTTTGGTGCGTGAGATTAAATTGAATTATATGAAAAATGCCAATATTGCCTATTGTAAAAAGTTGTAAATTGTTTATACCCATCAATATTTAAAAAAATCGTTTTTAAATTCTCAAATAAATTAATTACAGCCTATATCCACTTTACCCAAATTACTCTTGCCTTCCTTTTTCTCCTCTTCTATTGTTCATTGTATGGGATCTTTGACTTCAATTGTTAATTGTTTGAGTTTTATTGAGATTTTTTAGTTTTTTTTTTTGTAATTTTTTTTTTTGTGGTGTTTTGGATGTTGAGTATTGATACTTTATGTTAGATTTGATTAGATTTTGTTGGACTTAACTTAAAATGGAGGTTTTCGGTAAGATACAATATCAAAAACGATGACCGGGTTTTGTGGCCCTATAAAACCCGATACTGGGTTATATAGGGTGTAAGCTTCTTTTTCGTAATTTCGCAATTCCTAATATCAATAATTAACTTATAGGGTAAGAATATTAAATTTCATAAATATTACCCTTAGTAGTCATATTAAAATGTTAGTAGAGATTTTAGAAATTAGTTAAGTTAAATAGTAAGTTAAATACTAATAAAGGGCAAAATAGTCATTCACACATATAAGAGCTCTATATAAAGAAGTGTTAGCTTCCATGACTTAGTGAAAACTTGAAGCAAAAATAGAGAGAAAGAGAGAGTAGGGTTTGGTCATCAAAGAGGAAGGAGAACCAAGTTTCTTTCAAGCTCAATTGAAGATCTAAACAAAAAATCAATCTCATTCAAGCTAAAAAATCAAGATTTGGGCAAGATCAAAGTAAGTTACCCTCACTTTTACTAAAGTTGATGTTAGTTGAACTTATATGAGGTGTGGATGATTGAGTTGTTGTTTGTGGTGAATTTGATGAGGGTTTTGGTAGGAATCAAGATTAGAACCCTACTAAATAGAAAATGAGTCTTAGGATAAGAAAACTCATACAAGAAATAGAAGTTAGGGTTTATGTAGGAGAAACCCTAGAACTTGATTTAGGCTTTGGTTTAATGAATTGAATGTAGATAAAGTATTTGATAAAATGCCTAAAAGAAATACAATGTAAAAATCTTGAAAATTGAAAGAAACAATGTATTGTGTGTGAGTGTGTAGTTCATGGTCACCAAGAGGGTTATGTGATTCCATTGAGTTTTGATGAAATTGAGCTTGAATTCATGCATGTGAGAGGCTAGAATATCATATAGAAATGTTAGAATTGAAAAAGGAAAGGATATAAGATAAAGAGTTGTTATGGGCTAGATGAAGGGCATTGATGGTTACCATACAATGCCACTTCCTCTTCGTATTTTTATGGCATGTATGATCCTAATTGAGTATATGTGAGTCTAAGAATCCTAAATGAAATAAAATTGAGTTGAGAATATAAAAAGGGTAGATTTTGACATGAAAAAATAGTAAAAAAATAGAGGTATTTCATAGGTTTCACCCCTCTATAGTTGGAATTTTTCAAAACAGTTTTACAGGTGACCTAAATGAGAGCTAGGGAGATGATTTAAGTGAAAACGGAAGCGAAAAAGCTCACGGAACGAGCTATGAACAGTATTTGGTCAAAGAAGGTTCGAAAATTTTGACTTTTTGTTCCGAACATCTGAAAATTATATGGACTACGTGGGGATATCCCTAAGGGTATATAAGTAAAACTTTTGCAAACAAAATCGAAATTTTAAAGTTTTGGTTGAGTTAGAACTTAGATAGGAAAGTTGTAGTT
The DNA here is from genome assembly GCA_019925255.1 of Litchi chinensis. Lineage (NCBI taxonomy): Eukaryota > Viridiplantae > Streptophyta > Magnoliopsida > Sapindales > Sapindaceae > Litchi > Litchi chinensis. The sequence goes on from CM034469.1 coordinate 8,209,631, forward strand.
TAAAGAGTGTTCAAATGAGTTAGTTGTGTTGAAAGTTTTAATTGTAGCTTTGAGTAGTTCATTTTAGTGGAATTTAAATAAGAATATGATGTGTAGGTGAAGGATAAGCAAGCGGAGCAAGGGAGGCCCATTAGAGCTCCTTGACAAGCTTGGATTCGAAGTGAGTGTCACTAACTCACACTATGAATGTTGTGTTGCAATTATAATTTTATTGCTTATTAATATTTCATGAAGGATTTTAATATATATTCAAAGTGATTTTGAAAGTAAAGAAATTTCTATGAGAATTGAGCTTAAAAGCTTAGTCAAAAGTTTTCACAAGAAAAGTTATTTTGTGCTTATAGCACTTAGTAGAAAAGAGTTTTCAAAGGCCATGCTTATACCTTTAGCATCAAAAATTTTCTTAAGCTACAATACGCGATGCAGAAAAATTCCACAATGTAGTTGCCAAGACTAGTTATAGTATCTTGCGTTACGATTCGATGTAGAAAATTCTGCACGTAGTCGCTAAGATTAATAGAAAACCTTGCACTACAATTTGCGCTACAGAAAATTTCGCATGTAGTTGTCGAGGAGTGTTAGTAGTGTCACGGTTGGTGTCAATTGAAAGTTGCCACGTGATGTAGCAATTTAGGGGTACGCATGGTGCTTTTAGAAAGAAATGAATCATGTGGTATTTCATATATAATTAAAAAGTTCATCTTTGTTAAATTGATAATTGTTAGATTTCTTTAACTACTTGAGATTTCATTTTTCCATGTAGTATTGTATAAATTATTTTCAGGTACTTGTGTGGACAACCGAAACAAACAAATCCCTTCGTCTATATAGGTGGGTGTGCAATTGAAGAATACATCACATAACTTGCTTTGTATTTTGTTAGTGCACACCTCATTTTGCATTTTGAAATACCTATGTAGGAACTTGTATGGAAATGTTTTTGTGATGGAACTTGTATGAAAGTTAGTCATCACTTATGGTCTTGTGAAAAAGATTAAATGAATATTGAGATGCATGTTTATGATAAGAAGTTGGGTTGTGATTGAAAAGATTTGGGAGTGTAATTTTCTTGCAGGAAAATTTGGGTAACCTTATAATTGCAGCCGTTATGCTGCTGGATTTTCCTTAAAATGTTTTCATATTTCGAAAACAAAAATGATTACTTTTATGGTTTTAGTTTGATTTTCAACTCAATAAATTGAATATAAATTGTAACCGACACAACTAGTTTTCAACAATAAGATCAAATGAGATTCGAACCAAAGTTTAAACGGGCAAGTTCAGGGTTTGCTTTGTGGATTTCTTTTAGTCGCTTAAGAGGGTTTAAAAAGAGTCGTTGGAATGTCAGGCGAGGCCTACCAGATACTAGCCTAGAGGAAATTTGGTTAAGGTCGCGTCAAAGTGGTATTAGAGCCGAGTTTTGTGAAGTTTGAGATATAGTTAGAAAATGCTTTAAAGTTGTTTCATGCATGAGATTAATTTTCAGATTACATGAGATATGAGTTATACAGATGAGTTACTTAGATTCCAGTTTGAGTATTGCATGGCTTCCAGAGTTGCTTTTATGCATTGTTAGTGTTCTAAATTTGTAACTTTTCATGAATATTTGAAATAGAACAAAAACATGCAGCGTCGTACTCGCCTAAGGACGAGGAGGGCAGCCGTAAAGATGCCCACACCTGAGGATTATATTGCAGACCTTGAGGGCGTATCAGCTGTATGCAAAGTTTAGCAAGTGTCAGTTTTGGTTGGATAGAGTAGCATTTCTAGGACATGTGGTGTCTGCAGAAGGAATATCAATAGATCCTCAAAAGATAGAAGCTATAGTAGATTGGAAGCCACCCACGAACGTGACTGAAGTTAGAAGTTTCTTGGGGTTAGTTGGATACTACAGAAAGTTCATGGAAATATTTTCAAAGATAGCTACTCCATTAACAAAATTGACCAGAAAAGAGGAAAAGTTCGAGTGGTCAAAGGCGTGCCAACGCAGTTTTGATGAGTTAAAAAGAAAATTGACCTCAGCATCTGTTCTTACTTTTCCATCAGGGCAGGATGGACTTATAGTCTATTATGATGCCTCCAAGAAAGGGCTAGGTAGTGTGTTAATGCAAAATGACAGAGTAATAGCTTATGCTTCAAGACAATTGAAGAAGCATGAGTTAAATTATCCAACACACAACTTAGAGTTAGCAGCTGTGGTATTTGCCTTGAGGATTTGGAGGCACTATATTTATGAAGTACCTTGTAGAATCTTCATTGACTACTAGAGCTTACAGTATCTGTTCTCTCAGAAATATCTGAATATGAAACAGAGAAGATGGGTGGAACTCATCAAAGATTATAATTGCACAATCGAATATCATTCTGGCAAGGCTAATGTAGTAGCAGATACCTTGAGCAGAAAGCCCTCAAGTTCATTAGCCCAGCTGAAAGCAGAGTATTTGCCTATGTTGATAGAGCTAAGATCCATAGGTGTTAGATTGGAGACGACTGATTCTGGTGCTCTGTTAGCAGCTTTCCATATCCGTCCAGTGTTATTGAATCACGTTAGAGATCTACAAGCCCAAGATCCATATTTGGGGAAACTAAGAAGAGAGATAGAAACTGGGCAGCAAAGTAGCTTTGCGTTAAGAGATGATGGAACATTGGTGTTGGGATAGAGATTGTGTGTGCCAGATGTGAGAGATTTAAAACAAGAGATCATGGAAGAGGCACATTCATCAACCTACGTCATGCATTCAGGGAGTACCAAGATGTATCGAACTCTGAAAGATCATTGTTGGTGGAAAGGAATGAAGAGAGATATAGTAAAGTTCGTGTCTAAGTGCCTAACCTGCCAACAGATCAAAGCCGAGCATCAGAAACCGGCGGGTTTGTTATAGCCCATATATATTCCAGAGTGGAAATGAGAGAAGATCACTATGGATTTTATGGTGGGACTTCCACAGACTTAGAGCGGACATGATGTTATTTGGGTAATAGTTGACAGATTAACTAAGTCCGCTCATTTTCTTGCTATTAAGAATACTTGTTCCCTGAAAAAGTTAGCCCGGTTGTATGTAGATGAGATAGTCAGATTGCATGGCGCACCAGTATCTATTGTGTTAGACAAAGATCCATGATTTATTTTTAGATTCTGGTCGAAGTTACAAGAAGCAATGGGCACTAGATTGAATTTCAGTACGGTCTTTCACCCACAAACAGATAGTCAATCTGAAAGAACCATCCAGACTCTTGAAGATATGTTGAGAGCTTGTGTAATGGAGTTCAAAGGGAGTTGGGATACTCTCCTATCATTGATAGAGTTTGCCTACAACAACAGTTATCAATCTAGCATTGCCATAACACCTTATAAAGCATTGTATGACAGAAAATGTAGAACCCCAGTTTGTTGGGATGAGGTAGGTGAGAGAAGATTCATTGACCCAAAAATTGTCCAAGTCACCACTAAAAGAATAAATGTGGTTAAAGAGAAGTTGAAGTTAGCAAAAGACAGGCACAAGAGCTACGCAGACAATCGAAGAAGGGAGTTAGAGTTTCAAGCGGGGGATAGAGTATTCTTGTGGATCTCACCTTGGAAAGGTGTTCTGAGATTCGGGAAACATGAAAAGTTAAGTCCACGTTATATTAGGTCGTATGAGATAATGAAAAGAGTGGGTGAAGTGACATATTGTTTGAAGTTGCCACCAGAATTAGCAAACATTCACGATGTCTTTTATGTTTCTATGCTTCGCAAGTATGCAGTCGATCCTTCGTACATCTTAAAAGAGCATTTGGTGCAACTAAAAGAGAATTTGACCTATGAAGAGCAATTAGTGGAGATTTTAGACCGTAGAGATCAAGTGTTGCGCTACAAGATGATTCCTTTAGTGAAGGTATTGTGGAGTAATCATGAATCGGAGGAGGCTACATGAGAGCCTGAAAAGCAAATGTACACTTAATACCCATTCTTATTCGAGTTAGGTATGTAGTTCAAAATTTTGAGGACGAAATTTGTATAAGAAGGGGAAAAATTGTAAACCTTTTTTTCATAATTTCATAATTCCTAATAATAATAACTAACTTATAGGGTAAGAATATTAAATTTCATAAATATTACCCTTAGTAGTCATATTAAAATGTTAGTAGAGATTTTAGAAATTAGTTAAGTTAAATAGTAATAAAATGTAAAATAGTCATTCACACATATAAGAGCTCTATATAAAGGAGTGTTAGCTTCCATGACTTAGTGAAAACTTGAAGCAAAAATAGAGAGAAAGAGAGAGTAGGGTTCGACCACCAAAAAGAAAGGAGAACCAAGTTTCTTTCAAGCTCAATTGAAGATCTATACAAGAAATCAACGTCATTCAAGCTATAAAATCAAGATTTGGATAAGATCAAAGTTAGTTACCTTCACTTTTACTAAAGTTGATGTTACTTAAACTTATATGAGGTGTGGATGATTGAGTTGTTGTTTGTGGTGAATTTGATGGGGGTTTTGGTAGGAATCAAGATTAGAACCCTACTAAATAGAAAGAGAGTCTTAGGATAAGAAAACTCATGTAAGAAATGGAAGTTAGAGTTTATGTAGGAGAAACCCTATAACTTTATTTAGGCTTGGGTTTAGTGAATTGAGTGTAGATAAGATGTTTGATGAAATACCTAAGAAAAATACAATGTAAAAATCTTGAAAATTGAAAGAAATAATATATTGTGTGTGAGTGTGTAGTTCACGGTCACCAAGAAGGTTATGTGACTCCATTGAGTTTTGATGAAATTGAGCTTGAATTCATGCATGTAAGAGGCTAGAATATCATATAGGAATGTTAGAATTGAAAAAGGAAATGATATAAGACAAAAAGTTACTGCGGGCTAGATGAAGGGCATTGATGGTTACCATGCAATGCCACTTTCTCTTTGCATTTTTATGTCATGTATGATCCTAATTGAGTATGTGTGAGTCTAAGAATCTTAAATGAAAGAAAACTGAGTTGAAAATATAAAAATGGTAGATTTTGACATGAAAAAGTAGTAAAAATTAGGGGTATTTCATAGGTTTCACCCCTCTATAGTTAGAATTTTTCAAAACTGTTTTACGAGTTATCTAAATGAGAGATAGGGAGATGATTCAAACAAAAATGGAAGTGAAAAAGCCCACGGAACGGGCTGTGAACAGTATTTGGTCAAAGGAGATCCGAAAATTTTGACTTTTCGTTCCGGGCCTTTGAAAATTATACGAACTATGTGAGGATGTCCTTAGGGGTATATAAGTAAAACTTTTGCAAAGAAATTAGAATTTTAAAGTTTTGGTTGAGTTAAAAATTAGATAGGAAAGTTGTAGTTTAAAGGATGTTCAAATGAGTTAGTTGTGTTGGGAGTTTTAATTGTAGTTTTGAGTAGTTCATTTTAATGAAATTTAAATAAGAATATGATTTGTAGATGAAGCACAAGCAAACGGAGCAAGGGAAGCCCATTAGAGCTCTTTGACACGTTCAGATTCGAAGTGAGTGTCACCAACTCACACTATGAATGTTGTGTTGCAATTATAATTTTATTGCTTATTAATATGTCATGAAGGATTTTAATATGTGTTCAATGTAATTTTGAAAGTAAAGAAATTTCTATGAGAATTGAGTTTAAAAGCTCTAGTCAAAAGTTTTCATAAGAAAATTTATTTTGTGTTTATAGCACTTAGTAAAAAAGAGTTTTCAAAGGTCATGCGTATATCTTCAGCATCAGAAATTTTCTTAGGCTACAATATGCGATGCAGAAAAATTCCGCAATGTAGTTGCCAAGGCTAGTTGTAGTATGTTGCGTTATAGTTGCAATGAAGAAAATTCTGCATATAGTTGCTAAGATTAATAGAAAACCTTGCACTATGATTTGTGATGTAGAAAATTCCACACATAGTTGTCGAGAAGTGTTAGTAGCATCACGGTTTGTGTCAGTTGAAAGTCGCCATCTGACGTAGCAATTTAAGGGTACACATGGTGCTTTTAGAAAAAAATGAATCATGTTGTATTTCACATATAATTAAAAAGTTCATCGTTGTTAAATTGATAATTGTTAGATTTCTTTAACTACTTGAGATTTCATTTTTCCATGTTGTATTATATAAATTATTTTCAAGTATTTGTGCGGACGACTGAAACAAACAAATCCCTTCATCAATATAGGTGGGCGTGCAATTGAAGAATGCATAACATAACTTGCTTTGTATTTTGTTAGTGCACACCTTATTTTGCATTTTGAAATACCTATGTAGGAAATTGTATGGAAATGTTTTTGTAATATAAATTGTTGTAAATATTTTTATGGTATGAAAGTTAGTCATCACTTATGGTTTTGTGAAAAAGATGAAACGAATATTGAGATGTATGTTTGTGGTAAGAAGTTGGGTTGTGATTGAAAAGATTTGGGAGTGTAATTTCCTTACAGGAAAATTTGGATAACCTTATAATTGCAACCGTTATACTACCGGATTTTCATTAAAATGTTTTCATATTTTGAAAACAAAAATGATTACTTTTATGATTTTAGTTTGATTTTCAAATCAGCAAATTGAATATAAATTGTAACCAACCCAACTAGTTTTCAACAATAAGATCAAATGAGATTCGAGCAAAAGTTTAAACGGGTAAGTTTAAGGTTCGCTCCGTGGATTTCTTTTAGCCGCTTAAGAGGGTTAAAAAGGAGTCTGTTGGAATGTCAAGCGAGGCCTACCAGATACGAGCCTAAAAAGAATCTGGTTTGGGTCGCGTCATGGGGCCTTAAAACCCTATACCAAATTTCATGACCCCATAAAATTCACTAGGTTTTATGGCCTCATAAACCCGATATTGGGTTATATGGAGCCACAAAACTTGGTATCGGGTTTTATGTCCTCACAAAACCATGTATCGAGTTTAAATTGCGTGTTTTTTTAAATTTTGACTTAAAGGTAGTTTAACAAATTTGGGTGTAGAATAAAAATAGTTTATTTGAGGGGTTAAAAACAAATTTGTATAAAAAGTGGGTAAAAACAAAATTATTATTTTTTTTTTGATAAAAGTGAATTTGACCTTGAATTATTTTTAAGAGACTAGATTAGATAGGATATGATTGAATTAGATTGGATTAAATAATACTATGATGTGTTTGGTATAGTTAGGTTGAATAATAAATAACATTGATATTTGGTATGATATGAGATTAGATAAAAAAAAAAAAAAAATTATATATATATATATTATAAGGGTTTAGAATAAAATTTTACCATAAAAAAATTATCGGGTCAAATTCATTGTTATATTTGATATGAGGGGTTAGAATGAAATTTTACCCTTTTTTAATTCTTTCCATTTCTAGAATACTCTTCACCGGCTCAACCTCCCTCCATTTCTTCTTCTTCTCCCTTTTTTCATATCTATGTAGGCCAAATCTTCTCCATTTCTTCTTCTTCTTCTTCTCCATTTCTTCTTTAAGATCGACTTTGTATGTAGACAAAACAATTTGTAGACAAAACAAAACAACAATTTGTAGAGATTTACACCGCAATCACTCGATGAATTAGTAGACAAAACAAAGTAACAGTGAAAAGAAGCAACAACTAAGAGCTCACAAACGTAGAAAAAGCAATTAAAACAGGAGGTGATTAAGGAAGGAAATGATGGATAAGTGACCTTTTATTTTATTTTTTTTAATAATAAACATTAGATTATCCATACCAGGCCTTTAATGTCTGGTATGGATAAGTCGATTTTATTTTTTTTAATATTATAATGTTATCCATACCGGATCTTTAGTGCCCGGTATGGATAGTCTGATATTGATATATTGTTTTCTTGTAGTGAGTACAATATGGTGCATCAATTATGCATTCATAAGCAAAACAAACCATATTAGTCGTGGATTACCGACAGTATTTCAACGTCAAACGATTGATTATTGTCTTATGCTGAATATTAACTCATCTATGAGTTATATGCAACAAGACTTTACAACTACTGTTTAAACCTGTTTTAAACAGTAGTATAAATCCTGTTTTATACTTTTATTTGATTAAAAAGTCAAGGACTAATCGTGGACTAAACATTACAACTACACATCATGATCTCACAAATCTCTCCTTCCTTTGTATACAAAGCGTTAGGATGAGATCCAAGGATTTCTCTTTTTTATTGTATTTAAAATTCTAGGTAAGACACCACCAAAATTGAAGGCCTCAGAATTTTTATCAATTATTTTTTTCATTTTATGATTATAATTTTCATGATGAATTCAATATTAATAAATTTATTTAATTCTCGACTTTTCTAGTACCTAAAATATCCAAATTCAATTTACATAGTTAACTTTCCTAATTCCTAAAAGTTTTTATAATTTTAAAATACATCCTAATTATTTTTTTAATTTTATGTACTCCTATTTAATTAGTAATTGTATCAATTGATAAGTTACTTGTTTGAATGTTGCATTGCACCTCTTAATATGATTAGTTAAGCACTTCTCATGATCCTAAAAGGTTAAGGGTTCAAATCTCATATTTGTCGAATATGTAAGTAATTTTCTATGAATTTAATTCCCCCATCTCCCACTAAAAAAAAAAAAATTACTTGTTTGTATGTAGATAATTAAAAATTTGTATCTTCAACATGTAGCTGATTTGGTCAAGCTGATAATTATTTAATTTGTATTGTTAATTTTTCAATTGAAGAATATATACACTGTCACAAAGCGAAACATATGTTATGGTGTGCATGCATGATGCACATATTATGTGTGCAATAATCTGTTTCTCGATCAAACTGGAATTACTTACACCATATTTAAAAAAAAAAAAAGGAATTACTCAAAATTTTAATGATACAAATTTTTGGACAAATAATTAAAAATTTTTAATGATAAAAATTTTTGGGCAAGCTAATAATTAAAAAATTTGTATCTTCAACATGTAGTTAAATTTTGTATCACTTGGGCAAGCTGATAATTATTCGTATCTTCAACATGTAGCTTACCACCTCTTTCATTTGATGTTTTAATTTTAACTATAATCAACCTAATAAACTCACTCATATGAGAGATTTAATTAAATTAGGTCAAACCATCAAAAAGAATTATAGTTTTCATACTTATCCCAATTTGAAAAGATCTTTATTTTATTCAAAGATATTGTATAAAACGGTATTTAATTATTATAAAATCATTTATGGCTATTAAGAGATTAGCCCAAGAATTTAGATTCTCTCTCGATATATAATGAATTTGACTATCTTATTCAAATAGGTAAGGTTATCTAATAAAATTCTTTAATAACAATTTTGGATTAATTCCACGGATTGTTATTGAAGAATCTTGTAACCAATCTAAGCGTTGTTATTGAAAAATAATCTTAAACAATTAATTAAAGGGTATTTAATTATTATAAAATCATTTATGGCTATTTTTAAGAGATTAATATATATACGGGTAGGATTGGGGACACAAATTTTTACATAAGTTTTGATACCATTTTTCAACCATTAGATTGAAAAATATTGAATGTTATAGATTAGTTGTTAATTTTGAATTAGTATACTTCACCCTATTTTATCTCTATCTTTAGACTAAATTGAAAAAATATATATCAATTTAATTTTCATTTAATTTTTTTCTTTTTATTCAGTTAACCAAATTATGCAAACAATATATGAATTCAAAGCTTTCAACTTAAACTTTCAAATAAGATCCATATTGTATATGTTTAAACAAACATATTGATCAAAATATTCTAAAATAAAAAAATCAATTAAAAAATAAATAAATAAAGGAAAGAGAAAATAAGAAAGAACATGGATGAAGAAAGAGAAATCGGTGTACATGTAATTATCCAGTGTAACATACCTCTTAAACAACCCTCATCTTCTCAAAAATAATAATAATAAATTTGCACCATTAATTTATTTTCAATATAATGGTTGAAAAATTGTATCAAAACTTTGTTAAAATTTGTATCTCTCGATCCTATCAAAATTTTTATATATTTTATAATTAATATATAAATATATAATAATAATAATAATTATTATTATTATAATAATAGTTCTATGGTTAGTATGTCTTAACTATTAAATTATTATGATAATCAACGAAATTCATGTATTGCATTAGAATTAAATATGAGAGAAATTTTTTTAGGAGAAATAATATAATGAATGATTTTAATTAATAGTCCAAATAATTTAAAAGTTAGGACGTACTAATTATAGAGGTTTTAGGTATATATTAAAGGTAATCTCAACTATTGTGATTTCCTTAATTAATAGTTGGTTATTGTTTTTTTTTTTTTAAATTCATTCGCGATACATCTTCCTTGTCCCTTAAATTATTCAGCCCTAGAAGGTTGTAATATTGATCAGTCTCTCTGACAGGCTCGAAGATACAAACCCAAGCCACAATGTGAAAAAGGTCATTTCCTGGTAGCTTCCATTTTTATTTAATTTATATTGTTAATTTTTCAATTGAAGAACATATATATTGTCATAAAGCGAAACAGATATTATGGTGTGCATGCATGATGCCTATATCATGTGTGCAATAATCTATTTCTCAATCAAACTGGAATTACTCAAAATTTCATCTCAAACAAATGTTAACTTTATGGAACTTGAGATCAAAATTTCACCCTTTTTAGAACACTATCAAAATGACTTTTTAATATATAAGAGGTCGTTTATTTTTCTATTTGAAGACTAAATAGTATTACTGAAAATTGAAGATTGAATTGCGATTGAGACTTGAAATCCAAATAACATGTTTTTTTTTCTCACCACTGAATATATTATAAACTTGTTTTTTTTTTAAGTTAAAATTATCTAAAAATTAGTAATTTAATATTTGTACCATTTTAACTATTTATTATTATGTGATTTTAATTAATTTAATGCAAACATCTGAAAATAAATAATTTAATAAATTCTAAAATATTTTTATGCATATATTAATAATATTTTATTCATAATTAAAATACAATTAAAAAATATTGTAGTATTAAGCATATTTATATATTTAAATATTTAATATATTTAAGAAAATAACTAGAAAATAAATTTTTAAATTTTAAATTAAATATATTAGTTTAATTCCAAGACAATTTGAGATGAGATGTATTTAGATTTTTTTTTTCAAATATATCTTTTATAAGCATAAAAAAAAAGAGTAATATAAAATTAGGATAAATTTGAAATTATGTTATATTGAGGAGGATAGATTTGGAATAAAAATTTTTAAATGTCATTAAATGATTTACAATTAAGTAAAATGTTAAAAATTCTTACTTAATTTTTTTAGTTTTTTTTTTTTTTTTTGAAAAAAATGAAAATAAGTTAATAGATGCAATTTAGTACTATTAAATCTTAAGTAGAAAAAACAAATAACCACCCCTAAGTTTATTCCAATCATCTAATTTTATCTTTTTTAATTGTGTAATTGATTGAGATAGGTGTTTATGTTTAGATTGATTGTATCTTACTAATATGTTATATCAATTTGACTTGTTGGCTTCTTATTTCATTCTTTTATTTGTTTTTGGATTAGAAAATTTGAGCAATTAAAGTCTTGGTTCATCTTTTCATTATTGTGCAGGATTATGCCTTTAATAAAGTTGTGATGTTTTGACTAAGCGCACTGTTTTGGTAATTATTGTTTTTCATCAGAAATATGTAAACAAAGAAGGACCTTCACGTGTTTATTTCAATGGTAGGTGTGTGTTCAAGTAAGTGATTTGATCAGAGATGAAACCTAATCTAGGTCGCAAAATTGTTTCCATGGAAACCTTTGGATCACAGAATATAAAATCAAGTTATTTTTTTATTATATTACATATAAACCAAACTCCTCAAACCTTAAATGAGTGAGATTTGAATTCTTTAACACATTTATTAATGCTTTAATAGCTCACGAATGTTTTGCATTTAACATTGACTTGTTGAATATTCTATAAATAATAAAGTACTTTTAAAGTGTTGTCAATTCGAATATTAAAATTATTAATACCGAATCTATTAAAATATAAAAGAAACGACAGAATCCAATTTCTAGAATATAAAGATATTACATGAAACTGAAAATATGAAAGAAAATAAAGATAATACACCAGTTTCATTACGGCATTCTACAAGTTAATATCTAGATTCCACTACTCCATCCATTAGTTACATAGACAATACCATATGACAACAGGTTTCTTAATAATCAAATTCAAGTTAGAACTCCATCACATCAGTATGTAAAAGCCCCTCTTGTTTTATTCAAGATAGCCTAAAATCACTCCTGCCTGCATATCATGCATTAACACCAATTTTTCTCCCAAGTGAATTTACAATTTAATGAAACAAAACTGAAAACTACTACATTCAATTGTACGTGGCATTGTACACAATGCTCGCCGGTTAAAATTCCCAAAGACTTCACACATGCCAATTTCAGTAACAACGGAAAACAAATTCAAGAAACAAGCAACAACCCTAAAAAAAACCAAGAAACAAGAAAACAAAAAAGAAAAGAACCCTACATGCCCAGAAACAGAAATTGTAGAAGGAAGCATAGAAAACAGAGAATTACTGGCTTTCGACACGGCAGCGATGGAGAGAGATGTGGTCAAGCTGAAAGTTGCAAAGGTACCTGAAAGTTGAGCGTTGAGAGGAGGCTGGAGATGAAGCGGTCGACCGATGAAACAACTATTTCAAAAGTTATTTCTTCTATTTGGCTAGCCAGAAAGAGAGATGGCAGAAATATTTGAACATTCATAAGTTAATTACATGAAAAGTTTGTATAAACAACGTTCAACAAGGAAGAAGTGTTTTAAGTGGATTAGCAATAAGTGTTTTAATTGGATTAGTTGGTTATTAATAAGTTGCAGGTTAATATTATTTAATATAATAATATATAAGATTATTTAATAATAACCATTGGATTCATCCAATGGTTATAAATTTATAGAATAACTTTATTCTTTTAAGTTAGTCAAATCTTTTAAAAAATGTTAAAATCAATTTAAAAAACAAAAGTCAAAAACATAGTAGGGAATAATACATACTCACCACACGATTTATTAATTAATGTTGGAATAATGTAATAATATGATTCAACTCACAGAATTAAAATTCTTTAACAAGTGTTTCACAAAGTCTATAAATTATTATAAATCATTTCCATTGTTAAAACAATTATCAACTCCTTTTATAGTGGAAAAGTGGTTTGGTCCAATGGAAAGGTAATTCTCCATCCACGACACGCCTTTAAGTTGTGGATTTGACTTACCTATCTTACCATTTTATTGGTAATTTTCCCACATTTGTGTGGGTAGCCATCTCCCGTTTTTTAGAGTAGCAATTCGTATCGTATATCTCAACTAGTCTCAACAAGAATTTGACTTAGTATCAAAAAGTAAATTGAAAAAAAAAAAAACCTTATTTTACAAACATTTGACTTAGTGTCTGAAAGTTAAAAAAAAAAAAAAAAAAAAAAAAAAAGGGTTCTTTTACAAACAATTGAAAGATGATGTAAACAAACTTTGCAAAATTCAATTAAACTAATTAGTAGGGAATTCAAACGTGAGATGTAAGAAACTATGAAGCTTTGATTAGTATATTATAATATTAGGTAGGTTCAATGTATTTTGAACGGCATATCATAAAGTCAATATATTTATTGTATCAAGTTACATTAGAGGATGGTCAAAGTTAATGTTAGATCAAATTATCGTTTTTTATTACCAAGCCACATTACACATTGATCAAAGTGAAAATTTTTAGAGAATAATTAAGATTACATATAAATACATTTTATTAATATAAAATAAATGCCCATGTATAGTTCAAAAACTACAGATGCTTAGATTATGTGTTATAAAAAATTAATTAGCAATAAAAAATTAATTAGCAGTCGATCTTACCTGTTCATTTATTTTTACAATAAAAGATTGATCAATAAATAACAAAAAGTCAAATATGTTTGACGTGTACACTTTAACTATTTCATAACATATGACATAAAATTAATATTGTTATGGACATTTTCACGATCTGAAAAAATAGGCTGTTAAAGACCCAATGGATTAGCCCAATAGTAAGAGGCTCAGAAAGCTCAGTACTCAGGTCGCAGTATTGAACTCGCTTCCTCTTTCTTCAACTCAAGTCTTAAACCACAGCTATTTTGATTCATTTTCTACTCGTAAGAATGATGTATCAATTCGCTAAGCTCGTACCAGATAATCTTCTAGAAACTTGTAGCAATCAAATCCGAGAGGGATTCAAACTTTCTAATTTTGTGCAGATCAAATCTCTACAATCTCGGATTTAATTTTGGAAATCTTTCCTGATTCAAAGGAAATTGTTATGGAATCACTACAAGAAAACAGATCAACCATACCGGGCAATGCCCGGTATGATTGACTATCCATACCGGGCAGCGAGCCCGGCGTGCTTGCCTTGATTATCTATACCGGGCGGGTAACCGGTATGGATATTTAATATCCATACCGGATTTGGCCCGGTATGGATTTTGCACCGTTCCGGGTCAACCCGTGGGTGGATCCGAGATATCCATACCGGGCCGCCCGGTATGGATATTTAATATGCATACCGGGTCCTGTTCGGTATGGATACTAAAATATCCATACCGGGTCGGTGCCCGGTATGGAAAATCTTTTTATTTAAAAAAAATTATAATTTGTAATTTAATATTATAAATTTTCTATAAACACACATAAACTTTAAAATTATCTATTATTTAATATTAATACAACACTTAAATTTACATAATCTAACATTAAATTAATATACATTATAAAAAGTTATACAACAAGTACTCAATTCATAATCTAAAATACAATATATTTTATTGACCAAGAAATAAATGAATTTAATTCCCCTGCAGATTATCAAACTTCTCCAATTTTTCATAATCCAAAACAAATTCAATGGCATGTATCTTGGGGTCTTGCAGCTCAACAATGATTACATATGTTTCTCCCCTCTACAATTAAAATAAATTTTCAATTAATCAAAATTACTTACAAATTTTTATGAAGTTACACTGAGCAAATCAGTAACATCCAATTATGCAATTTATGCTTAAAAAAATAAAAATAAAATAAAATGTGAATTGAAGAAAAACCTTTGTAAATGGTGTTTGTAATGCACCTTGCTTCGGATGTTCAGCAGGAATGAACCAATTCCTATATAAGAACATATTAAAGCTCAAAAAATTTCTTGTTATAACAAATCAATGATACAAATAAAACAAAAATAAAAAACAAAATATAGTCAACGGCCTTAGTTTACACATTTCCACGGTAAAGAAAACCCCAGTGAAGAATCCAAGTATGCGCACAATTCTTAAGCTGAAATTCGACCCTTACGTCACGTCCACTTGAAGATCCAGACACATTAATCTAACAACACCAATAACACATCAAAAATAAAATAAACAACCAGTAAAGTCTTCAAGAGTAACTGACAAAGACCAAAAACAACCACAAATCCTGCACGAAATCA
Organism: Litchi chinensis; assembly: GCA_019925255.1. Lineage (NCBI taxonomy): Eukaryota > Viridiplantae > Streptophyta > Magnoliopsida > Sapindales > Sapindaceae > Litchi > Litchi chinensis. The sequence continues at coordinate 8,225,125 of CM034469.1, forward strand.
AAGCTAATACCTCAAGTTTCATCCTCTCCACAAGCTCGAAATGGTGGACTCGAAGTACCTGCTTGTCTTTAGAGGTTGCCATTCTAACTGTTTTTCAAACACAAAGAGCCAAAAAGAGGCACACTATTTCTAAGTTTCAAAGACTCATCAAGAAACAACTCTATATATAAGATTCCATCAATTCATACAACTGAAGGATATGTAAATTTTTCAGAGACCACTACAACAGAAGAAAATAATGTCAAAAATTAGCACATAATTTTCGTATAAATGCGATGGTCGAACTACCACTGAGTTCAACAACAACAACAACAAATAGATATGAAGAAGAAGAACAAGAAGAAGAGAAGAAGAAGAGAAGAAGAAAAAGAAGGGGATTTTGACAGTACCGGCGGCGAATCGGCGACGGCAACGGTCGGCGGGGACGGTAGGACAGTCGGACGGACGGCCAAGCGGGGGGGTGGGACGGCTAGGGTTTGGGGGATACTTGATGTGAGAGAAATTAGAAGAGAGAGAAAGAAATGCAAAAATGAAGGAGATGAGATCTGAAAATCAGATCTGAAAATCGGGTGAAAAGGACCCAGATTATCCATTCCGGGCGGGTGACCCGCCCGGCATGGATAATTTCTTTTAAAAAATTTTTTTTATGTTAACAGTATACAGGCCGGGCGCCTGACCGCCTGGCCTGGATACAACCATTATCCATGCCGGGCGGGCCACCCGCCCGGCCTAGATATTTCGAACAAAATTTTTAAAAATAATGCATATTTTTCAGGGCGGGCGCCCGACCCGCTCGACCTGGATAATATCTGTATCCATACCGGTCAGGAACCGACCCGGTATGGATATTTAGATTTTTTATATTTTTTTAATGAATAATATTTACCAGGTCGGGCGCCCGACCCGCCCGGCCTGGTAAATATACATTATCTATACCGGGCGGGGTCACGCCCGGTATAGATATTCAAAATTTTAAATTTTTTATTTTTATATTGTTATCCATACCGGTCAATTCTTTGGCCCGGTATGGATAATTTTATTAATACCGGGCCTTTAATGTCCGGTATAGATAATCCGGTATAAATATGCTGTTTTGTTGTAGTGAATGTAGTTAATGTAAAATTTACTTCCGAATTTGTGTTGCATTCAAATTATAAATTCTCACACTATAAATAGGGATGAAATTCTTTATATTACAAAGAGAACTTTTATTAGTGATACTGTTATTTTGCCGAATTATTCAGAGTGACATTCGTGAACGTAGACATACTTGCTGAAACATGTTAAAAATTCTTCTTTGCATTTTTCTCCCTCTCCCCCTTTCACTTTTGATTGTTTTTTATCTGTTTTTATTGTTTTTTGTTATTAGGATTGTAGTTTGAGTCTAGAATCTCTGGGTCGGCTAAATTTCAACGTCGACAAATATAAATTAAATCATTCACACACGTGTATATATATCTTTATGAAAATGGGGATTTGTTTTATTAGAAGCCAGTTTTTCGGAAAAAAAATGAGAATTTTTAGAGAATAATTAAGATTACATATAAATACATTTTATTAATATAAAATAAATGCCCATGTATAGTTGCAAAAACTACAGATACTTAGATTATGTGTTATAAAAAATTAATTAGCCGTCGATCTTACCTATTCATTTATTTTTACAATAAAAGATTTATCAATAAATAATAAAATTAATATAAATTAAATTATTCACACACGCATATATATATATATATATATATATATATATCTTTACGAAAAATGTGGATTTGTTTTATTAGAAGCCAGTTTTCTGGAAAAAAAAAAGGGGGGAAACAATTGTGTGTATATATATATACACACACACAAACTTGTTGAAAGCCCTACGTCACCTGCTTTCAAGAAAAACAAAGCCAATAAAAAATGTCCCACTTGACGGACTTAGCGAGGCTGTTGGCAAAGTCCCATATATTATGACTAATTTCGCTCTTCGACCGACTTTGTCGCCGCTCTCTGATTATCTTTTTGGAGAGCTGATTCAGCAAATCTTAAAACAAACTTCTCATCTTTCTCTTCTCTCTTCGTCAAATTCTCACTCTCAATCTTTCTTCACCGACGCAGACCTCTTATCAGCATTGGAAGATATTTTTCGATTTTACGAGAGTAAAACATATACTGTTATTTAATCTTAATAAATATTAGTTTATTAATAATTATTGATTTGAAATATTTTTTTTATATAAATTATTTTATATAATAAAGTTCATAAATAAAAAAATTTATATGAATTATAATTAATTTCATATTAAATTTTTATTTTATTTTACTTTATCATACAAAGTTCGTTTTGATATAAATATTTGGGTCCATCAGTGACTAGCAAGGCTTTATCAATATTTTGTTTGTGCTAATTTTTTTATAAGAAGAATTTAAATTTAAATAATATATGAGAGATAAAAAATGAAACAATCTTAGTTATCCATTGGTTTTTACATTATGTGTTAGTAGATTATAAATAATTACCTAATAAAAAGATGCAAGAGACTTCTTTATCCATGTCCCAGAGAAATAAGAAAAAAATATGGAGAGCTTGTAGTGTTGTCTTGTTCTCATTTTCCCTTAGAAACATCAAATGCGTTTTTCTCTCTACCTCTCTCTCTTTGAAAGTGCACTCACTTATCTATGAATCAAAAATCTCTGAATTTTTCTTCAGCGGACCTCTCATCGTCGTTTCCAAGGTGCGGTTCTCCACCAAAATTTTATCTTCTGCATATATTTTCTTTTGATCGTTTTTATTTTTTTGTTTGAATTTCGTTTAACGTCTCCGATCGTCCTTAACTTGATCGGTTTCGAGATTTTGTTGTCGGACCTTCGGTCGGTTGCGTCTAGTTTTTCCTTTGTAGCATTTGATCGTTGGGTTTGCATATCCATGTTTTTTTTTTTTATTTCTGAAGTAGTTATTATTATTATTATTATTATTTTGATGATTTTACTGTTCATTTGAAGTGGGCCGGAAAACTCACAGAAATCTTCGAGTAAGTTGTTGAGATCCACGAGCTTCGTTTTGATGATGCTACCATTTTATTCTTTATTCTTTTTTTTTGTTTTTTCTTGAAGCATTTTTATTCTTTTATCTTGTCAGATTGATGCTTTCATTTTCTTTGTGTGGACTTGATTATAAATAATTTGAGAAACAAATTAAGTTAACACTACAAGTAAACAAATTTTACGCTTTTTAAACAAGGGACTAGGTTTCTCTGGTTTTTTTTTTTTTTTGGTGGAAATAGGGTTCCTCATTTTTTTTTTTTTTTGAATAAAGGGTTTCTCTTGTTTTGGTTATCATGTGTATTTGTGTATATGGCATGCGCTCTCTATTAATTTCTTTACAGAAAGTAGATAACAGCTACTCCGTCTCTTGAACAGTTTAAAGAAAAAACACTAAACTGAGGTCTCAGATTTAATCAAGAGCGAGAGAGATCATATGGCGTCTGTACCAAATGGTTCACCGGTAGGGCAAATTAATGAAGCAACTCCTTCTCACATCTTCAGTCGTGGTCAGGGTCCATCAACAACAAGAACTCAGAATCCTAGGGATTCACCGGAAAACCAGCATCAGGCCGTGATTTTCAATCGACAGCCTCATGTAAGCGATGAATCTGCCCCTACGGGTTCAACTGTTACAAATCACACTCCCCAGAATGTTTTCCATCGAGATGCAAATTCTGAAGAAGCAGATTAGTTGTTGAATATTTGATCCTCTCGATGATTTACACTCTATATAAGAACTTTTATATGGTTAGTGTTTTCATATTTTTATATGGTGTTGCTTTGTATTTTTATTGCTGAGCTGAGAGAGCAGCAGGAATTGCATAGAATTCTTAGGTGAGGTACTTCATTGGAATGCCGTGATTGCGGGAGGAATTTTTATGTGGACAAGTATTCTTTAGAATAAAAGGCAAACTATATAAATGACATTATTTTCAAATTTTTTGAGATAGGTTTTGAAACTCTCTGGGTCTCTTCCTCTTTTCATGTGTCTGGTTGTGATCCAGGTACTTACTGGGTAAGAAATAGCTAGAAAGGCACATAAAGATTAAAAGGATGTGGGGTTGTGAGTCTTGTGACATCTATATCTCTGCCATCGGCCTGCAACTTAATTTGGCTCCTCTGAATGTGGCATGAGACAAGGTGCTAAGACTGACCAAACACCTTCCTTTTTCTCTTGACAAACACATGCCATAAAACTCCATAAAATTAACTCTCGAAATTTAACCAGATTTGCATTACTAAAAATGAGTCATTAGTACTCACCGCCATGTAAAAATTAAGTAGTTTATCCAATAACATATCAAATATTTTTTAACTTTATTATTTTAACTATATTATTATAAAAATTATAAATTATTTTTTTATATTTTAAACTATTAAGAATTTAATTTTAATAATTTAGTGGAGGGTAACCTGTTACCATATTTTAAAAAGAGCAAATTAAAATTTAGTTACCAATTTAAACTCTAGTTTAGACGGTGCAACTGTCTTGATGTTATTGCAATTTACCCCCCTATTGTTAACAATTCTCGATTAAAAATTAACCATGTGAGGGGCAAAATTGTTTTTTAACCTTATTTTTAATTTTTTAAAATAAATTTTAAAAATTTTAAAATAACTTAAATAAAAAAAAAATTAACTAGATCTTCACCGTTCTTCTCAAGATGGATAGTGGAGATCAATTTTAAAAAATAAAAAATAAAATAAAATCAAAATAAAATATTAAATATTAACCAAAAATCCAACTTGAACCCATCATCATCAGTTTCTTTTTTACCAATTCACCATAAAAAAATCATCCATAATCACCAATTAAAAAAAAAAAAATCATCAATCCAAACAATCACCAATTTAACCCCATAAATAAAAAAAGAAGATCACTAAAAAAAAAAAAAAAAAAGAAGAAAAATTGAAAAAAAAAAAAGAAGTCTAGAAATGAACTGAGAAATCTAGTGATGAGAACAAAGAAGCATCACCAAAGGATCCATTGCATATTCCAGTTGGGCCAATTACAAGAGCAAGAGTTAAGAGGTTTAAAGAAGCACTTAATGGATTGGTTCAAGTGATTTGGGCTTATTTTAAAACGGTGGATTTCAAGATGGGCTCAAATGAAGATCAAAGCTTAATCAATTTAACAAAGCAATTAATGAGCCTGATTTTAGCTAATTTCTTGCCCATGAAGACTTTCCAATATGAAGATGATTCTTGGTCATCAAGACTTTCCATATGGGGCTGATTTCATGCCAATTTTTCAAGACAATTAGTTACCAATTTTTATTATTTATTTTGCTGATTGTAAGGGCTTGATTGCCTAATTAATTATTTCTTTTTATGCTACTTAGTATTTTGAGCTATATAAATCAATGTAACCCTAAAGGGGATTCAATTGATGATTAATAATATTGGTGAGAGTATTCTCTTTGGTTCTTCATAGAACTTTTTGAACTTATCAGGATTTTCCTGTGGCGTTCATCATAGACTTATCAATCAATTCTTCCATCATTGATTGTGGCGTCTTCACCATACCAAGGTTCTTGCTTCCATATAAGCAACAGGTCGAGGTTTTCCATACAAATATGATTCTAGACGATCTTGGATCCTTACTTGATTCACGGGTTTCGTCAGTTCTTGGCGTGGTTCGTATCATTTGGTATCAGAGCACGGTTTAGTCTCAAGTTTGCCTATCTTCTTTATTTTATTCTAAAAAAAAAAAAAGAATCAGATCTATTCATCTTCTTTTGTTACTGTTCACGTCATCTTGATTTGCAAGTTATCAGTATTTTATATTGTGTGTGAATTCTAATATTATAAAAAAAAAAGAAATCCAGAATAAAAAAAAAAGAAAAAAAATCCAGAAAAAAAAGTACAAAAAAAAACAAAAAAATAAAAAAATAAAAAAAATGTGATATTGAGATTTAATTCTTGCAATCTTGTTTCAATTTTACATCTTTGTTTGCCTTTATTGAGTTTCAAACCGAATTTCTTGTCCCCATTAAACCCGTAAAATTCCGTCACACAACCTTATATTTTTCTAATTTCCTAGTCTTTGAATCCAAATATTCTTGGTGAGTTTGTGGTGAACTATTGCTGGAAATTGTGATATTTGTTTGATTAGTTCAATAAGAACCTATAGAGGATTACTACGAGTGGAAAAAGGCAAGAGTGGTGAGCGCATTAGAGGGTAAAAGCCAATATAATTTTGTAAGCAAACACAAGTGAAAGTTGAGTGCATCTTTATTTGAGTGAAACACATGAGGGAGTGTGCGAGGTTTATTTTATTTTTTTTTTTCTTTTCTAACTTTGTTTTGCAGCAAACATGTCAAACAACAAGGACAAAAATACTTATGAAAGCACGTCAGGAGAGGTTGATCCGAAGTTACTAATAGAAGCCTTAATGAGTGAAATGAGGAGAATGTTGAGAGTAGAGATGGAGCAGGTTCATGAACGATTAGATCGGGTAGAAAATGTATGTATGGAACAGCCACAAAATGTTCCTAATGTGCATAGGAGAGAAAGGGTTCAACCTAGGAAAGTGAGAATTGAAGATGAAGAGTATTATGGGGATGGTTTTGAAGAAAATGATGACCATAATTCCATTATTGGTAATAGGAGGTATGGTGGGCAATTTAGAGAAACTAGGAATCGGGAGGATAATAACTTGGGTAGTATTAAGATGAAAATTCCATCGTTTCAAGGCAAAAACGATTCCGAGGCTTACCTTGAGTGGGAGAAAAAGATAAAATTAGTATTTGATTGTCACAATTATTCGGAGCTTAAAAAGGTAAAACTTGCAGCCATTGAGTTTTCAGATTATGCGATTGTTTGGTGGGATCAATTGGTTTTAAGCAAAAGGAGAAATAGAGAGCGTCCAATAGAGACGTGGGAGGAAATGAAAACTGTGATGAGGAGACGGTTTGTTCCAAGCCATTACTATCGGGATTTGTACTAGAAATTGCAAAGACTTACACAAGGTAATCGAAGTGTGGAGGATTATTATAAGGAGATGGAACTCGCAATGATCCGTGCGAATGTAGAGGAGGACCGAGAGGCTACTATGGCTAGGTTCTTGGCTGGTTTGAACCCGAAAATTGCTAATTTGGTAGAATTGCAGCATTATGTGGAGCTAGAAGATATGGTGCACATGGCTATCAAGATCGAGAACCAACTCAAGAGGAGAGGTAGCAATACACGGCAAAACCCTAGCTCGAGTTCATCGTGGAGGCCGAATATTATGAGGAAAGAGGAGAAGCAAGCCACAGCCAAGCCCAAAACTGAGCAAAAGCAAGAAACGACCAGCCATGGAAATCAAGGTAAAATAGATTCTGCCACCACTCGAAATCATGATATTAAGTGTTTTAAATGCCAAGACGAGGGTCACATAGCAAGCCAATATCCAAACAAAAGAGTTATGGTATTGCGAGAGGATGGCGAGATTGAATCGGATGATGAAGATGACACCGAGTCTATGCCACCATTGGAGGACGTGAATGATGAGGAACATGTTGCCCAAGGTGAATTGTTGGTTGCAAGGAGAGCTCTAAGTGTGCAAGTCAAAGAAGATGATGAAGTGCAGCGGGAAAACATCTTTCATACTATGTGCCATGTTCAAAACAAGGTATGTAGTATGATTATTGATGGTGGTAGTTGTACTAATGTTGCTAGCACTACTTTGGTGGAGAAATTGGGGTTGTCAACACTTAAGCATCTATGACCATACAAGTTACAATGGTTGAATTATAGTGGCGAAGTGAAGGTAAACAAACAAGTGTTAGTTTCTTTTCAGATTGGTAAATATGAAGATGAGGTGTTATGTGATGTTGTACCGATGCAAGCTGGACACTTGTTGTTAGGACAACCATGGTAATTTGATAGGCGTATGAAACATGATGGATTCTCCAATAAATACTCTTTTGTACTCAATCAAAGATCAATCACTCTTGTTCCAATAACACCAAAACAGGTTTATGAAGACCAAGTGAGATTGCAAAAAGAGAGTAAAAATCAGATGGAGGCCGAGAAAAATGAGAGAGAAAAAGAAAAGAAAGATTTGGCCATTGAGAGAAAATTAGAGAGAAAACAAAAGAATTTCTATGCAAGAGCGAGTGACATAAAAGGAGCGTTGTTTTCAAATCAGCCAATGATTGTGCTTTTGTATAAAGAGGCATTTTTAAACACTAACGAACTTGACCCCGCTTTGCCTAGTTCTGTTGTTTCTCTTTTGCAGGCTTATGAGGATGTCTTTCCCGAGGAAACACCACATTATTTACCACCAATTCGAGGGATAGAACATCAAATTGATTTTGTACCCGGTGCAACCATTCCAAACCGACCAGCCTATAGGAGTAACCCTAAGGAGACAAAAGAGCTACAAAGGTAGGATAATGAATTGATGGAAAATGGGTACGTGAGAGAAAGTATAAGTCCTTATGCAATTCCGGTTTTGCTAGTTCCTAAGAAGGATGGGACATGGAGGATGTGCGTTGATTGCCGAGCCATCAATAACATAACGGTAAAGTATCGACATCTTATTCCTAGATTAGATTATATACTTGATGAATTGCATGGATCTTGTGTTTTTACTAAGATTGATCTTAAAAGTGGATATCATCAGATTAGAATGAGAGAATGAGATGAATGGAAAACTGTTTTTAAAATAAAATATGGTTTATATGAATGGTTAGTTATGCCTTTTAGATTAACTAATGCACCAAGTACTTTCATGAGATTAATGAAGCATGTTTTACATGCTTTCATAGGCAGATTTGTTGTGATTTATAGCAAAAACTTAGATGATCATGTTGGACATTTAAAACTTGTTTTAGATGTTTTAAGGAAAGAAAATTTGTTTGCTAACCTTAAGAAGTGTACATTTTGTACGGATAAACTTGTGTTTCTTAGATTTGTTGTGAGTGCACAAGGTATACAGGTTGATGAGGAGAAGGTACGTACAATCCAAGAGTGGCCGAGTCCTACAAGTGTAGGTAGTGTTCGTAGTTTTCATGGACTCGCTAGTTTTTATAGAAGGTTTGTGAAAAACTTTAACAACATCACTGCACCGCTTACCGAAGTCATCAAGAAGAATGTTGGATTCAAGTGGGATGACGAGCAAGAGAAGGCATTCCAATTGATCAAGGAAAAATTAACTCATGCTCATTTACTTGCTTTGCCTGATTTTACTAAAACGTTTGAAATTGAATGTGATGCTTCAGGTATTGGCATAGGCATAGTCATTATGCAAGGCGGAAGGCCAATTGCGTACTTTAGTGAGAAACTAAGTGGGGCAACCCTAAACTACCCTACTTATGACAAGGAATTGTATGCATTGGTTCGCGCTTTAGAGACATGGCAACACTACCTATGGCCTAAGGAATTCGTGATTCACATTGATCATGAGTCCTTAAAGCATCTGAAAGGCCAACACAAGCTGAATAAGAGACATGCACGTTGGGTGGAATTCATTGAGACGTTTCCATATGTGATTTGGTACAAACAAGGTAAGGAAAACGTCGTGGCGGATGCACTCTCCCGCAGGTATGTATTACTTTCCACTCTTGATGCTAAGTTGCTTGGTTTTGAACACATCAAAGAACTATATCCGTTAGACCATGATTTTAGTGATGTGTATCAATCTTGTGAGAAATCTGTGTTTGGGAAGTTTTTTAGGCATGATGGTTATTTATTTCGGGAAAATAAATTGTGTTTTCCTAATTGTTCATTGCGAGAGTTATTAGCGAAGGAATCTCATGGTGGAGGTTAATGAGACACTTTGAAGTCGCTAAGACCTTAGCCATTTTGCAAGAACACTTCTATTGGCCACATATCAAAAGGGATGTTGAGAGGATTTGTGGTAGATGTGTTACATGTAGGCAAACAAAATCTCAAGTGCAACCCCATGATTTATATACACCACTACCCATTCCTAGTGAACCTTGGATTGATATCTCAATGGACTTTGTATTAGGTTTGCCTAGGTCTAAAGTAGATAAAGATTCAATTTTTGTGGTTGTGGATAGATTTTTTAAGATGACACATTTTATTCCATGTCACAAAACTGATGATGCTTCACATGTTGCTGAATTGTTCTTTAGAGAGGTTGTGAGATTGCATGGTATGTCTAGGACAATTGTTTCGGATAGAGATGCTAAGTTCTTAAGTTACTTTTGAAAGACCTTGTGGGGCAAGTTTGGAACTAAGTTATTGTTTTCTACTACTTGTCACCCTCAAACTGATGGTCAAACCGAAGTAGTAAATAGGACTTTGTCTACTTTGTTGAGGGTTATTATCAAAAAGAATATCAAAACGTGGGAAGAGTGTTTACCACATGTTGAGTTTGCTTATAATCGTACTGTTCATTCTGCAACTAAGTTTTCACCATTTGAAATTGTTTATGGTTTTAATCCTTTAACTCCATTGGATTTAATACCATTACCTATGTCTGAACATGTTAACTTAGATGGAAAGAAAAAGACTGAATTTGTTAAGCAAATACATGAGAAAGCAAGACTCAACATTGAGAGGAGAACGGAGCAATATGCAAAACACGGTAACAAAGGCCGGCACAAGTTAATTTTTTAACCCGGAGATTGGGTTTGGCTGCACCTGAGAAAAGAAATATTTCCAGCTCACAGGCGGTCTAAGTTGCTTCTGAGAGGAGATGGACCTTTTCAAGTCCTTGAACACATAAATGAAAATGCATACAAGTTGGATTTGCCAAGTGAGTACAACGTTAGTGCTACTTTCAATGTTACTGATTTAACTCCTTTTGATGTAGGTGAAGATTTGAGGACAAATCCTTTTCAAGAGAGAGGGAATGATGAGAACAAAGAAGCATCACCAAAGGATCCATTGTATATTCCAGTTGGGTCAATTACAAGAGTAAGAGCTAAGAGGTTTAAAGAAGCACTTAATGAATTGGTTCAAGTGATTTGGGTTGATTTTAAAACGGTGGATTTCAAGATGGGCTCAAAAGAAGATCAAAAATTAATCAATTTAATCAAAGCAATTAATGAGCCTGATTCTAACTAATTTCTTGCCCATGAAGACTTTCCAATATGAAGATGATTCTTGGTCATCAAGACTTTCCATATGAGGCTGATTTCATGCCAATTTTTCAAGACAATTAGTTACCAATTTTTATTATTTATTTTGCTGATTGTAAGGGCTTGATTGCCTAATTAATTATTTCCTTTTATGCTACTTAGTATTTTGAGCTATATAAACCAATGTAACCCTAAAGAGGATTCAGTTGATGATTAATAATATTGGTGAGAGTATTCTCGTTGGTTCTTCGTAGAACTTTTCGAACTTATCAGGATTTTCCTGTGGCGTTCATCATAGACTTATCAATCAATTCTTCCATCATTGATTGTGGCGTCTTCACCATACCAAGGTTCTTGCTTCCATATAAGCAACGGGTCAAGGTTTTCCATACAAATCTGATTCTTGACGATCTTGGATCCTTACTTGATTCACGGTTTTCGTCAGTTCTTGACATGGTTCATATCATCTGGGTTCACAAATGAACCTAGATTAGTATGTTCATTCGAAATAAACCCAGTAATCTAAGTTCATTTGTGAACCCAGATTTCTGGGTTCACGAATGAACTCAGATTTATGGATTCAAAATCATCAAACATCAATCTTCTTCCAATATAAATCATCAATCATCAATCTTCTCCCACATCAATTTTCTTCCAGTTCAAAATAATCAGTCTTCTTCCACATCCACTTCTCTCCAAACTAGGTTTCTAGTCGCATGGAAACCCAAATCTAGGTTTCCATGAGACTGAAAACCCAAAAGATGGCCCCAAACATTATCAACCATCATCAATCAACCACCCAACATCATCAATCCACTCCTGGAAACCCAAAAAATGACCCCTAACATCATCAATCATCATCAATCAACCTTCCAACATCATCAATCAAACCCAACATAATCAATCTCCCACAAATCGACAAATCAACATCATCATTGAAATAAAAGTCATCAATCAAACTGAAAAAAAAAAAAAAAAAAAAAAAAAAAAAAAATCAACCTCAAAATCATTGATGAACCTAGATGAAGGTTCATCTGGGTTTGACGATCATCTAAGTTCGAATCGACAAATCCAAGCAAACCTTCATCTAGGTTCGTCGATGAGAACCTAGATGAACCTCCATCTAGGTTCGTCGATACAAACCCAAATAAAGGTTTATCTGAGTTCGACAATGAACCTAAATGATGAAGGAGAAGAGAATGGCAACAAGAAGAAATGAGAGGAGAGAGAAGGAAAAAAAAGGGAAGAGAGGACTGATGGAGAGAGGAGAGCGGTGGTAGAGAGAAGAGGAGAGAGGAGATGAGCGCGACAGATGGAAAATGGGAGAAAAAAATGAAAGCAACGAAGAGAGATGAGAATTTTGAGGAGAATGAGAGACTGTGACAATTAAGATGATGAGAGGAAGAAAGAGAAGGGAAAGAATGAGAGAGACTGATGAGAGAAAGAGAGAGAAGACTTTATTATTGGGTCAACTAATCAATTTCAATTATTAAGGTAATTTCATCTTTTTACCGTTTTGATATTATTCATCGTCAAATGTAACGGAATCTTGCTAATGATAGGGCATAAATTATAATAACATTGAAACAGTTACTCCATCTGCATTAGAGCTTGAACTGGGTAGTTAAATTATAATTTACTCTTTTAAAAGTTAATGTTTGAGTGCCACACGATAGCTAAACAAAAGATAAATATCAAGATAATTTTACTGGGAATAAAATCCCGATAAGGAAGCCAAATCCTTTTTTAAATAGATTTTTTTAAAACACTTTTTAAGTCAATAAAGTGACCAGCCTATCCACCTGAGTGAAACATGGATTCGAGTCATTCGACTTTGCTATCATGTACGCAAAATATTATGATGTTAGGTATTTTGTCAAACGGCTGTTACAGTTCAAACGGTAAATTTAACATGAAGAGAGATTTCGGGTTCTTGCTGCCTGGTACACATATGCTTGATCATTTCAAAATTAGTAAAAATTATTAAAATTGTTTAACGAAAAAGTGTAAATTCACTTCTATTAAAAAAATTATTTATTTTTAATCATAACCAAATTTTAAGGGGTGTATTTAATCTAAGCTTTTTAATCTTCTTTAATCCGTTTCTAATTTTATATATTTAGTTTGGACCCCCTTGAATTTGTTCTTTAAAGTACTATTATAGAGTAATATTGGACTTCCTAAAAATTATTATATACTATAATTAATTATTTATTTCATTAATTAGTTTTATTTATTTTAGTAGGTAAAGTGTATCTAATCATAACTCAAATGTTTCGGGACCTTTGATGATTAACATTCAAAGTTTACCATATATATTTATTTAGCATGTTTAAGAAGTGTTATCCTGTTGTTAAGGGAATAAATATCTCCTACTTTTATGGAAGTAAATTTTTATATTACATTATAATGTAAAAATCTTATGGTATTATGAGAGTAAATTTTTGAGTTTCATATATAGTGTTTAATTTCAATAAATTTTGAGAATAATCATTGGTTTCACACCTTGTAATTAAATTAAAAGAAAATAGGTGATATTTTGGTCAATTAACACACCATAATCAAATATTTGAGCCTTTGTGTTTCAATGGATCGGTTACATGTGTCCCACTGTCCCTCCAGGCTTACCTTGTTAGTAAAATTTGTAGACATTGAAAAGGAGGGAAAATAAAAAGGTTAATTGCAATAACACCCTTTGACATATCCAATACAACAGGTGGATGTAATGGTGGAACGCAGAAATACCTTTTGGCACCACGTAGATAGAAAACACATATTTTACTATAAAAATAATAAAATGGAATATATATATATATATATATATATATGTGTGTGTGTGTGTGTGTGAAACAAGACATTGGATATCGCATCAAACTTCTCTAGTGTGATCTCACTTGACCTCTATTGGAGAGTTGGTATTTGAATCTCCAATTGAAAAAAAATATTTTTTGGAAATATCTCACAGTTGAAATAGTCAGATGATTAATAAAAAAGTTTAAAAAAATAATAATAATAACAGAAAAGCTAAGAGAAATAAATAATACTATTTCATTAATTCATCTCATCAATCAGTTATGAGACAGTTTTATAGAAGATTTTTTACTCCAGTGGAGGGGATTCATGGACTCCTAATGTGTTCCCATCCCTTGAGGCTACCAACCTCCACTTCCTTCTCTGTTTGTCGTCACCATTCCAACAACCTCCTCTGATAGGGCTACCTCACTGACTATTATTGTTCTACTTGATTTTCTAAGTAGAATATGCAGGATCCAATATTTTCCATTTGGGCCCATTTAATTCATCGATTTAGATTGGATTTGAGAACGTAACTAAATCGAATTAGTACAGATATTTACACCGTTTAAAATCTTATCTACACCCATTTTTACATATACATCCCATAAATCTATAAAATATCATATTTCTCAAAGGCACTCCACACATTATCAATTGTCCTTTTTTTACTTCTTTTTTTTTTTTTTAACTATCTCCTTTATTATTATTATTATTATTATTTTTGCAGAAACTATCTCTTTTGTTTTTATTTTAAATTAATATTAGAAATAAATAAATCATAAAATATTTAAAAAAAACAAAAAAAAAAGGAAAAGGAAGAGCTTCAGAATTGGGAGGAGGCAGCAACCTTTTTTTCCAAGTTTTGATGGAGAAGGCTTGTTGCCTCCTCTGTCTTTTGGATCAATGATGATGGATATTTTCCTTTTAGAATTGGAAAGTCTCTTGACTCTTCTCTCATTTTTTTTTTTTTTTAATTTAGGTTTTGTTGTTGTTGTTGTTGGTTTTTTTTTTTTTTTTTTTTAATAATGTCTATGAAAGATTCATAAAAGCACATAGTCCACCGAAGAGAGATGTTTAGGAGGGTGAGCAAACAGTTCATTAGCATGTTTCGTCGCAAGGCATTTTGCACTGGTATACTTGGGAGAGAATCGATGAAATGGAGTTTACAAAGGTAGAGAGCAACATGAATGGATGATTTGTGAGTTTGTTAATAAGATTTCATAATCAAATAAATTATTAAGAATTTTATTAAGGATAATGCTGGAATTTTAATACTGTACAAAATTGGGGTGCACCTACAATTATATGGGGGTGGTGATCCTCAAATCAAATTTGATCCAAAATTTTGAAATTCTGTGGATCGGATCAAACAATGAATTTTTTGGAGAATGACGATATTTCGAGCCCTTGAAAACTGTATGTGCACCCAAATTTTGTATAGTTTTTGAATTTTCAATGTTACCCTTAAATCAAATTGTTAATAGTATAATAAAACATTATAGTTTTATTTAATCCAAATTAATAACTAAATAAAAAAAAATCTGAGATAGATAAGAAAAAAAAATATGTTGATATTTTTATCAACAATGACAGTGGCGGTAGGGTTGGAGTTGTGGTTAGAGACCACACAGACATCGACGCAGTGTATAGCCTCCCTTATATGGGCGTGTACTCCTCTGATATTGGCGAAGGTTGTGCTGTCCGAGAAGCCTTGTTCACAGCCATGAATGAATGTTGGGTATCAAGTGAATCAAGTGAAATGTGATTCAACTCCATTGTCGCTCTTGTCATTCAATTTTCAGAGAGATGAGAATCAAGTTGATCGCGAACTTGCAAGGCAGGTTTTATCCTGTATGTATGACGTGCTTTGGTTGTCTCACAGCTCTAATTTTATTTCAAATCTTGTTCAAGTTTATTCAATATATTTGATTCAAAATTTGATCATTTGTCTTTCAAGAATAACCAAAAAAAAAAAAAAAAAGGAAGCGTAGGCGGAACTACTGCATTCTCCTGAATTTAAAACGATCAAGAAGGCTATTGCCTTGTCCATCCTAGTTTGAAAAAGATGGAGAGTTCTCTGTCAAAAGGAGAAGACAGTCTGCTTGTGTGTATATATACACAAATATATATACACATTAACATATATATGCGTGTGTGTACACACATAATTTTAAATTTAAAGAAATGACTTATTTGGTATAAAATAGGGTGTGCTTATTGTGATTTCAGTAAATATCAGTACAGTAATTAACAATCAACAATATATATACGTATAAAACACACACGAATATGTGTATAAAAAGAAAATTAATTATCATAAATCACTAACTTGAATATATTGATAGAGGCTTGCAAGATTGCAATGTCCTTAGACAAAATTTCTCATCTTCTCACTGCTTGAAGGACCAATGAAGTTTGCCCCAGGATACAACTATCATTCTCCTATATCAAAGCAGATAATATAGAAGCCAAGCAAACACTTGAATACTTTTCTCCAATCTCAGAATGATGATATGAATGACTGATATTAAGAATTTTTTCTATCTTTCAAAGGAAAAAACCCTACTGTTTTTATAGACCAATACATGACTGTTGTTAGAACAACCATGTTTGTTCCAAAGGATTAGTTTAACATCATTATAATTCATTTGAATTTAAATTTAATTTTAAATCAAATTTAATTAAAACAGTTATAATAACAGTGGCATTAAAATAATAATAATAATAATAATTTTAATCAAATTTAAATTAAAACAGTTATAATAACAGTGGCATTAAATAATAATAATAATAATAATATAAACAAAAGACTCGGATTCAAGTCAAAGAACCCAAGCCAAGGCCCAAGGCCTAATTTTTGGCCTACAATTAATAAGGCTCAAACCCAAACCCAAACCCAATCTATCTAGTTCATTTTACTCAATTAACAAATGTGCTAGGTTTCTTATTTATAAGCCATAAATTTCCTTATTTTCCTTCCATGTGGGATTCTTTGTTTCAAACACTATATTTTCTAACACTTACAAAGAAAATTTAAAATTAAAAAAAAAAAAAATTAGAGGGGTCACAAATATAAAGGGGTGTACATTTTTCAGGGGTGCAAATATCGACACTCTTTTGTGAAACCACATTGTGTGTGTACGAGTTTGTATATAAATATATATGTATATATATAGTTTTATAGTTCCTTATCAACACCTTTAAGAATTAGGGAAGAAAGAAACCTTATAGTGAAATAAAAACGCCTACAACTCTATTCTATTTAGCTAAAACCTCATTTACAGGTCTTTTACTTGAGTTTGAAATCCAAATATTGCTTTAGAAATTTTCAAGACCTATCAAGATAAGAACATAGAAATATTGTTGGAAGCACTGTAGTGAAGTCTGCTCACAAAATAAGATGAAGACGCAAAGTGGGACTCAAAACAATTTTCACTAATAAAACTTGAAAGGTCACCCAAAAATTTTCTTGCTATACCTATATTTTATTAAAATTTTTTATTACCGATATATCCTTATATACAATTACTTAAAAGCACACAACTATATAATTAAAAGTCCAAATTTAATTTCCACACTAGTACAGCTAATTAATCTATAAACGCTAATAATATTAAAAAAAAAAGAAAATGAAAAAGAGAAATACAGTGTCACATTAAGAAAATATAATGGATATCCCTACCTTGATTGGGGGATTTCCTTAATTCACCTAAGTACTTAAAATCAAGGACGGATATGGAGATGAAATGCAAAAAATTGCTACAACATTCACCAACCTGCGGTTAGAGTTGTCAATGAGAAGTATGGATCACTCCAAGAAAGAATATCTTGAGTCGTACCTAAAAGTCAAAAAGATCACATAATATCAATGCAGAAATTAATTTGACGTTTTAGAAAGGGGATACATAAAGGGGAAGGGAATGAGATCAATGTTTTTAAAAACATCCACAAGAAGCACTGATAAGGGTAAATTTAGTGAAGATTTAAGCCTCTAAATCTAAATCTTTGATATCGTTCTCGAAAATTTTTATGTGTTTTGAGTATTTTTCAAGAAATAAATTCGGAAATAGCAGTGAGCATAAAACTTGAAAGTTTTAACCAAGGTCGAGGTGAAGGAGTAATGACAGCCTCGTTGAGCGAGTAAGCACCATCGCGGAAATGGGACAAGCAAGTGAGGCTACCCTCTTATCCACCAGCCCACACAACATCCTCCATGTAGCCTTTGCACACCAACTAGTCAGCCCTTTGCACACCAGCTAGCCAAGCATCACTCACAACCTTGTTCCCTAAGACCAGCAGCTTGAACACTGCCCTTGGCGCCCAGCAGCAGGCCTCCACGTCCAAACCAGCGTGCCCACCTGTTACCCAGCCTGCCCAGCGTGCAAACTAGCTTTCCACAGTCCAGCAAAGCGCATGCACACGCGCCTCCTTGCTGCCAGCACCCAAACCAGCGTGCGCAGCCTTGATTTCACCCACCAGGGGAACCCCCTTTGCTGCCGCGTGCTCTCCAGCCTGAGTTTCTGCCAAACTCACGCCCAGCAGCGCGCTCACATGCCTAACAGCGCACACAACATCCAGCAGCTGTTCTTCTTCCCTTTGCGCGCTTAGTAGTACACCTCCTCATCGCCAGCGCACCATGCAGCGCGTCCTATGCCTGTATTGCCTGATCTCACGCAACTCCCTCACGCACCAGCTCCCGCTCAGTCTTTGCATCACACACCAGCGTGCTACCATGCTCCTCTTCTCACACAACAGCGCGCCAAGGGGCGCGACATACTGCCAGCAGCATGCCCCTTTGTGCGTCCATCCAAGGCAGCATATGAGGGAGCGTTAACAAGCGTATTTTTGTCCTTTCACCCTCCAATTCGTGCCCTAACTTCCACACCCTTAAAGAAGACCTCATCTCACATTTTGGAGAGTTTTGAGGGGCTGAGAATGAGGCTCTAATGTTCCTTCTCTCACCCTTGATTCTCACCTCTTAAACACCTCCATTCATTTTCCAAACTTCACCCACCAATGTCATTGGCCCATGCTTTGAAGAGAAAGCATTGTATGAGGGGAGAAGAGGATACAAAAGTTTGAACTCGGAAAAGAGAAGCTCCATGGATTCAAACTCAGAGAATGCTCAGAGAGGTTCATGGGTTGTGTCTTCAACTTCTCGTGTTTTTGTGATTTTTTCTATGTATGTAGTCATGTATTTTATGTTGTGTGGGATGATGATGGATTTTGATTATTAAAATTAATAGATTGAATATTATTTCTTGAGGATGGTTTGTGCATGTTAAGTAGGATTTTAGAACTTAATGCTTGTATATAATTGCCACCATATACATGATTTGAGTTTGTGCATTGAGATAGGAAGGAATAGCACACAAAGTGCTCAATAAAAGTTCTACCCTAGGATTAGGAGAGGGAAATAGGTAATTTGTGTGAGTGATAAGTCGACTGTGAGCACTCGAGCGACAGTTTGGATAAATTACATCACTTCATCAGTATCTGCCATTTTGAATCGTTTCTAGTTGAAATGGATAACACTACCAAGTGTCTCTAAAGTGCCAATCAGAACCATGTACCTGTGCGTAAATGAATAACAACACCAAGTCTCTAAAGTGCCATTAAGAACGATACACCTGACAGTTCGAATCGAAGGAACTGCTGCACTCCAGTCATGCAATGTCCAGTCATTTACCATTAATGGTACCCATATTAAATATGTGACTTTGAATCTTTAAACTGCAGCAGTTACTTATAGGCCTATGTTTGTTTCAACTTTTAACAAGGAAAATCAAATATCAAATCAATTAATTGTTTTTGACAAAGAAAATCCAACTCCTGTATTTTAATTTTATTTCTTGCAACAGATCTATATGTGCTAAGAACACAGAAATACAATATATGAAGGCTTTTAAAACATCAAAATGGGCGTCACAGCTCATTAGTAATGTGTAAAAGGTGCCCATATAAACTATTTTTAGAGGAACAATTAGGTCAATTAAATCAAATGACCAGATTCAAAAATCTTGAAACTCAGCAAACATATACGACAAAAAAAATTGCTAACTGTTTAATTTCCATACAACAGAAAAAAACATGATCTAAGAATGCCAATTGGAAACTCATAACCATCAAAATCACACGACTTGGTAATTTTCCGTGATCAAATGTGTCCTCTGCGAAAACTTGGGAGGGGCACCACCTCTCAGTGGTATTACATTTACAACCTGCATGAAGAATTTATGACTTACAGTCAGAAGCAAACACAAAGAGAGTGGAATTATATATGGCAATGCGAGAACAACAAAAATGGTTCAGATACCAGCATGCAACAAATAATAACTGTTAAGCCAAAGCAAACCTTTAGGTCACTGTATGTACTAGTAGCAGAAAACCGCACAGAGATCGGGAAGAAAGCAGATGAATCAGCTGGAGGCACAACGAATTCCATTGATCCACTGCAATTCAGTGAGTAGAATGAGAGATTTATTCATTAGCACAAGAGTAAATAGAATACCAAGACACATGTAGGTGAAATGCAAAAAATTACAACATTCACCAACCTGCGGTTAGAGTTGTCAATGAGAAGTATGGACCACTCCAGGACAGAATTTCTTGAGTCGTACCTACAAGTCAAAAAGATCTCATAATGTCAATGCAGATACTAATTTGACGTTTCGGAAAGGGGATAGATAAAGGGGAAGGGAATGCAGTCAATGTTTTTAAAAACATCTGCAAGAAGCATCAGTTCACAGCATATAATAATTCCATGGAGCTTTAACTTTGCATATTTCTCAAAATATTTGCCAATATTCACCTAGAAAAATTCCATCTCCTGAACTCTTCATAATCAAATTGGCGAACACAAACTAACTTTCAGTGCATGTTCATAGAAACCAATTTTCAAACTCCAGAGGACACCATAACACAGTTGCTAAACCCTATTCTAGTAATTTTAGATGGGTAACTAGCTGTCGTTGCTGTATAGAACAATGTCACAGAGGCATCAGACAAAATTCTCTTTAGAAGGTAGTATAATAACCACTCAAAGTAATTCTGCTCAATTTTCCAAATATTAGCAATGAAAAAATTCTGTCATATTTGCACACTTCAAACTATTATAGTGATAGGTAAAATCCAAAAAGAAAAATGAAAACCAGTAATTGCAAACAGAAATAATTGACCAAGGCACTGATTCCTGCCCTAACACTATAATTCATTACTTAGGGATATCAATTTCTTTATATGGCAACTATTGATTAAAGTTTGCAAGATCTTTAGATAAAGTAATTTAAAAAGTTCCTACCTCCATTCGCCATCAATCTGCCTGACACTAGGAACCTCACGAAGAGCTGGAAGTGGAACTGAGATCACAACATTTCGCAGATCAAACATGGTTGAAGCTTCATATTCAATGCTTACATAAGTTTCATTTCCAGAAACAGACGGCCAGCAGTTGACTGCAATTTACAAAGGACCATATAAACAATCTTAGCACAGAACAGAAATGATAGACAAAGACAACAAGCAGTATTCTTATTCCACCCACTTGTCAGCGGCACCATCGACTCATCTAAACTTTGCATTCTCCACTTCAAAAGACCAACACCTGCTGCATCACCACTTTGGCCTGTGGGGAAAGGCCTATTAGGATCCTTCAAGCCTAGAATATTTTCATTGGAGAAGAGTTCTTTGTTCATATTAGGATGAGTTTTGAAAAGGATTGCTGGATTCCCTCCACTCTCAATCTGAAATAAGGCACAAAAGATATTTAAAACGAAGCTACTACAATAATAATAAGCAGCACGAATGACAACATTTCAAGTCAAGATTGACATGAGATGTTCATTTCCTACAGAACTCCAAGAAAAGGAGTCCTAAAAGACATCACAAACTATTACCTGATTTTATCACAAGAGTAAGCAAAAGACAGAGTACCTGAACTTGAATTAGCCCATCTTCTTGGTTAAGAATTTGAAGAGACAGAGTTCCTTGAACATCAAAATTACTCATTCCACCATCTCGTTTCAGACTCACATTGAGTTTCTCCTCAACAGTCAAAGTGATGGGATCAGTTAGTGGCGCAGCAGCAGTTCTTGGCTGGCCTGCTTTTGGCTGCACATCTTCAACAATCATTTCTCCTTCTGCTTTCAAGGATTCCAAAAATTGGTTTGTCCTTTGAGATTTACCAAGCTGCATGCCAAGACCTTTAGGAGGAGCAGTGGCAGATGAAGGTGGACGACCTGATGACACAAATGTATACAGAGACAGAGTTCAGACCAATTCATGAAAAATTGTCCAAGTCACAAAGTAATTCCAAAAGATAAAACTATTTTAAACCACATGCTAACATAGCAAAATGGCACCATTCTTAAAAACAGAGCAAGCTTAATCTCTATGTGAAGAAACTCAAACGCAAAAACTGAAAACTAAAAGAGATAAAACTATTTTAAAACACATGCTTATTAATCAACTAGCAGCATCTACATCACATCAACATCATCCACAACTCAAATTTAGATGCAAACTCACAGAATCCAGTCCACTATGAAGGTATACCTTTAGACTTGCTGGAAAAGGAATCAATATCAGTGGTCAAACCACCAAACCCAGAACCACTACCAAAACCGCCGCCACCACCACTAGAAATGCTCATATCACTAAAGCTGCTCTCAATTCTGCCAGATCCCATAGACTGTAAGGACATAAACCCTCCTTTTTCACCTCTATTCTTCTCAATCTGCAGAACAGTCAGGAGAATTGTATAAGGCATTATAACACAAGAAGTAATTGGAAGGCACAAATTAATAAAGGAACCACTGCTTCATGACATTCTTAAAGTACCTTGCTTTTGTCAATTTCAGTAGCTCTCCGCTTCATGACATCCTTGGTTTCATTTATCTTGCTCTGCAGTACCAACTTGTGCAACTTCTCTTCATGACTCTCCATCTCACAGTACTGCTTAACTTGTGCAACAGTAACATTTTCCTTGTGGCCAAGAGAGATGACTTCATCAAAAGCAAAGATCAGCTCAAAAGCTGTCTTGCAAATACCCTCTTCATCTAGAGAGTAAGAATATTCAGGTACCTAAAGGCAATTAAGGAATCGACCATATAACTCTTCTACATCAGTGAAACTAATATTTTCCAAAGGCATGAATTACTCCGAACTACAAAAAACATACAAAAGAAAATACTATGTAGGATGCACCAACAAAACAAAATGAGGTAGAAATTTTCCATAGGAACGAAATGAGCTAGAAACGACACTGGCATGAACACATAACTTTCAAATAGACGACATCCAAGCATGCTCCAAAATTCACATTCCTAGACCCATCATAAAATACAAGTCATCTTTAGCATTAACCATGCAAAAAAGGTAGAAACCAAAATCACAAGACTGAATTTGAGAAGATGAAAGGCAAACAAACAAGAAGCTACAGAAAAGGGATACAAGCTTGGAGAGCAGCCTCAGAGTTTCCAAATCTTCAAGGATGTTGCTCTGTTTATTAGTTACGAGGAGCAAGTACAGAGCTTCTATCGGCTGATAAACATAGCGCACATTTTCAGTCTCAACATAAGTATGTTGTTTCCCAGTTCCAACCAACTTAGGAAAAGCAGCCAGAAGACCTTCAATTCTTATACGAGACATATCCACAAACTGCCTAGAGACAAGCACTGCAATACAGAAACAATGTCAGCAGGAGTGACAGAGATTTAAATACTTAACTCTTATGTAAAAGTTAAGTTCACAGACGCCTAGAAAATCACTCAGAAAAGTCTGTATTCTAACATGAAAAACTTACAAGTATAGTTATGCCACTAGAACACTTCCACATACTATATGTCTTTTTTATAAGGAAAGAGAATACAGACGAATAAAGATTACATTTTTTACGACAGTATACAAATCATGTCAATAACTCACCTTTCCCAGATTTGCTCACAATTGAAGCAGCAAGAACAACCTATATGTCAGAAATAAACAATAAATAAAAACAAATTTTCGCACAATGAATAACCAGCATTATGCTCATATATTTAAAAAAGGAAAAACAATAGGAAAGAAACAATAACTTATAGCATTTATAGAAAATAACAAGGTACAAAAAGATGAACTGATGCCTTTCCTACAAAAAATACCCTCAAAATTCTACCATCACTTTAAAACCTCTCACTCAACATAAGGAGATAATAAAATAATTTAAGAATTGTCTTCAATAAGTTTTCACACTAAATTCAAATTTCAGTGCCCTAAATTTCATACTAAGTTTTCATACCCAAAAAAAAAAAAAAAAAAATTCTTTTGTTTAAATTATCATACAAGAATTTCATAATCATATGAAAACATTCTGCAATCTAATCGATCGACTTCCAAGTCCATTAAATCACGACGAAACATGAATGAATTGCAACAACTGATAGCTTGTACAGAAAATAACAAGGTACAAAAAGATGAACTGATGTCTTTTTATTCTACCATCACTTTAGAACTTCTCACTCAAGATGAGGATAGGATCGATCATTCAGTTATTCAACACCTTATCTAACAACTTAAACCTTGAAACATATACGAGATAATAAAATAATGTAAGAAGCAGCAAGAACAACCTATATCCGAAATAAAAGATAAATAACAAAGATAATTTCATAATCATACGAAAACATTCTTCCATATAATCAATTGAATTCCAAATCCATTAAATCACGACGAAACATTAAATGAATTGCATTAACAGAAAGGGAAAAAAATCTCACCATCTTGTCTGATGGAGAAACAGCTGTACGCAAAACAACAGACCTGCAAAACATGAGAACGAATTATTATTGTTATAAACATCGAAATCAAATAGATTTGAAAGAAATCTCATCGACTCCAGATCAGATCGAGTTACTAAAGCGAAAATGTTAAGAGTGAAATTGCCGGATCTGAGATCTAATTAGAGGAAGATGTAGAGAAGAGAAATTGCGAGATCTGAGTGAAGAGAGAAACTGAAAGGCTGAGATCTGAGAGAGAGAGAGAGAGAGAGCACTGACCTCGATCTGCTTCTCTGTGTGTGTTAGGTTCTCTGAAACAGCAGAGAAGACGATTTGAGAATTGCGAGCGACACAGGCTGAATTAACTTGAGAACAGATGGGCTTTTTTAATGGGTCGGGTTTTTGGGCCGGGGTTTTTAAGTTGGATAGATAATTAGAAAATTATTTTTATCATTTTTCACTTAATATTTTCGAATTACACTTATTAAGTAATTTATATTTTTTTTAAGTAATCAAATATCTTAAAACCAACAAAAAATCACTAAAAGAAAATTACAATTTTTAACTTTTATCTGAATGTCAAATCACTTAATGGTTTTTAAAATATATTATTCTCAAAATAACATATTTTCAAGTTTATCATAATTTTACATTATATGATTCATTTTAAATGTAATTAATAAAATATTGTAATGATTAAAATATATATTACTTTACAATTTCAACTTTTAGTGCAATAGTAATTCAACTTAAAAATATTTTATTTATTTTTATTTAAATATATAAATTTAGTTTACTTTACTATAATAATTTATTTATGTGTGTATAATTTTTTTTTAAAAATGCTTTACTATAATAATTA
This sequence comes from Litchi chinensis, assembly GCA_019925255.1. Taxonomy (NCBI): domain Eukaryota; kingdom Viridiplantae; phylum Streptophyta; class Magnoliopsida; order Sapindales; family Sapindaceae; genus Litchi; species Litchi chinensis. Next base: position 8,250,606 of record CM034469.1, read on the forward strand.
ATCATATTTTAATTATAAATAAAAATATTATTAATCTATACATTAAAGTATTTTGGTATTTATTAAATATTTTATTATAATTTTTTGTATTATATCAAATAAAGTTACATAACAATTAAAAGTAAAAGAATATAAGTATCAAATTACTAGTTTTCAAAGAATTTTAACTTTAAAAAATAAACAAAATTACTATCCTTTCAAACATAAAAAAACAAAAAAAACAAAATAAAACAAAATAAATATGTTTTCAGATTTTAGGTTTCGATCACTATTCAGCCTTCAGCAGCATTATTCAGTTTTCAAACGAAAAAATAATAATAATAATAACCCTTTAGTCTACCGTAACTATATACACATAATGTAAAAAAATCAACCTTTACAATTAAGAAACCTATTTTTAAAACATTGATAAAATTTTATTCTCACAATAAGAAGTAAGATATTTACGAATATTTACTTGTTTAACATCGGAAAGATATTTATCGATATGTACTTCATTGAGTGACACTTGTTCTAGTAATAAGAAGAGAAAATTATTCATATGTACCGATAATTTTTCACTATGGAACTCAAAGTGTAAAGAGAAATTGGCTAACTATATATTTGGTGCATAGGATTAAATGAGATATGATTGGATTGGATTGGATTGGATGAGATTAAATGAGATGAGAAATGATTGGATGAGATTGGATACATATTGTAATATGTATAGTAATGTGTTTGGTCCATAATCAACTTCACGCCAATATACTGCAAGACAAATAGCACACATAGAAACTGTCCTAATAGGCCCTGTATGAACCTATTATGCACAGCACAATGCAACAAAGTATTAACTGGATTAGGAAGGCGGTGGAGCTAACTATGTGTATTCATCTGCGTATTTTTGAGGACAATCTAGAAACAATGCCTATAAAAAGAATGCTAACTACTATCATTCATTTGTGAAAAAGAAAATAGCAAATGAATTAGCATTGGATGCAAAAATCAGTGTTATCATCTAAAATTGAAAACTAAAAAAATAATAAACGTCACTTTCTTGAAGAACCGGGGAACTCATGCCCATGTTTCCCAGTTCTTCAAGAAACCAGAATACATGTGCATGAGTTTATCGATTCTTTAAGAAACCAAGAAACCCCTAATCTAATCAAAAATCACCATTTTCTAACCATAAATCACATTATCAACAATTTCTAATCCTATTCGTCAAAACCCAATCACCAAAACTAAAAGAAAAACACAAAAAATCCAAGAAAAAATCGTGCTCTTGTTTCCTTATTTCTTCAAGGAATCGGTAAACATGGGCATGAGTTTCCTGGTCACTGAAGAAACCAAGATAAATCAGTTCATTTATCTCGATTTGATATCGAAATTGTTCAAATAACCTAATCTAACCAAAAATTTCCATTTTCTAACTCTAAATCACATTATCAACCATTTCTACTCTTATTCATCAAAACACAATCATCAAAACTAAAAAATAACTCAAAAAATCATTAAAAAATCCGTGAAAAACTCATGCCCAGGTTTTCCAATCCCTTGGCCATGAATTTCTTGGTTTTTTGAAGAAATAGGAAAAATAGGTATAAGTTTTCCAATTGCTTAACAAAATTGGGATAAATGGGGTTATTTATCTCAGTTTCGCACCTAAATAGTTCAAACAACCTAATTTAACCAAAAATCATTATTTTCTGACCCTAAATCACATTATCAGTCGTTTCTAACTCCATTCATCAAAACCCAATCACCAAAACTAAAGAAAAACTCAAAAAAAAAAAAAAATCCAAGAAATCCAAATTGGAATGTGTAAAATTCTAATAGGGGAGAATGACGACGTTTTTAGACGTTAGCAACGGTGAATGACGGTCAACAAATGATTTTAAGGTCAGTGGTCGTCAACAGTGGTCAATGATAATGGTAGGTCCCACCATCCGTGAAAGAAATGATTGAAATTTGGTGAATGGCCATCGACTGGGATAGAAATGTGGTTTATATGTGTAAAGCTAGTTTGGTTATAGCAATTTTTTTATTCAAATTTTAAATGATAAGAGGGTATATGAGTAAATTTATGATACAATTTCATAATCTTGGATATATGATGCAATTAGTTTGTTTGAGGGAGAAAACATAATTTTCTTTTGGAAGGGCCAGAAAAGATTTTGCTTTTGATGGATGGGTATTTTAAAAAATTATCACATTGTATATATTCTCACGTTTCAATAACTTATATACAATATGTTGCTTGGCAGTTGATGCTGTTGGTATAGGCGCGAGTTGCCCCTTGCCAATGACAAAGTTTAACACTCGAAATAAGCCAATAAATAATATGTTCTCCCACATTGGGTTGCCCCCCACTTTCGTGTGGATCTCTCCCTCATCTTCGTGTGGACGGATTTTTCCCATATGGAAGTAACATTTTGAATTGTGCCATTTATGTTCATATCCCTAGAGATCTAGGTAATCCCTTGAGTTAGTTCTATCCTTAAAAAAAAAAAAAAGATAATCCTAATTTCCAATCTTATAATTTGATGAAATTGTTAAAATCTCCTCATCAGTTTAAGAAATAGTTAATATCCTCCTTCTTGATTTATAAAATGGATTAAAAAACCACTTATAGTTTATGAAAATAGTCAAAAAAACCTCATACCATCAACTTAAATGTTAAATATCAATATTTAATTGTTAATGTAGAATGACAAAACTGTCAAAACGAAATAAAATATATAAAAAAATGATAATATTTAATGAAAAAAATTAGTATCTTAAAAACTTTTTGATAAAAATTAAATCTCCATTGTCTATTCTAATATGGATGGTGGAGATGAAAATTAAAATTTAACAAAATTTAATAAAAATATTTTTAAAAATTAATTAAAAAAAAAAATATTAATAATTGTTTAAAAAATTTATTGTGAAATCTACACCGTCCATCATGTTGATGAATAGTGAAGATCTTTTTTTTAAACAAAAAACAAAAAAAAAATTAAAAATACTAAAAATTTGAAAAACTAGATTTTCTCTTTGAACCACCAATTATCATATGCCCTCAATCACCTATCAACCACCAAACTTTCTCTTTTCTCTCTCTACAAAACCAAATCCATCATCATCGTCATCACCTCTGTCCTTCTCTCTTTTATTCATCTCTCTCTCGGCACCTTTTTCTCTCTCTTGTCTTTATTTGCTTGTGTTTGAGTTCATCTAGGTTCAGCTTCATTTGGATTTGTTAGGGTGATCTGGGTTTGTTAGGGTTCGGGTTTACCAAGGTTCAGGTTCTTCTAGGTTTAGCTTTGTCTCGGTTGCCAAGGTTTAGGTTCATTTAGGTTCATCGAACTTTACCTAAGTTCGTCAGGCTTTATCTAAACAAACATCATTTGTCTTTGTTTAGACCCACATCTAATTCTCTAGGTTTTGAATCTTATAAATTTCATCTAGTTGAAGATGAAGATGAATATATATATATATATATTTTTTTTTTTTTCTTTTTTCTTTTTTCTTTTTAAATTATGTTGATATTGATGATGTTGATAATCTGTTCATGGTGGTTTATGGTGAAAGAAAGATTAGAGGTTGTTGGCATTTAAGGGTTTGGTTTTGTGTGAGATGATGGTCAAGGCATTGATGATGGTTAAAGATGATGAACTGGTTAAAAAGATAAACTGGGTTTGGTTTGGGCTTGGTTTAGGCATTGATGATAGTTGAAGTAGATCATTTTTTGGAGAAAATGGATTTCTAGTCGTAGGAAACCAACTTTGAAATGTGTGCTCCAATTTTTTTCCATTTTTAGTATTTTTTTTAAAAATATTTTAAAATTAATCTCTACATTTGTTTAATAAATTATTTTTATTACTTTTAACTTTTTCTATAATTCAGGAGTTTGATCTTTTCACATATTGTGATTGTCAGATTTCATTTTTTTATTGACAAAGTTAATAGAAAGGGTAAAATAAGATTTTTTTGGGGTCAAATTGCAGGGGGTAATTAGCAATTATTTCAAACAATATGGGAAATTAGGATTATTCCAAAAATAAAAAATAAAAAATAACTTAGGAGGGTGTATTTAATCTAAACTTTTAATGACTATATCAAGTTTAAAAGTTTGAGTATATTCAATACAAACTTTTAAAGATTCTATAAAAGTCATATGATGTTCAATATGGACTTTTAATAATTTTTGAAAAGCCTATAAAAGTTATGATGTATTCAATTAAGACTTTTTAAAAGCTTATAAAAGCTATGACATATTCAAAATATTAATGACTTTTATGGAATTTAAAATTTTAATGACTTTAGTAGATTTTTATGAACTTCTATATTAAATTTATAATAATCAAGCTCTATAAATTCTCTTCCACTTCCCTTTTAAACTTTTGTAGATTTTTGTTATTGATCATAAAAGCAAACCTCACAATCACTTTTACATTTGAATCTCTCATAAATAAAAATATTTCACTTATTTAAACACACACACACACGCACACATAACTCTTATTTTATTATGAATTATAATGGTTAATATTTTTTTCCAATATTTAAATTATTAGCTTTTTAGTTTTTGAATCCTATTAGACTCCTTTTTTAAAAGACATCAATTTATTATTTTGTAAAAGATTTCAACTTTGAATCAAAATTGAAAAGTTAGATCTTGATAAAATAAATTTAAGGAAAAAAAAACATATTATAATTTATATTTCTATAAATACAACACCTATAAAAAAAATCTAGATGAATATTGATCCAAATAATCTCATTATTCTTATGATAAATAGTACAATTATTATTAATAATTATATTATAAGCTAATAGTTTAGCACTTTTATGTACAAATAATAAAAATAGAACTTATAAATGTACAAATGAAAAAATCTTATTGTTTTAAAATCGATAAATTAATCGGTGAAATCTTTGTTTTTTTATATTAAAAAAATAAGGGGAAAAACCAATATTTCAAAAAATAAAAAGAAAAAAATTAATATTTGGTAGTTTTTTAGCTAGTGGTGTATTGAAAAAAATTAAAATTTTAAATTTGATTGTTTAATTATATCTATACATATGAAAATTTTTTCAACTTTTATTCCTATTGCATACTTGTTAGAGAATTTCTTGAATTTTACTTTTGATTAATTAATTTTATTAGTATAGTAATTAATTTTGATATTTATAAAATATCATAAAATTAACCAACTTAAATTTTGTAAGACATTAGTTTTGATAATTGTTTTCCACCAATTTATTTACATTATGCCAAAAGAAAATATTTTCATTAAAATAAGAAATATAATTTACAAAATGTATAATTTACACGAGTTTGACAAAGGAATATATTTTTATTTTAGAAGTAAATGAAAATCTATAAAAGTGTATTAATATCTATGAATCTTCATCATCTTGATCATTATTACTAGTTAATGAATATAATAATTTTAACTTATTTATTAAGATTCAAGAACAAGAAATAAAGTATGTTAATGAATGGAGGACTACTGTCGCTACTGATATATAGAATGATGTTGAGATTATTGATAATAATAGACATTAGAGATATTATTTTTCATAAAATACATAAAATGAATAATAAAACGCTTAAAATACTTTAGTGTTTTGATTATCAATTTATGTAATTAAGGTGACTTTACTTTTATTTTATATGTCATAATTTTTCATCATTATTAACATGATAAATATCATTTTATTAACTTATAAAATGTATATTATATTATAATTTAGTAAAATTTAGTCTATAAAAATATATAGAAGTTTATAAAAATCTATAAAAATTTATGAAAATCTTTTAAAAAAAAAAGGTTTATAAAAGTCTATAAGAGTCTTTCATGAATTTATAAAGTTATTAGAAATACTCTATTAAATTTTATGAAAGTCATTCATTAAAAAAAAAAGTTTTTAAAAGTATTTTAAAATTATTAATGAATACGTTCCTTTGTATATAATATGATAACCATAGTAGTACTACGTGTATCACATTAGTAGTCATATCACATTTAAAAAGGTGTCCTCCGTAACTTCTCAACGGTGACCTTTTTATCTTCCGAATACGTTTATAATCGGAAAACATCTCTAGACAGCGAAAAAATATGTGATATTACTGTATAACACTATTAATAAATAAATTTCCAACAATACTGAAAAAAAATAATAAGCAACATAACTCCGTAGTAAAGTCAACTGATTAATTTATTGAAGACCAATCCTTTACTGATAAGAATAAGGTGTTGAGATTTTTATACTTCTTAATATGAGTTTATATATTAAATAATAATTATATTATGGGCTATCTATTTTAATAGGGCCAAATAAGTGATCTATTAATTGGGCTCTAGAAATATCTATTGGATATGAACTTTAATGTGTAGAAACCTAATACTAATTAAATTAGGGTTAATGGGAACCTAATTAGGTTAGTATATAAAGAACATAATTAGGGTTATGGTTCCCAAGTCAAATCAATGTATTTTTGCTCTCTTTTCTCTTCCCCTATTCAAGAAGAAAAATATAGAGTAACCTAAGGAGATTTGACTGTAGAAGATTCAATCATACTTAAGTTTAACAATATGGATTCAGGTATATTTTCTATAATAATTCTTATTGATTTAATATGAATTTTTAGATTTTAATATAGGTTTTAACCTATTAAAGTTATTTCCATTAAGTGGTATCAAAGCTAATTCATATTGAATCATTGAGAAATTAATTAGTCTGATTTATTGTTGTTATCATGGAAGCATAAATATATATATATATATATATATATATTGAATTTTCATGATACTTTTGTGTTTTCGAGAATGTTTTTTTGAAAACCATTGAAGAATATATATTGTACTGTTTTACTGCGTGAAGCAAGAATAAATATATATATTTAATCGGGTTTACTTTAAATATATATATATATGACAGTAGTGTGAAATATATATATGTGTTTACTGGATGACATAGGAATTATATATATATTTTTATTGAATGTTGTGACTTTTGTTTGTTTGTTTGTTTGTTTTTTTTTTTTTTTGTTAGCGTGAAAGTCAATTCACAAACATGAAGTACATGTTTCAAGAATATATATATAAATATAAAACTAGTGATTTTATTCTATGACCAATGGTTTGAGTATTTATTTTAAGAAGCAAAGTTTGACTTTTATTTAGATTGTTATGGAACTTTAGTTGTTGATATATGTATTAAGTTTAATATTTCAAAATAAATTGAATTGAAATTATATGTTGTCAAAGTAACCTATATAATTAAATTTGTTTATTTTGGAATATTAAGATCTGTATGTCTATTGTTTATACGAATAATGACCAGTCCAAAAGAAGGTTATTATTTGGCCAAATAATAGACATACTTGTGGTAATAAATATGTGATGATTATTAGATTTATTTTTTTTTCATATGAGTAATAAATTGATCCAAAGAAAGGCCTAGTACTTGACTGAATTAATTATCAATGTTTGATTACTACACAGAGAGTACCACTTACAATTAATATTTCTATCCAAAGACTAAATGTCAATGTTGTATTAGGTATTTTGTTTTAGGGCCCACCATTATGAGAATAATTTAATCATGTCATGTATGAATTTATTGATTGAGTATTATTATATTGTGATATAATTATTAATTATGAGCTTGTATTTGGTTTTGTTCTCGATTCAGTTACTACTTCTGCTTCAACAATAACTGCTAATATCAATTCCATTCATGTGCTTAATGACACGAATTTTAAGAATTGGAAAGAAAACGTTATGATTGTTATCGGTTGCATGGATCTTGACCTTACGCTTCGGGAAGAACGACCTGCATCTCTTAATGAGAATAGTATCGCTGATGAAAAGGCGAATATGGAGAAGTGGGACCGTTCTAATCGCATGTGTCTTATGATCATGAAACGTTCCATTCCGGAAACTTTTAGGGGCTCTATGTCCGAAGAGCAAAATGCTAAAAAGTTTTTTGATGAAACAAAACAGCGTTTTACGAAAAATGAAAAGGTTGAAATAAGTACCTTTTTAACTAACCTTGTTTCAATGAAGTATAAAGGAAAAGGAAACATAAGGGAGTACATCATGGAGATGTCTCATATTGCTTTTAAACTAAAGGCATTAAAGTTACAGTTGTTTGAAGACTTGTTGGTGCACTTAGTTTTGATTTTTCTTCCTACACAATACAGTTAGTTTAAAGTAAGTTACAATACTCAAAAGGATAAATGAACTCTTAATGAGCTCATATTTCACTGTGTGCAAGAAGAGGAAAGATTGAAACGAAAAGGTATTGAAAGTGCTAATTTAGCAACTATCTCTAAGGACAAGAAAAGGAAAAGAGAAAAAGAAGTTGTAGCTGGGACATTACAACATAAGGTGCAAAAGAAACAAGATAGAGAGTTTACTTATTACTTTTGCAAGAAAACTGGACACATGAAGAAAGAATGTCTCAAATACGTCAACTGACATGTCAAGAAAGGTATGTTTCTCAATTTAGTTTGTTCTGAAGTTAATTTAGCTTCTGTACCTAAACACACTTGATGGATAGATTCTAATGCTACTATTCACATAAGTGTATCTATATAGGGTTACCTATGGAGTCGACAGTCAAGTGATGCTGAAAGATTAATCTATGTGGGTGACGACAAAATAGTTGCAGTAGAGGTTATAGAAACTTTTAGGTTATTATTAAAGACTGGTTATTTTTTGAATTTGGAAGAGACTTATGTAGTACCGTGTTTTAGACGAAATTTGGTTTCGGTTTTTATTTTGGACAAATTTGGTTATTCTTATTCATTTGGAAATAATAAATTTAGTCTTTTTCAAGATTTGAATCTTATTGGTATTGGTTCTTTATCTTTGCATGATAACTTATATTTGTTGAATACAATTGCCTCAATCAATAAAACTTTACATATAAATTCACGAGAAACAAAACGAAAATTAACTTACAGGGATTTTGCCATACTATGGCACAAACGTTATGTTATGCTTGTTTTCTCGGCCTGGGCAAATGGGTCTGGATAGGTCCTGCGAATATGGACAGAAACGAAGGCCTAAGCCCCAAGTCACCATCGCTAGCTCGTCCAGCTCGCTAACATCCCAGCTCGCCTAGGTCGCGAACCCGTGTAACCCCCGAGATCGTTCGACTGAGCTTCCAGTCCGCTCCAGCACCTACCCAGCTCGCGTAGCCTGCCATATCAAGAGCCAGCTCTAGAAGACGCCTTATGCAATAAGTCATCAGAACTACCAGCTCCCCTGACTTTCTGCCGAAAACACCCGTGCAATTTCCGAGGAGCACTTAATATAGCAGTCACGCATTTAATGCAGAAAAGACTCCTCCTGATGCATTAAATGCAAACGTGTGCGTAGAGAGAACAATCATTACTTTTACAATAAATGAAGCATGACTTATGTTAGGATTAGTTGAGATTATCATAGCTTTTTAGCGTGTATTATACTCTTTTGTATGACTTTTAGTCATCTCCCATTCTCTATAAATAGGGAAGATCTTTACTGTACAAACAAGTTGAAAAATATTAGAATACCGTCACTCTGTCGGAATTACCTCAGAGTGGCCGTGGACGTAGGCACAGTCGCCGAACCACATAAAAATCCTTGTCTTTGCATTCATTCTTCTCCCACCTTTCTTTATTAACTACCTCATTATTACTTGTTAATAACCACGACCAACATTCTTTCACCTTAATTACGTTCCACCAACCTTAAACCTCATTCACTGCACATTTATCGCACATCCATCGCCATTATCACCTTTTAATTACCTCGCTCGCAGTCTGGGCCCCAGAATCTCTAGGTTGACCATTTCCGAACGTCAATATCTTTTGGCGCTAGAAGGAGGGCCCAACCGCGACTAGGTAATTTCTCCTCCATTTGACTTCTCTTTGATCGATATATTTTGCCAATCTGTTATGGCTAGGGCAAGGATGACCAGGAGTGTTGGTCCGGCTGATAAGCGACCTGAGGGTCAGGAAGATCAGCAAAGTACTCAACCTATCAGGGAAGAGGTCGCGTAGGAATGGCAGCAGCGCCAGCAGGCCTTGGAGAATACAGTAAGGCAACTGACTGAGACTGTTAGGGCGTTAGTGGAGGTCCAGACCTACGCTGCACGGAGACAGGCGGAGGTCGTACCTGTCAGAAGAGTTCGTCGACAAATTACTGAGGAGATCCCAACCCCGGAGGGAGCCGCAGATAGAGACAGGTCATTATCAGAGGAATCTGTGCGCTCCTCAAACCTGAACATGAGAAGAGACAGGCAGTGAGCTCGAGGGAGACAGATCTCCCCTAACTCAACTGATGTCAAAGTACGGGTGAATCAAGAAGACGACCACCACGTGGAAAATAGTCGTGGACAAGAACAAGCTAGAGAGGATCGTGCTGCTCTCGAGCCTGGGCGGAGGAGAGGTTTAAGACAAGTAGAAGATTTTGATGAAATGCACAGGTCGGGAGATCTCCGCCAGGAAGGATGGGAGAGTATCAGCAGAATGAACTCCGTTTGGCGATCTTAATCCCCAGTCCCAATGGTAGAAGAGCTGCTGCAAAGGGTTTGGCAGTTGGAAGCTCGATCTGGATCTCACAATCAAGAAGAACAAGGCGAGCACAGAGTCCCGTTTACCAGAGAGGTCGAGACGGTGCCCCTGCCACTCAAATTCAAACTCCCGAACATTCCGCCTTATAGCGGCAAGAGTGACCCCTACGACCATTTGGATGCCTTCAACGTGTAGATGGACCTCTAGACAGACAACCCGCTAGTCAAGTGCCGAGTCTTCCCAGGAACTTTAGAGGATGCTCCGCGACACTGGTTTAAGGGCCTCCTAGCCCGCAGCATAGGGAGTTGAAAGGACTATCAGTAGAAGTTCCTCAACTAGTATAAGGCCTTGAGGAAACAACTCGCACCCCCGTGCCATCTCGCCACCATTTTCCAGAGGCACAACGAGTCCTTGAAGGATTACATCACCCGGTTCAGGGATGAGGTGAGTAATGTTGAAACACCCTCCGATGAGAGCATCTTAACAGCGATTTCTGCAGGACTCAGGAAAGACGGGAAACTTTATGAAAGCATCTACAAATCCCCAGTGAAAGACCTAGGAGAGTTCTATGAGAGGGCTGCCAAAGAAATTAGGTGGGAGGAAGCTTTTGGAACCAAGAAGCCCAGCAACCAGCGGGGTAAGGCAAGTAGTTCCCAGGGGAAAAGGAGAAGCCGCAGCAGGGATGAGTACTGCGAGCACAAACATCATTCTACACATGTCGTGGCGAAGCGAGTTAGACTTGAGTTAAGGAGAGAACGACCTCCGCGGCGGAGCAAATACGGAAGTTACAATGCTCTGACAGACAGACAGGACAAAATCTTCACCGTAGAAAGGAACAGGGAAAACTTCAGGAAGCCACCCCCCACATGTGTCCCGAACAGGCACCAAGACCCAAGAAAATACTACGCCTACCATGACGAGAACGGACATAATACTTCTGACTGTTGGCAACTGAAAAATGCGATTGAGGAGTTGATCAGGCGAGGTCGCTTGGGAGAGTGTGTTGCGCAACCTGCAAGCAGAAACCTCACGATCGTCGATCCCAAAATCAGGATCCTCAGCCAGAGCCGCAACAACCCCAGTGAGCTCCAGAGCCCGAGCACGAGCCCGCCGTAAGAACCATTTTCACTATACATGGTCCTCATATGACAGGTACCTCGAACAGGTCGTACCAGCGGTACGTAAGGGAAGCTAATCACACCTTGCTGGCGAACTACAGTAGAGCAGAGGGGCCTACCAAGAAAGCAAAAGTGTCCTCAGATAGCATAGTGTTTACCGAAGAGGATGCGAGGGGGGTGCGCTAGCCTCACAACGATGTCATAGTCATCCGGGCCAAGATCAGCAATGTCGAAGTGCGGCGGATCATGATCAACACGGGCAGCTCAGTTAATGTGATATACAGAGACTGCTATGACCAGATGGGGCTGGGAGTCGAGTGGCTGATACCCTTGCCAGAGCCTCTTTATGGCTTCACCGGGGACGTAGTTATACCATCAGGACAGATCCGTCTACCTCTCACCCTCGGGGAGCCAAGCCTGCAAGCCACTATCCTGACGGACTTCCTAATTATCAACAACCCATCGGCGTACAATGTGGTCTTGGGTCGCCCTTCAATGAATGAGCTAGATATGGTAGCATTAACCAGGACGCTGACCGTTAAGTTCCCGACTCCAAATGGGATAGGCTATGTTCGATAGGAACAACATCTGGCTAGACAATGCTACGAAGACGCTGTGAAGATGGGAGTTAGGGAAAGAAAGTAAACGTGGTTTCAGGCGGCGAACCACGGCCTGTTTCAGGAATAGGAGTGAGCAGCGACCTTGACCCCCGCGAGGTGGAGGCAGATCAAGCCACGGGACTTGTTGAAGAGCTGGAAGATGTGCAGGTCAGTGAGACAGATCCAAACAAGTGCTTGAAGGTTGGGCGAGACCTATCCCTAGAGATCAAGGCCCAGCTTGCCGACTTCCTGAAGATGAACCTTGATGTCTTCGCATGGAATCACGAGGACATGGTGGGGATAGACCCTGAAATCATGTGCCACAGGTTGAATGTAGACCCCCAGCACAAGCCAGTCCGCTAGAAAATGAGGCCGATGATGCAAGAGCGGTACGCCGCCCTAAAAGAAGAGGTAGAGAAACTACCGACAAACAAATTCATACATGAAGCTCATTACCCCGCCTGGGTAGCCAACTCGGTCCTTGTCAGGAAGAAGAATGGGAAGCGAAGAATGTGTATTGACTTCACCGACCTGAACAAAGCCTATTCGAAGGACAATTTCCCATTGCCCAGGATAGACCAACTTGTAGATGCAACAGCTGGACACCAGCTCCTTAACTTCATGGACATCTACTCGGGCTACAACCAGATTCTTATGTGACAGGACCCTTCCTAGACCTTCTCTAGGCTTTTGTCTAGAGGATCCTGCCGGGCACTTCAACGGACTTATCGAACCCGACTCGTTGGATCGAAGAAATCCGAGAAGCAAACCCTAACTTTTTTAGCTGGTTTACTCGTTTAAAACTTAAACATTCAGTTTTCCTTAAAACAGTTAGGAGTGATAAAATTTTTCTCCATTTCTTTTCAAAATGATTTTATAAAATTTTCGGCAGCATAACGATTGCATTTTTTATAAAACCAAAATTTTACCTGCATAGAAAATACACTTCAACTATGATCTAAATTCATCCCAACTTCTTTATTCACAAACATGCAGTATTCATCACAATTTCCACAAAACCAAGCATGAGTTCATATTAAAGTATACATATATACAAATAAGCAAGTATATACCTCATATATCAAATGCATACATATTTACAATCATGCAATTCAAAATATGAATACTTTTTCATAATTACATATTCATCTTATACACAAAATTTTACATCATCACATTGCATAAGTCGCCCACCTAAATATATACAAAACAAAATGTCATCGTCTCGTCCGCAGTAGTACTCAACGGAATGTAAATAGGCTACACAACGAATAAACAAGTTAGTCCAACAAGGCAATGTAACATAACATGTACTGATGTAGCAATTTACAAATTTGTTCAATTTTTACAATTTCTTTCAAAAACCCCCATGTATACCCTCGAAATATTCTAACCATCACGGGTGATTATAACTAACGCCAACGTGAAGCTACTGAGGTATCTCAACTACTACGTTACCGGATTTACTGCATCGCACGTAGGGTGATAACTCTCATAACTGAGCAACTACAAAGCGGAATTTTCTGCATCGCAATTGTAGTGCCAACTCTGGGTGACTACGAGCGAAATTTTCTACATTGCTATATAGTGCCAACTATCAAATAACCAATTACGTGCGAAATTGTCTGCATCGCAACGTAGCGCTATACTTTTCTATAAGCTGGGCAACTACGGACGGAATTTTCTGCGTCGTCACGTAGCGCTAAATCTCATAAACTCTTAAGGCATATACATGGGTTTTTCCAACTAAATTCCTTTAGTGTCAAAAGCACAAAACTAACTGGTTTTGAAACTTTTAAAAACTCTCTCATTTCAACTCTTTTTAGAACAACTTAGTATTGATTTAAATCACTTTATGGATTCTATAAGAGTCCATATATTCAAACTTGAACTTGGATAGTTAAAAACCATTTTCGTTTTACTTAGCACTTATATAAAATAATTAACATAAAGAGCTATAATTAACATAAGTGATAGTACACTTACTTCGGAGTAACGCAAATCCGAGTCAAGCGTCTTGAGGACCTCGTGTGCTCACTCGTCACCTACATGATAATTTCTCATTATTACTTGTGACCATCTCAATTCTCAACTTTAAGTTAATATTCTCAACTAAAGACTCTTTTTCTCTATAAGCCCCTAACTTGTTTCTAACTTAACCGAGACTCTTAAATTTCGATTTCTTTGCAAAAGTTTCAGTTTTGGACCCCTAGGAATACCCCCACGCGGTCCGTATAATTGTTAGAGGCCCTAAACGAAAAATCAAAATTTTAAGCTTAAATGATAGCCCATAACAGAACGCATTATAGCACACTACTCGGGGCTCCGTTTTCCTTCGGTTTTTTTCCTATGATTCACTTATCTCACATTCTGGTCACACGTCAAATTTCGTTGAAAAACTCTATTGTTTGCTAGGTCAAATCTAAGAAAAACGCCATTTTTCGGATACTTTTAATGCACGGTTTGTGCACTTTTTCGTTTCGGAATAGCGACGCTAGTTTTTCTTTCGTATCTAAGCTTCATTTACCTAATTATAATCAACTAAACTCATTCAATGCAATAAAAATTGCATTTACATAGTTATTTCATTTCTCAACGCTCTAACGATACAATTTTGCCCATAACTTGCGCAATTTTTATCGGATTCGATCCGTTCCAAAACCTATAATTTTCTATGACTCCTAGGCATCATTTGAGGTGTAGAACACCCCCACATATGTCAGACTTGGTCAGGTTTTCTCTATCTAAAGATTTGAGCTCGGGATGCCCAATTTTGCCTAAAACTATCTTTTTGTAATTCTAACAATTCTCTAAGCTTTCATAACCCTTTTTATGTTCAAACTTGGGTTCAAAATCACTTAATCTCAAAGCTTATATACTGTCCATTATAGCCATAACACACACATATGCACTCTACTTTATCATTTAAACACTCAAAATTCACTCACACTTTTCATCAACTGGTTGGAGTGTGTGAGAACTGATTTTTGTTTTCACTTAAGTCAAGTGTATGGCAGCCTATAAATACAACTCTAAGCTATCATTAACACACAACAACTCAAAATTTAAGTCTCTACATCAATCACTTAAAGTTCTACCATAATTTTGAGGGTAAAATACCCAACACAACACAAAAAAAATTCTGCACAACAATTTCAGCAGCTTACTACTTCAGAGTTCAGCAAGTAAGAAGAAAAGATGAGATGATTCTTATTTGGTTCTTGGTTTAGAGAGTTGAGAGGGACTTGGGAGAGGTCTTAGAGAGAGGGGTTAGAGGTTTAGAAGGGCTGGATGGGCTCTTTTCTTCCACTTTTCCTTGCTTCCCTGTTTTGCTCATGACAGCTTCGGTTTTGCTTCTTGATTTCACGTCTGAACTTTTTTGGTTTGGGTTCTATTTAGCTGCTGCTTTGCTTCTTCTTGTCACACCTTCTTCTTCTCTTCTCCTTGTTGTTATGCTCTTGTTCTTGCGTGCTGAAATCTGTTTCTGGTTGCTTCTCACGGCTAGTGTCTTGCTTCCTTTTTCACGACCAGCCTGCTACTCTTGTTTTGTTCTCATGGTTTCTGCTTGTTGCACGACTGAATTGCTGCTGTTTGTCTAAAAAAAAAATCAGATAAGTGTCCATATATATAGGCTTGACCTTTCCATATTTGCATTACTTGACATCATCTCTTCCAATTCACACAATTTCCCTCTCTTGTTGGCTTAAATGCTACTACACCCTTCCTCTTTTTATTTCTTTGAAAATTTTGCTTCTATTTGATTTGTTGGGCTATCACTAATATTTATTCAATCACTTAGTAACACTTTATTACTTATGGACATTTATGTAATAAAGTTCTAACTCTTGAATTTGTCCACATTGTCGATTATATATATATATATATATATATCTCTTATTTGTAAAAATATAACTTTACTCTTATCTAACTTTATTTTCTTTAATACGATTATCAAATAGTCCTAATGATTATAAATTTTCGAAATGTTCTGAATTTGGATAATCATTGACTAAATTTATTCTCTTAACTCCATCATCTAGTTTCTAACGCTAGGAAGTTACAAATAGGAACTAGAAGTTTACACTATGGGCCCGGGGGACGAGGAGCATACCTCTTTTATTACCAACCGAGGGCTGTACTGTTACAGGGTTATGCCCTTCAGGCTGAAGAATGCAAAGGCGACCTACCAGCGCCTGGTGAACACCATGTTCTAGGAACAGATCGGGAGGACAATGGAGGTGTACGTGGATGATATGCTGGTAAAGTCGCAGCAGGCAACAGACCATGTGCGCGACCTGGGTGAGACATTCAAGGTTCTGAGAAGCTACCGAATGAAGTTGAATCCGTTGAAGTGCGCTTTCGGGGTGTTGTCTGGTAAGTTCCTCTGTTTTATGGTCAATAACTAGGGAATAGAGGTCAATCCAGATAAGGTCAGGGCGCTAGTGGAAATGAGGTCCCCAGCTTGAATCAAAGACGTCTAGAGCCTCAACCGTCAGGTCGCTGCCCTCAGTCGATTCATCTCAAAGGTCACAGACAAGTGCATACCGTTCTTTGAAACGATAAAGAAGGCGAAGAACTTTGAGTGGACTGAACAATGTGAGGAAGCGTTCCAGCGGCTGAAGGAGTATATGGGTCGAGCTCCCCTTTTGTCGAAACCAAAGGAAAGGGAAAGACTTTTCTTGTACTTGGGAGTATCTGAGCACGCCCTGACCGCGGCCTTGGTGAGGGAAGAAGAAAGGATGCAACTGCCGGTATATTACGTCAGCAAAAGGCTAGTTGATGCAGAGACCAAGTATTCACAAATGGAGAAGCTCGCGTATTGCCTTGTGATCGCCTCAAGAAAACTGCGTCCTTACTTCTAAGCCCACCAGATCGAAGTCCTCACACAATACCCTCTCCGTCAGGTCCTTCAGAAGGTAGACACTTCAGGCACACTGCTTAAATGAGCCATAGAGCTCGCCTAATTCGACACAGAGCATAAGCCCAGAACGGCTGTCAAAGCCCAGACACTTGCAGACTTCATCACTGAGTTCACAGGACCTATAGAGAAGCAGGATGAGATTGCAGGCGGCCTGACGTGGGAATTTTATGTGGATGGATCCTCCAATGAGCACAACTTAGGAGCTGGATTGTTACTGATTAGCTCGAAGGGTCATAAGATCTTCAGTGCACTGAGGTTCGGGTTCCAGGCGACCAATAATGAGGCCGAGTATGAAGTGTTACTCGCGGGACTCCGTCTAGCAAAAGAAGTACGAGCCGAGTAGGTTTTAGTGATTCCCAGCTTGTTGTGTGTCATGTTCAGGGGGAGTACCAAGCAAGACGATAGAAAATGGCAGCGTACCTCCTGAAAGCCAAGGAGTTACTGGGAGCTTTTCAAAGAATAGAAGTACATCAGGTTCCACGAGCCCAGAATTCCCATATAGATGCCTTAGCCCGCCTGGCGACCACCCAGGATGCAGTCCTTCTAGAGTCTTTACTAGTGGAACTCCTCCCAGCTCCGAGTATAGAAGTGAAAGATGTATTGGTGGTTACGAGTGTTCAATTTGATTCCTGGATGGGCCCATTGCTAAGCTATCTACGAGAAGGAAAGCTGCCAGAAGACAAAATAGAGGCACGCCGCCTACTAGCTAGGGTAGCCTGATACTGTATCTATGATGACGTGCTCTACAAGAGAGGTTTCTCAGCTCCGCTCCTGCGATGTATAGACGGCCAAGACTGCGAGGTGGTGCTTAAAGATATACATGCTGGTCATTGTGGAAACCATGTAGGAGGATTGTCCCTAGCCCAGAAAGCACTCAGACGGGGTTCTACTGACCTACCATGAAGCAGGATGCCATTGATCTGGTAAAGAAGTGTGACAAATGCCAGTGGTTCGCCAAGATTCCACGAGCTTCGCCAACCTACCTTCAACAAATGGTAAGTCCATGGCCCTTCGCGATCTGGGGGATGGACCTCATCGGACCTTTGCTGACCGCCGGAAGAAGCTGCAAACACGCAATAGTGGCTATAGATTACTTCACTAAGTGGGCCGAAGCCAAAGAGCTCGTGGAGATCTCCACCTCGAAGATAAAGAAGTTTGTATGGAGCAACATTATATGCAGGTTCAGGATCCCTCAACAGCTCATAACAGACAACGGGACGCAATTTACCAGCGAGCAGTTCATCAACTTCTGCAACGAGCTCGGGATAGTAAAGAGCTTTTCCGCTGTAGACCACCCTCAAGCCAATGGTCAGGTCGAGGCTGTGAACAACATCATCAAGCAGACTTTGAAAACCAAGCTTGAAGCAAGGAAAGAGGCTTAGGTGGACGAGTTACAAAAAGTACTCTGGGCCTACAGGACAACAGTTCGCGGCTCCACGGGGGAGGCCCCATTCTCCATGGTGTACAGCTCAGAAGCTATGATCCTTACGGAGTTCGAAGTGACCAGCCAGCGGCGAGCCTCATTTCGACCCGAAGACAATAACTAGCTGCTCGCCGCCAGCCTAGACTTGGTCAAAGAAGCAAGGGAGACAACTTGCTTGAGGGTAACAATGTACCAACAAAGGATTGCCAAATACTACAACAAAAAGGTATGAGCTCGAAGCTACAAGGCAGACGACCTAGTCCTAAGGCTGATCCTCCCCGCAGCTCGCAAGCCAAGTGATAGAGCACTCGGACCCAACTGGGAAGGTCCGTACCTCATCAAAGAGAACCTGAAGAACGGCGCTTATCACTTAGCCAACATGGACGGATTTGAACTCCCACTAGCGTGGAATGCCCAACATCTGCATTCTTACTACATTTAGAATTGTCAGCCCGCCCTTAAACTCTTGTACATACTTCGTTTTGACAATTTTTCGTAAAAGTGCGTTTCATTTGTGTGCTGTTGTATGTAAGGTGTCCAATGCAGAAAGTATATAAGTTCAGTAATCAAAGTACGATTATTACAAAGGGCAAAGCTTCCAAACTTTATATCTAAGACTCATCTCTAAGAAGCGAGCTACCACTTATCATCTATCAGCTCTTAAAAAAAAAAAAAAAAAAAAAATCCCCTTGCAAGTACCCAACGATCAATTCACATCTTGCACAAGCATACAAGCAATCATTCAATTTTGCAAATTATCTGGCGAACTCGTCCAGTTATTGCTCTTACAGGAGCGCTTTCTATCTTCTAAGGCCGATTAACTTGTGGGAGATCGTACCAACAATCAGCCAGCTCGAATGTTACAATCTGGGTCTTGATTGAAGGACGATTATTGCAAACACCTCTTATAGCGTTCTCTGAGTCTGCGAACCTGTTCTCCTCCATTTACTATGGTGCGATCACGCTTATTATAGCGACCTCGCGATCTGCGAGCCATCTCGTCTTATTAAGATCACCAATAATAATTCCATCAGCGAGACGTAATCTCTGCGCTCCGAAGATGATACACAAGAAAAAATATCTTATTGTAGACTCCCCTGAAGGTGATCCTGGGGGGGGGGGGGGGGGGGGGAGACTATCCAGGTATGACCCATGGAAGGAGCTGTCACTTGTACGCTCTGGAGGGGACTATTTGGGAATTCTATTACTGTGCTCTGGAAGGCTATTGCCTGTGGAAGGAGTTGCAATTAGGGTCTCGTCTGTGGAAAGGGTAGCTGTCAGCACCCCGAAGGGCGTTACATGGGGCCTGCCAATGGTACAAAAAGGTCTCATCCGCGGAAGGGGTCGCGCTCTCCACTCTCTGGAGGGTTCAACTAGGGACCTCCTATCTGTGGAAGGCTTCACGAAGGGAGTGATCCCAGGGTTGCTGCTAAAAGCACTCGTTGCGAACATGACCTGTTAGAACTGCCTCGCGACCTGCGAGAGGAGGCTACGACTCTCAAATAATAAGTATCGTAACGGGCTGAAATTTCAAATTTCGGGAAAATGCTGCTTCAAACATACCAAACCTTAATGCAAAACGCGTTCGAGCAACTCCGCTCAGAATGAGCACCACGCAAATTGTAAGTGCATGCCCATTTATTAAAGATCACTCGATTGAGTCTCTTGCAGAATCCAAAGCTTATGAACTGCCATACTATAATTGTTATTATGATTGATTGCAGGTTACAAGTTTATAGATTTATTTCTCATCATGATTGTGATTTGTTCTACTTACGATGTGATAATTTTTTAAATTTTGATAATGGCTTGTTATGTGTTTACGCTGGATGTATTCTGTACTTGGCAAAATAGATATTGAAATTTGCAGGAAAGTTCATATAATAATCTCGAGCTACAAGCTCGGTGTCTAAGACTTGTCAACAGAAAAGAATCAAAATCCCCTCAATGGGAGGAAAGGTCCTATTATATCATAACTAAAAAACAAAATGACAAGAGGTTTAACAAATCCCCCTAAGTGTTGGCAGGTGCATCAGGAGAAGCTAAAGGAACAGAAGGAGCTTCTGCCAAGGGCTCTGCTGCAGGAGGGTCTTGAGGAGCTGAAGTTTCTTCAAAGACAGGAGCTGGATCTAAGGGAGGACCTGGAGAAGCTGGCCGATCGGCCGAAGGAGCCAAAGAGTACTAATCTGTTGAGTACCCTGAGTGTTGGCCACATGCCTCGCAAACCTCTGGATCGCTTCAACAGCAGGAGGTCCGAAGAACGAGTAATCTAAATCTGGGTAGCGCTCCCAGATGGTGAACATGAAGGCATTCTCATTCTTTGAGGCAGCTCGATCTCGCTCCTGAGCAATCCGGGCCTCATTGCGCTTCTCTGCTTGAGCAATCTCCTCCCAAGCTTTAGCAACCTCTTCCCTAGCTCTAGCAGCCTCTTCTCGAGCTCTGACAATCTCTTCCTAAGCTCTAGCAAGCTCATCCTTAGCAGCGGCCACCTCTTGTTGCTGTTGTGAAATTCTCTCCTCAGCAAACTCCGCTCTCCTCACCGTAATGTTCAGCTCGCTCTTGACAATCATCAGTTCACCATGAATCTTGCCGACTTCAGAAGTAGCTGCTTCCCTGCGAGCTGTTTCCTGAGACAGAGCCGTATCAGCTTCCTTAAGCTTATCCTTCAGCCTTTGGTGCTCCTCTTGGAGGAGGTTCACTTCACCCTGCAGCCTTTCCCTCTCCTCTCTGAGCTGCTTCTCGGCCATTCTAAAGGCAGCCTCCTCGCCCATTTGATCCTCGATCCTCTTCATCAGCTTCATGAAAGTCATACCCACTTGAGAAGGTGAAGACATTAGATCTAAATAAGAGAGATCCAGAGAAGATGAAAGGGAAAGTGAAGGAACCTGAAACTTACCAACGCCGCATGGCGAACTCCATAGCCTATCTGACCTCGAAAGCTTCGGAATACGGCCTTTTAAAACCCTTGGGGCACAACTGATGAAACTGTTGAAGTATTCCATCTCTGCCTCCCTATCAACTTGCAGGTTAGGATCATCAGTCGTCTTATCCTCAGCCCACTCGGATCGCTCTGAGGTCTGAGCACTCGAGCTCCTCGCAATGATAACAGCTCCAAGCTTCCTGAGCCCCATTACCTTCTTGCGCTTGGGGGCTGGAGACTCCGCTATGCCCTTCTCCTTTCTCCTAATCAAGGGCTCCTAGTCGAGGGAGCTTGAACCCTCCTCGACGGGGGTCCTTGTTCTCTTGGATGCAAGTGGAGCAGTCTGTTCCCGACCTCCAGACTCCGGAGCTGGCACCCCAGCAGCTACATCAGTAGAAGATGGAGGCTCCTGACGAGGAAGATCTGGAGAATCGTCGTCCACCGTCACGACCTCCGGCTCCCCAAGCGGTGCAATTGCTTAGAGGGGAGGGACCCTTAGTGTAAACCTGCACATGTCGTTCTATGAAGTGCTTATGGTGGAAAGACTCTCTGAAGAAGACTCAGATTCAAGCTCGGGCTCAAGTTTGGTGTAAACTCCTAGCTCCGACTTCTAAAGTCCCAACATTAGAAATTAAGTTAGAGAGATAATATATAACTCTCTACGTTTAATTGATTTAATTTCATAGCCTCCGAAATTTATTCATTTAGAATACGATGAAATTCGTCGTATTAAAAAGTTTAGTAACGTCCCAATGAAAATCCAAATTAGGAAATCCAAGATTTTAGTAAAGGATAATCGAATTAAAATTCGATTAAAAGAGAGAGTCAAGGTAAATGAAATAAGCTTAGCGTTTGTAAAATAAATTCTTGCGAGACGAGAATTTGAATCGAATAGAAGCGAAATAGACACGAGAGACCATGAGGGGTAATCGTGAAAAAGCACTAAGAAGATGATGAGTTGAATGAGAATTAAAGAAAAGAAATGGGACAAGATGCAAATATTAGAAGATGGTCAATATAAATAACAAGACTTAGGGCTGAATTTTCAGCAGAAAATTTCAGCCCATTCAGTCACCAGCAGCCTTCCTTCGAGAGAAACCGAGAGGAGTCGAGAGAAAGAGAGCAGGGGCTGCTGCCGGGAACCAAAAGAGAAGACCAGAAGGGAGAAGAGAAGCAGACCAGAAGGGAAAGGCTGGAGGCAAGGAAGAAGAAGACAGCAGCAGCAACCAAAGCAGACTCCCGCGCACCAGTAGCTCGCGCGACAGTGCAGGTCGCGATTTCGGGCAGCTCGCGTGAGGAGGATTCAGAGGCCGTGAACTGCAGCAAACTGGGCAGCAAAGGAAGAGAAGAGGGAGGAGACATGAAGGAGAAGGAACACCAGCTGCTGGTCGAGCAGAAAACGAGCAGAAACAGAGCAGAAACGGCACCAGACGCGAGCTGGAACAGAGTAGCGACAGGGTGCAGTGAGCGGGTCGGTCAGGGAAGAAACAACCTCCCAACCAGCCTTCCATCCCCTCAATCAACCTCTTAGGGTCCCTAGTAAGTCTCTCTCAACTCCCCAAACAAAGAACCAAGTAAGAGAAGCAAGTTTCTTAATCTTTTCTTGCTGAAAATTTCAGCAGTGCTGCTGAGAAGTTACTGCAGAATTTTTGTTGGTTTATGTGATTAGATTGCTTGTAAATCTTGTTAGAACCTTAGGAGATTGTTATAGAATCATCAAGGATGAGTTTTGGGTGTAATTGATGCCATAGCTTGATGTAAATGGGCTGTTACACCCTCCCTCAAAATGAAAACCGAGAGTAGAGTTTTAGGAACACCAAGTGATTGAGAAAAGTTTTGAGTGAATTTTGAGCACTCTAATGACCAAGTTAGATTTATGTTTGTGTTAGACACTTGAAGGGCAGTAGTTAGACATGGAAATTAGATGGTTTCGAAACCAATTTCAAGTATAAAAGAGGTTAGATAAGTTAAGAAATTGTTGAAGTTGAAAAAGAGGAAAAATTGACAATGTGAGAATCCGAGCTCAAATCTTGAGCTATAAGAGACCTGACCATGTTTGGCTTATTTGGGGATGTTCTACACCTCAAATGATGCCTAGGAACCATAGAAAACCATAGGTTTTGGAACGGATCGAATCCGATAAAAATTGTGCAAGTTATGCCCAATATAGTGCCGTTAGAGCTTTGAGAAGTGAAATGGCTATCCGAATGCAATTTTTATTGCATGGTTTGAGTTTGATTCATCATTATTAGTTAAATGAAGCTTAGCTATGGAAGAAAAACTAGCGTCGCTAACTTAAAACCAAGAGTTTGCAAAACGGGCACTTAATTGCGCCCGAAAGTGTCCAAAACGGACGTTTTTCTTAGATTTGACATAGCAAACGATGGAGTTTCTCGACGAAATTTTACGGACGACTTAGTTATGTGATAAGGAGACGCTAGAAAAAGGAACGGAGGTGAAACCAGGGCTGGTTTCAATTCTGTTCTTCGTGGTCAACCGTATAATTAAAAAAGTTGACTTTTTGTTTTAAGCTTTTGGAGACCAAACGAAACATATGGGGATGATCCTAGGGGTCTAGAAGTAAAACTTTTACAAAGAAATCGAAGTTAGAGAGTTTCGGTTGAGTTAAAAACAAGTTAGGAGATTATATAGAGAAAATGGGTCTTAATTGAGATTATTAACCTTGAAGTTGAGATTCTCAACTTTTCAAATTATCACTAGTGATGATGAGATCATGTTGTGTAGGTGACGAGCACGTGAGCGGCGTCCAGGAGCCTCGTCGAGACGCTTGGCGTGGCCTCGAGGTAAGTGGTTCGCCACTTAATAGCTTTTTAAATGGTCATGCAATTTCTTGATGATGTTAAATGACTATAGTAGCTATGTAATAAAGGAAATCGGAAATAATATATAATGATATAGTTAAAAGTTAAGCGTATGGATTCCGATGTAATCCATATGTTTCTAGA
Source organism: Litchi chinensis (assembly GCA_019925255.1). NCBI lineage: Eukaryota > Viridiplantae > Streptophyta > Magnoliopsida > Sapindales > Sapindaceae > Litchi > Litchi chinensis. The sequence goes on from CM034469.1 coordinate 8,275,096, forward strand.
AAATGATTATGAGTTGTATGTAGAGAAAATGAACTAAGAAAGTTTTCAGAAGATGTAAAACTAGTGAGTTTTGTGCTTTTGCACTTGAAGAAATTGATTATAAAACCCATGTACATGCCTTAAGAGCTTATGAGAGTTAGCGCTACGTGACGACGCAGAAAATTCCGTCCGTAGTCGCTCAGAGTATAGAGAAATTAACACTACGAGACGACGCAGAAAATTCCGTCCGTAGTTGCTCAGTTTCCTAGAAAATATAAGCGCTACGTTGCGATGCAGAAAATTCCGCACGTAGTTGGTTAGTTGACAATTAGCGCTACGTTGCGATGCAGAAAATTCCGCACGTAGTTGGTTAGTTGATAGTTAGCGCTACGAAGCGATGCAGTAAATTCCGCTCGTAGTTGCCCAGAGTTTTAGCACTACAATTGCGATGCAGAAAATCCCGCATTGTAGTTGCTCAGCGATAAGCTTTAGCGCCCTACGTGCGATGCAGTAAATTCCGTAACGTAGTGGTTGAGATGACTTAGTAAGCTTCACGTTGGCGTTAGTTTTAATCGCCCGTGATGGTTAGAATGTTTAAAGGATATACATGGGGGTTTTGAAAGAAATCATAAAACAAATGATAAATTGTCATGTTAGTGTATGTGATATTATATCTTTGTTGCACTAACTTATTTGTTTATTTTGTAGTTGTTTATATTTCATTGTATGCCACCGCGGACGACAGGACGTCATCATTTTGTTGTATATATATATAGTGGGCGATCTATGATATGTGATGAATGTAAACCTTTATGTATGAGATGGATATGTAATTGAGAAACAAATATTCATATTTTGAAATTGTATATTTGTAAATATTCATGCATTTTATATATATGATGCATCTAGATACATTCTACATGAGTTCGTGCTTGTAGACAGAGAATTGGGTGTTGATTTGTGCATGTTTGGGAATAAAGAAGTTGGGAGGAATTGAGGTTTTAGTCGAAGTGTAAATTTCTTGACAGGTAAATTTTGGTTTATCAAAAATGCAGTCGTTATGCTGCCGAAAATTTTATAAAAATATTTGAAATAGAATCGAGAAAAATTTTATCACTCCCAACTAGATTAAAAGAAAACGGAAATTTTGAGACTAAACGAGTAAACCGGTTGAAGAAAGATAGGGTTCGCTTCCCGGATGTCTTCTATCCGACGAGTCGGTTACGAGGAATCCGTTGAAGTGCCCGGCAGGATCCTCCAGACGAGAGCTTAGATAAGGTCTGGGAAGGGTCCTGTCATTTGGGCTCGGGCTCGGGCTCAGGATCTAGGCCAAGAGGCGTAGCGAGGACCCAAACGGACTTCGTTTTCCTGTCCGCGAACTCCCAAGTCTCGGTTTATATCCAGAAGGGGACCAGAAATAGGTGGAGCAAGACCTAAGACTACCAGATCGGAGTTCGAAGGAAACGAGTCGTCACATCCGACCTTGGCCGCTGCAAAGGTCTCTAGGATCGCGGTCTCCTCGCCAGTAAGCTCGATCTTAGGACCAAAGACGTCTGTAAAGAGAAAAAACAAACTCGTTAAAAATATATATATTTATATATTTCCGCGAGCATGCATCTGTAACTACTGGGCGAGAAGACGAAGGAAGTATTACGCAGGTCGGAAACAGAGAGGTAGGTGACCAAAATCCAGTAGGACTTATATTCACCCACATTAGACTTAGTACAATGCTGGGGCAGATATCGTTTACAGCGAGGGTGGCGGTATGAAACATAGTATAGCCCGTCCCTGGGCCCGACCTGGCGACCATGAGTCCCTTTGAAGCTGTATAGGTAGCGGATAATGTGAGGAGTAGGAGGTCCGAGCCCATACTTAATAAAGTCAGCTGCTAAAGTGGTTAGGTGGGCATAAGAATTTGGGGTAAGCTGAAATGGGGCGAGCCTCAGATCGTTTAACAGGGTCACAAGGTAGTTGGGGATAGGGAACCTAAGCCCGAGCTCCATATGCTCGCGACTTATTGCAACAAAACCAGAAGGTGGGTATGCTACGTGATCGCTCTCTCGCGGCACATTAGCCCTACATCCTAAGGGAAAATTGAACTCTCGAGCTAGGGCCTGCAGAGCTGGAAGAGTCATGTTGGAGGCAGTGTGGCAGAAGGCAGCTCGAGCCTCCCTCTCCTCAGCCTCAGTTTGAGAAGTAGGAGGCCCAACTCGAGCAGCAGGCCCTCCGCGACCTCACCACTCCGCGAAGTCGCCCCTGTGCTACTCTAACCTGCTGTCCTACCCACTCCCCAGGAGCGGAAACTCCACCACGAACGCGACCACAGCGTGAGCGACCTAACATCTACAGAATAAAGGGAACGACATCAGAACGCTGAGAGCACATCGAATCCAACAAGCTACAGCAAGAGTTACCTAAGGTTGCTATCCTATGCGTTAGGTCGCACGCCCCATCGTTAGAGATGGTGTGGGCCTAAAATATGGGCCCACCAGGTACAATCTCCCTTTAAAAATTTAAATTTCTAACCCCATGACTGCAGGAACTCTATCCAACAGAGCAGGGGTGAATAGTCCGATGCACCTAAGCTACGTCAGCAGATCATAACAGGCCCAAACAATCTAAAACCACAAGCAACATCCACAATATATCATCTCTGTCACTACAGACCACTAGCAGTGAGATTATCTAATAAACAAGCAAACGCAGAGATTCAAACAACAAGCACAACAACTCCTAGATATGAAGCAGGTAAATGCAAGAGTGCGAATATGGTGTGGGAACAGAAATGCATGCTACTGATAAAAAAAAGTCATTGAAGCATAAAGGAATGAGAAGAGCAGGGTCAACGGACTTACCGTATAAGCTTGAGGTGGGGTCTGAACTCTGAAGTGATGTGCTCCGAAGAAGCTGCTAGAAAAATGCAAAAATGGCTAAGAAGAAAACGATGAAATGGAAGAATATGTGTGTTTCGTCTCGAAGGAGCAAAAAACGGAGAATGAAAACGACGTCCAGTTTATATATACTCGAGCTCGTTCCCCCTGACCGTTCAATCCAACAAAAGGATAACCGCCACGGATCTGACGGCTCAGCGTATGCCCCGATCCTTTGCCAGCATGCAGTGTTAGTTACAAGACGTACGCATTTAATGCGTACGGACTGAAGCGTGTTTTGTGGCTCCAATGGCTTCATGAGTGCCACGTGTCGACTGTTATGGGTCAGGAAACGAAACGGCGCCTGAGAAATTCAAAAGTGGGCGCCAAAATAATAATAATAATAATAATTTTTAACTCCCAGCCCGCATACCGTACTGAGAGCTGGGGGGCTTATGTTATGCCCGTTTTCTCGACCTGGGCAAATGGGCCGGGATAGACCCTGCAAATATGGACAGAAATGAAGGCCCAAGCCCCAAGTCACCACCGCGAGCTCGTCCAGCTTGCTAACATCCCAGCTCGCCTAGGTCGCGAACCCGTGTAACCCCCGAGATCGTTCGACTGAGCTTCCAGTCCGCTCCAGCACCTACCCATCTCGCGTAGCCTGCCATATCAAGAGCCAGCTCTAGAAGACGCCTTATACAATAAGTCATCAGAACTACCAGCTCCCTTGACTTTCCGTCGAAAACACCCGTGTAATTTTCGATGAGCACTTAATACAACGATCAAGCATTTAATGCAGAAAAGACTCATCCTGATGCATTAAATGCACACGTGTGCGCAGAAAGAACTATCATTACTTTTACAATAAATGAAGCATAGCTTATGTCAGGATTAGTTGAGATTATCATAGTTTTTTAGCGTGTATTACACTCTTTTGTATGGCTCTTAGTCATCTCCCCTTCTCTATAAATAGGGGAGATCTTTACTGTACAAACAAGTTGAGAAAATACTAGAATACCGTCATTCTGCCGGAATTACCTCAGAGTGGCCGTAGACGTAGGTGTAATCGCCGAACAATGTAAAAATCCTTGTCTTTGCATTCATTCTTCTCCCACCTTTCTTCATTAACTACCTCATTATTACTTGTTAATAACCACGACCAACATTCATTGACCTTAATTACGCCCCACCAACCTTAAACCTCATTCACTGCACATTTATCGCACATCCATCGCCATTATCACCTTTTAATTACCTCGCTCGCAGTCTAGGCCCCAAAATCTCTAGGTTGACCGTTTCCGAACGTTAACAACATATAAATTCACGAGATACAAAACGAAAATTAACTTACAGGGATTCCGCCATACTATGACACAAACATTTAAGTCATATCTCTAAACAGAGAATTCAGAGGCTTGTATCTGACGAGATTCTTGATTCCCTTGATTTGACAGATTTCGAAGTCTGTATTGAGTGTATTAAAGGGAAACAGACAAACATTAAGAGATTATGTGTCAATAGATGTTTTGATGTTTTAGAACTAATTCATACTGATATTTGCGGATCATTTCCTATAGCTTCTTGGAATGATCAACAGTATTTTATTACGTTCATAGACGACTATTCAAGGTATGAGTACCTATATTTGATACATGAGAAGTCTTAATCCCTGGATGTTTTTAAGGCCTTCAAAGTTGAAGTTGAAAATCAACTTGGCAAGAAAATTAAAGTTGTCAAATCTGACCGTGATGGTGAATACTATGACAGATATGATGGATGTGGTGAACAATGTCCAAGAGCTTTTGCGAAATTCCTAGAGGAATGTGGTATCATCCCGCAATACACAATGTCAGGCAAACCTAGCGTGAATGATGTTACTGAAAGACGAAACAGAACGCTTAAAGACATGGTAAGAAGTATGATCAATCATTCGTCTTTACCAGAATCTCTCTGAGGAGAAGCATTAAAGATTGCAGCATAAATACTTAATAGGGTTCCAAGCAAAACAGTAACTAAAACCCCTTATAAATTATGGATGAGTAAAAAGCCTAGTATTAAGCATTTACATATTTGGGGTTGTCCAGTTAAGGCAAGACCTTATAGGCCAAACGAAAAGAAACTGGACTTAAGAACTATAAGTTGCTACTTTGTTAGGTACTTTGAACGGTCAAAAAGTTTTAAGTTCTATGATCCCACTACTAGAACATTTTTTTAGACTGGAAATGCGAGATTTTTTGAGAAGTTGAGTTTGTGGGGAAGATAAGATTAAAGACATTGTCTTTGAAGATGAATTTATTTCTCTTCCTACTATTGCTATTAATAATGATCAGGCTTCTATTCCTGACATTGTTCAAAATGTAAATCCAGAATATCAAGACAATGTAGACGAGCTCCCTGTGCAAAATGAAGAAATTATACCCGAAGTGCAAACTCAACAACCTCAAGAGGATGTGCCATTGAGACGATCCACTAGAGAAAGGAGAAGTGCTATTCCGGATGATTATATCGTTTTTCTCCAAGAACATGAAGTTGATATAGGAGTGGTGGAAGATGATCTAATCAACTTCCATCAAGCCAAACAAGATTCTAATTCTCAAAAGTGGATCGATGCTATGAATGATGAGATAAATTCCATAAAAAACAATGACGTTTGGGATCTCGTTGAATTGCCTAAAGGTACGAAACCCATCAGTTGCAAATGGATATTTAAGAGTACAATGGATTCAAAAGGCAATATTAAGAGATATAAGGTTTGTCTAGTTGCCAAAGGTTTCACTTAGAAAGAAGGCATTGATTATAAAGAGACTTTCTCTCCGGTTTCAACGAAAGGCTCTTTCAGGATTATAATGGCATTTGTGGCTCATTTTGATTTAAAGCTACATCAGATGGATATAAAAACTACGTTTCTCAATGGTGACATTGACGAAACAATATATATGATGCAACCAGAAAACTTTGTATTTGGTGACCCAAAGAAAATGGTTTGCAAATTAAAGAAATCCATCTATAGTCTCAAACAGGCTTCTCGTCAATGGTATCACAAATTTCATCAAATCATTATCTCATATGATTTGAGGTAAATAAGGTTGAAGATTGTGTATATCATAAGTTCAGTGAGAGTAAATACATATTTCTGGTGTTATATGTCGATGACATACTACTTGTTAGCAACGATATAGGCTTATTGCACGAAACCAAGAGATTTCTGACAAAGAATTTTGAGATAAAAGATCTTGGGGACGCCTCTTTTGTATTAGGCATATAGATACGTCGAGATCAAACTCGAGGTATTTTTGGGTTATCACAAAAGAGCTATATCGAAAAGTTTTTGATAGATTCGGTATGAAAAGTTATACACCAGAAGACACTCCTGTAGCTAAAGGAGACAAGTTTAGTCTCAGTCAGTGCCCTAAAAATGAGTTGTAACGAAAAGAAATGCAAACAATTCCTTATGCATCAGTTATAGGAAGTCTAATATATGCTCAAGTATGCACGTGTTCGGACATTGCATTCATAGTGGGAATGTTGGGCAGATATTTAAGTAATCTAGGGATGGATCATTGGAAAGCAGAAAAACGAGTTATGTGTTATTTATAGAGAACAAAAGATCACATGCTCACATATCATAGATCAAATAATTTAGAGATCATTAGGTATTCTGATTCCGATTTTGCTGGATGCTAAGACAGTAAAATATCCACGTCGGTCTATATTTACCTGCTAGTTGGAGGAGCTATTTCCTGGAAGAGTGCTAAGCAAACACTCATAGCTTCTTCCAGCATGGCAGCTGAATTCATAGCTTGTTATGAGGCATCTAATCATGGGATATGGCTTCGAAATTTTATCATGGGGTTGCGAGCTGTGGATTGTATTAAAAGATCATTAAAGATATATTGTGACAATAATTCGGTTGTGCTATATTCCAACAACAACAGAAGCTCTATGAAGTCAAAACACATAGACATCAAGTTTCTTATTGTTAAAGAAAGAGTTCAGAGTCGTCAGGTGGCTACAGAACATATTGGGATAAACTCCATGATTGCAAATTTGCTTACTAAGGGATTACCACCCAAGGTCTTTCATGAGCATACTGCTCATATGAGTGTTGTTTTAGTTGATGATGTACATGTTTAGTGAAAGTTAGTATTTTGATGTTCTTTGTTAAAGATACATTTTATATTTATTTTTTGCAGAATAAAGTATAAAGTTCAGTTATAAACTCTGAATGTTATTTGTGTTTGATCTCACTAAAGATTAAGGTAGGACCAGTTGGAAATAAGCATGTTTGAGATCACATTGTATGTAATTTCCATGCTATGCATCCATACTCGATCTATGTCATTAAATATATTGGTGTGGTGACCATTGCTGGGTCTAGTTACGAATATTTGTAACAAAGGTCCATTTGATCCCATACTAATATAGTTGATGGACCAGATTGTAATTAAAGGGATATTTCAGGACAGATAGTTTTTCAGTGTACACTCAAGACTATAGATAATATAATTGTTTCAAGAAACATATGTAGCTCAAGTGGGAGATTGTTGGGATTTTTATATTTCTTAATACGGACTTACATATTAAATAACAATTATATTATGGGCTATTTATTTTAATAGGGCCACATAAGTTATCTATTAATTGGGCTCTAGAAATATCTATTGAGTATGAGTTTTAATATGTAGAAACCTAATACTAATTAAATAAGGGTTAATAGAAACCTAATTAGGTTAGTATATAAATAACATAATTAAGGTTATGGTCCCCACGTCAAATCAACGTATTTTTTACTCTCTTTTCTCTTCTCCCATTCAAGAAGAAAAATATAGAGTAACCTAAGAAGATTTGACTGTAGAAGATTCAATCTTACTCAAGTTTAACAATATGGATTCAGGTATGTTTTCTAGAATAATTCTTATTAATTTAATACAATTTTTTAGATTTTAATATAGGTTTTAACCTATTAAAGTTTTCCATCATAAGGCCAATGTTACTGCATAACACTAACATTTCGTTTCATGTTTATGGAAATTCGTTCAACATAGTGATCAAAAAGACTCATCAAACCTTCAGTTTAATAGAGTAGAAAATTAAAAAGTAAAATAAAATAAAGATGAGACCGACTAGAGAAAAATATAATGAAAAAGTTTCCCAAAAATTAACCCTTATTTAAACCAATAAACCCAAAGCTTTTGGCAGTACTCTTACCTCTTTCCACTATAAAAAACTAATTAAGTTGTGTGTGTTATTAATTTCTCTCTTGCAAAGCAGTTGTTCTCCATATTTGATTTTGCAGGTTAGCTTTCTCGTGCTCATCATTTAATACTTCTATTCTGTTTGTCTTGGTAAGCCCTTATTTTTTATTTCTTTTGAAAGCTCAAACCGCTTTGGTAGCATTTGCCAAAATAACATAAGATCAACAAATTTTTCCAAAAAGAAACTTTTTGTTTGATTTGTGTTGCCTCCATGTGTTAAGAGAAGCTCCATCCTTTTAAATTGACACCAAAACCAAGTTATGAGCCTATCTAAATTTGCTCAAATTACGCGTGCACTATCTCAAATAGCTTTTCAAACAACATAGGAGTTATGTCTCTATTTTCACAAAATTAGTCGCCACAATTATTTTAAAAACTAATAATAAGTAGGTAAAAGATCTATTAGGACTTATTGTAGTTAATCACTATTTATATCATTCACATATCTGTTCTTATAATCTGATTACATATCTACTCCTATAATCTGATGACAACCATAACTACTATAATCAAAAAGAAGAAAAAGAAATACGCATGCAAACTTGTAAAATATGTTTGAAACTAAAACATTAGCAAAGTGCATATGTAACTAAAATTTGACATGATGGTATATATAATCTGGCAATGACTACATTTCTAAACAAATATTAAGGTCCAAAATTCAAATTGACCTTTAGCAAATAAAAAATAAAGAAAGAAATTCTGCAATTTTATACCCGAATTTTGTTGTCCAATATAGATGATATTGAACTTCAAACACAAAAATTCAATTAACTCTCAACTATTTATATTAATACTCTCATAACAAAACATTCCTTTCAGATTACAGTCTCTAGAAACCTCCTAAAACCCTAATGGCACCAACCTTGGAAGAGAAAAGCTCCCTCCAAAGGTGGATTTAGGTCTCTAAAAGGTTCCGGCACCCTACATTCAGTCGGAGCAAGAGCGAATTGTCAAGGAAACCGCCAACCTGTGCATGCTGCTGCCTATTGACTTGTCGAAGCGTAACGGGCCAAAACATGATGGGGTGGTAGAGGAAATTGCTTGGGCTACCAAAACTCTAGGGTTCTTTCTAGTTATCAACCATGACGTGCCTATTGAGTTGCTCGAAAAGCTCAAGGACACCATGCATTCGTTCTTCAGGCAGCCACCAGAGAAAAAGGTGATTTAGTGGACAAGAGTGAGGCTGAGTCCATTGGTGAAGTATGGGATCAGTTTTGTGCCAGAGAAGGAGAAAGCTTCAGAGTGGAAAGATTATATTAGCAATATGACTTATAGGAATGATGATGAGGCACCTCAACATTGGCTTATAGAATACAAGTAGGATTTTTTAATATTTGTTTTTTCTTTTTTTTTTTCCCCTTTTTTACTTGTGTTTTTAATAGGATTTTTAGTTTTAAAAATCAACTAAAAATGAAATGTTAATATTCTTTTAAATTTTCAGAATTTATGCATTTTTTTATTTGATTTCCTACTTTAGATGTATTCCTCGATTAGTATGCTCCATTTATAATATAATAAATAATTTTTAAATATGGATGGGTAAGAAGGAAGTCAGCCCATCAATAATAATAAACACAGTGGAACTTTTTTTTTTTGTTAGGAATTATTAATTAGTGTTATTATTATTTATAAGTTCATGCTGACTTATAAATAATGATGAAAAAGATAGCTAGTGATTTAAGCACAAGGATAATATAAATGTTTTTTGGTGAGTGTGCATCACAAATTCTCTAGTAAGAACACTAGAAAAAGGGAAACAAAGATATAGGGAAAGGAGAAAAAGGAAATGCTCATCCTTCCTTGCCATGAAGGAAGCATGATCCTTTTGTTGAGAAACAAATTGGTTAGCTAGTTTCGTTAACGTAGTATTTCCTTGCCAAAAGCGGAGTTCGCTTCTACAAGAAAAAGAGAAAAGAAGGATTTCAAATATTTATAATTTTATATCTAGAAACCATCCACTCTCCATCTACTCTCCTTTACTACAATAAAAAATCATGTCACAAACAAGCAACAATTTAATGTCATGTGTCACGACCTATTTGAGAGTGGAAACTTAAAGGATTGCTAAGATATTGGTTAAAACGAGTTGCGAGTTTTCTTTTTTTTTTTTTTTTGGGTGACAATACATTCATGCTTGAGAAAATTATGGGAATACACTGTAAAGTTGAGAGTCCTTAAACCTAAATTTTCAAAATTTTTATTTTTATATGAGAAAAATCGAAATTTTTTTTATCATTTTCTTATTTGTAAATTGTGGAAATCGTAAAAAATACCCATTTAAAAAGAGCAAAATTTGTTTTTATCCACTATTTTTAAAAAAATTGTTTTTAACCCCTCAAACAATTATATTGCTTGATATATCCAAATTACCCAAAATACCCTTAGACATTTTTACAAAAAAAACCCTGAACAGTTTAAAATTTACGAAAAATCGAATGGTGAAATTACGATTAAGCCCCCTCATATATATACCTCAAAACCGATCGACTACAGCCATAGTCCATCGATTTTTCACTCAAAAGCAACCGGTTTTTACGGAACCCGAACTCGATCGCGACCCGATCTTCCCCGCGACGTTTCCGGCCATTACCGCGACGTTGCCGACCTTCCCCGAGCAGCTCCTACCGTCGACGAACCTGCAGAAAGAAAAAAGGTTAGATTTTGATATGTTTGTTGTATGTTTTGATTGAGATTTGGATTTTGAGATGTTTGTTGTGTTATGGATGTTAGTTTAGGATTATTAGGTTTAGAATAGGTTGGATTTAGTGTGTTTGGTCGTTTTTGTGTTGAAAATGACCGATTCCGACGAGAGAAGAGTCATTGGGATCAGATCGGTTTTCCACGATCGGTTTTTGAGATCGGTTTTCCACGATCGGTTTTTCGATAATGGAAAATCGAGGTTGAAAGGCGATCTAGAAAATCGAAGTGAAAAACCGAAGTGAAAAACCGATCGATTTCAGTAACCGGTTTTTGAGGTGCCTTCAAAAACCGATCAATTTCAGTTACGATTTTTCAGATACCTTCAAAAACCAATCGATTTCACTGACCAGTTTTTCAGTTGCCTTTAAAAACCGATTCTGTTAAAAAACCGATTCAGTTTATATATCTCTACTGATGATTTCTTTGCTATTTTTCTTTCCTACAGATGGATTTCGACTATAAATATAGTTCACACACAATTGATAAACATACGAGCGGGAACACACATATTGGTCAAAGATTGGTTAATAAGATAATTGCTGTTATTAATAGAAGAAATCTATACAATCGGTTCATAGCAGAATGTTCGTTTGGACATATTTTAAAGATAACCAATAATACAGCTGCTGGTTCTGTGATTTTGTGGGTGCTTGCTAGAGAGATAAAGGTCACGGATGCACGCCGTGATGAGAGGTGGTTTGAAATTGGGGAGAGAAGATATAGGTTTGGGAAACAAGAGTTTCTGTTGGTGACCAGACTTCCTTTTGGGGGCATCGACCATGAAATCTTCAAAATATCTCCAAATGATCAAAACGGTCTCCTATGACGAATGTTTAATGGAGTGTCGCCGGAGGTGAGGGAGTTGGTCACATTTCTTGAGACAAGAAGTCATAGAGGGCAGGGAGACCGTGCAGGGCAGAATCCGATAGATGATGAAGATCTTTTGAAGTTGGCGAATGTAGGGATTGCTTTCCATCTCTTTATGGGACTGGATGATAGAGCTAGGATTTATCCATTTATGTGGGTCCTCATTGAGAGTACAGAGAGATGGAAGACATTCCCTTGGGGCACATTATGCTATAGTGTCTTGTTGAACTGTCTCGACAAGGCACTTAATGAAGAGCGGGTCAGAAATCCACCAAAGACCATTAATATTTATGGCTATGTGTTGGCATTTCAGGTATAACTAATACTTTCAATATTTATTGTTTCCTTCTATTACGGTTAATATATAGGGTTATATGTATGTTTTTAGTTTAATTAATTTTGCATTATATATTATCTGACCATTACTAACTATATGTATGTTTTTTGTTTAATCATTGTTACATTATAGTGGTGGTCAGTGGAGGTGTTCCCAGTATTACGGGAGAAGATATAAAAAAAGAACCGGAATCTGGAAAACGATCTACCAATATGTATGAGACAATCACTGAAGAGAACACCGACAAATATACAAAGCCTAGATGATTTCCCCCCCGTAAGTGGCAAACATAACCTAAATTTGTGTCAATTATTTGTTTGTTAAAACTATCTTATTTATATTAAGTATATAATTGTAGTATAACTAAATATATTGATATAATGCAGATAGTCGGCATTGGGCCAACCTTGGAGCCTACTGACACCGAGAGAGAGATGGATTATTGGAAATCGTTTAATCTGAATCATATAGTTCATGATAAAGTACATAAATATGGCGGTGGGGAGAGTGATGATGATGATGATAATGACGATGATGATGACAATGATGATGGTGTAGGTGATGAGGCTGAGATAGAGGATGATGATGAGGTGGAGGGAGAGGATGATGATGAGGAGGTGGAGGGAGAGGATGATGATAAGGTGGAGGGTGACGATCAGCCACTTAAAGACGTCTGAAGCGTGCAATCCGAATTAGAGGATACCTTATCAGAATTGCGGACAAAGAAGGCACACGATGTACGGCACGTAGATTATGAGGTACGAATATTCTATTTATATAATAATATTTTTTAATTAATTTCCATTGTAGTAAATGCAAAAGATGTGGACATGTTGTGTAGTAGTATGGAGTGTGAAAGAGAGACGGAGTCTCTAAAAATGATAGACGAAGTGTTATTTGTTTAAATATGCAGGTTGTATTTCCCTGGATACTCAAAAAACAGGGGAGACTTTGTCAAATTTTTTTTAAAATTCAGGGTAGTATGTAAAATAATATATACATGTATTTATGAAACAGGTGAAGCGATTGTTTGAGTTTATCGTGGATTTACAGAAGACAACCCACAAGAAGTTAAGTAGGATGGAAAAGAGGCAAAAGACAACCTCTAAGATTGTAAGAGAGATGGATAGGAGGCTGAGACGGGTGGAAGAGCATTTACATATTCCCAGGTCTCCGGTTGGTGGGCATGATCCAGACGACGACGATGACGATAATGATGATGATGGTGGGAGCTTTGTCCGAGATAAGCACATGTATTACCCATCACCACCACCACCACCACATCAAGACGAGGGTCTCCGTCGGTCGCCTATCGATGTAGACCAGTCAGCCATCCATGAGGAGCAGGGTGACTAGCAGCCACCTCATCAGTCACCCCAGCAGGAGGAGGAGCAGGGTGACCAGCAGCCACCTCATCAGTCACCCCAGTAGGAGGAGAAGGAGGGTGACCAGCAGCCACCTCAGCAGTCACCTCATCAGAAGGAGGAGCAGGGTGACCAACAGCCACAGTCACCCCAGCAGGAGGAGGAGCAAGGTGACCAGTAGCCACCCCAGCAGGAGGAGGAGGAGGTCTACCACTCCCATACGGACTTAGGAGGTGTATCAGCTGCAGACATTGAGCGTGAGGATGATCAGGTAGACTTTGTATCCCTATTGTGTTGCATTTTGCAAAATAATTGTAAATGTGTAATGCATATTTTTAATTTACTTACACTTGCAAGATGAAAACATGCAGGAACGGGGCAAACGAAAAACAAAGCCAACAGCACCTCTACGGACGCCATACATGGATCCGGGGCCGGCGAAAAAGAAAAAGAAAGTGGCCCAACAGCAGGCAGATGAGGTGGCAGAGTCTAGAGACCCCGTAGAAGTGGTCTATAATGAATATAAAGCTGCAACCACTTTAGATCTCAGGTAAATTTATAAAAAAATGGTAGTAATTCCTGCTTCCTAGTTGTGAATGTAAGAAAATTTATAATAATGCTTAATACTATTTTTTTTTTCCAAATGTAGGCGCTCGATTGATCGTTGTGGGTGGTGTGTGATACCGACCATATTGGTCACCCTCGAGGATGAAAACATGTGGTTGACTAGTGAGCACATCAATTCTTATTTGATGTGCCTCCGAAGAAAAGGGTGGAATGAGGTGGAGGACGGTAGATACGCTGTCCATGGCAGTGGTTTGTTTGTAAGTATTAACATTTAAGTTAGTTAATATAATGTACAACTTCATGTTGCGTTTAGTTGATCGATAGTAACGTGTTTAATTTTTATTATGCAGGCTTTGATGACCCATTATTACAAGCTACATTACACGGACAAAGGTGTAAAATTTAATCCCGTTACAGCGGATGTACCCTCAGATTGGCTTGCATACGGTCGTGGACAGATAGATGCAGCAATCCCGTGGTGAAAGGTTGATAGTGTAAGTGTAGTTCGAAGGTTAATATTTATTATATCATTATCCGAACTAGTCCTATAGCACTAACGTTTTGAAATACAGGTATTACTACCGCATAGCCTGAATCAACAACACTGGGTCCTATGTCAGGTGCTCCTCAGAGATCAGAAAATCATAATATATGATCCCATGGCGAATGTTGACCTAGCCGAACGGCTACAGCCACTTGAGCCGCTGGTATGTTTTATGCCTATTTTGTTGCGGTTCGTAGGATTTTATGAGCAGACCCAGGTAGATATGCCACCCGTGGATGAGTGGTGGAAAGTTCAGCGTCTTCAAAAATCAGCTGTACCGTACCAACGTGATGGGTGAGTAAGTTTATAACTGAATTAATATATATAGTCTATCTCTTATGATATTTAAATAATTTATTACTGATACAGGGCGAGTTGCGGAGCATATGTTGTCATGTACGTACGCGATCTTTTGCAGTCACAGACGAGTACATGGAAATTAAGAAAATGTGAGACCGTTGCAGATGCCATTACATTGAGGGCAGAGATTGCTAGAGACATATATATGTACTCGAAGCCGATATATAAAGTTAATAAATTTGGAAAATGGTTTGTAGACTCTGATGGAGAAATTGTATATAAATAAATAAATTTATTTATATATTTAATGTATTCATTCTTTATTTGATTTAATTACATGGTATATTTTTTAATTGTCAACAAATCATTTTAATTAAACATTTTAAGTGACATTGTATTTCCCTAAATTTAATTATATATATGATCATAACATGGAAAAAATAAATAATATTTCGTATTATTAATATTATTACTTTATCCCTAGTATTACACAATATAATATAAACATTAAACCAATATCATAGTAATATTATAATTAATATCTAGATTAGTATTATATAAATGTATACAGTGTGATATTATTGTATTAATGTTAATATAATCCTAAATATAATGATAATATAATGTTAATATATTAACAATAACATATTAATATAATAAATGTTATAATATAATTATATTAACATATGTTAATGTTAATATATTAACATATTAACATTTATTATCTTAATATAAGTTAATGTTAATATATTAACATGTTAATATATTAACATTAACATATATTAATATAATAAATATATTAACATTAACATATTAATATAATAAATGTTAACATATAATTATATTAACATATGTTAATGTTAATATATTAACATATTAACATTTATTATTATATTAAGTTAATGTTAATATATTAACATTAACTTATATTAATATATTAACATTAACATATTAATATAATAAATGTTAACATATAATTATATTAACATATGTTAATGTTAATATATTAACATATTAACATTTATTACCTTAATATAAGTTAATGTTAATATATTAACATGTTAATATATTAACATTAACATATATTAATATAACAAATATATTAACATTAACATATTAATATAATAAATGTTAATATATTTATATATATTAATATTAATGTTAATATATTAACATTAACATATTAATATAATAAATGTTAACATATAATTATATTAATATATGCTAATGTTAATATATTAACATATTAACATTTATTATCTTAATATAAGTTAATGTTAATATATTAACATTAACATATGTATATATGTTATGTTAATATGTTATGTACGGTTAATATATTTTATGGACATTATACAATAGTTAATTATACATTTTAATGATATCATATATTATTATTAATTTATTGACTTAAATATTTTATAAACATTAAACTGATATCATTGTAATATATTATATAATATTTAGATTTGTATTATATATATTATTAACATTACATCCATATAAGTTATAAGCCATATTAGGATTATAGTTATAATAATTGTAAAATTATGTGAAATATATTGACCATATTAATATGATATATTAAGATAACACATATTATAGTAAAGGTATATTTATTATTACTAATATCATATGAATATTAATAAATGATAAAATTAATATATAATGTTTTTAAATTAATGATATCGTGCGTAATAAAATTATACACTCCCTAATCTATATAATATATTTACATACATCATATATAACGATTTGTAAAAATAATTCACTTAAAGGGAAATAAAATGAACATATAGATATAAATAAATTCAACCCAAGTAAATATCGGTTTTTAGGGACACATGAAAAACCGATATCGGTTTTTGAAGTCTCCTTAAAAACCGATCCACACTTGTCCAGGCTGGAAGAAGTGGTGGCAAGTGGATCGGTTTTCGAGTAGGCCTGGAAAACCGATATCGGTTTTTCAGGCTTACTCAAAAACTGATCTATGTACCTCAACGATAGGGGAAATCAAAGGCAAGATGATCGGTTTTTCATCGAGCTTGGAAAACCAGTACCGGTTTTCCAAGCTCGTTGAAAAATCAATTTTTGTGGTTCCCAGCTGATATGAAATGATACAAAAATAATAGAAATTGAATAATAATTTATACAGTTGTATTAGTACATAATTGAGTAATTAATATAAAAATGATTTACATAAAACATGCATGAACAAAATGTCAATCAATTGCTAATCATCATTTTCGTCAGTAGCCACTTTGGATCGAGAGTAGGAAACCGTAGTATACATCGACGTTGGTTGTGTCCAGTCTCATGACACAAGTGGCATCTTCGAGAGCGTGGCTCATTTTCAATAGCATTTGAACTCGTTCCAACATCCGCACCCACATCTGCATTTGTCCCTTCGCTAATAGAAGTTAGGGGGTTAGGGCAACGAAGACGGTTGTGTCCTCTCTGACCACATCTTCCACACTTTTTTCGATGAGGATCTTCCCCAACTGAAGGAATCTGAACCTCCTTCGGCCTACCTGCTTGTCTTTTACCTTTCGGTGGTAATACAACCATACTTCTAACTTCCGTTGAAACATTCCAACTGGCCAATTTTGGGACGGGATTAATCGGACATGCATATGTGGCTTTTAGACACTCCACGCTATAGTACTGACTGCAAAGTGTATCACAACTGACACCCTTGAACCTGACATGTATCAACAATTTAAGTGTCACGCTATGACATGTAATACCGAAAAAAACAATGTATAATTACCATACCTGGCCACAGCACATGCATGAACACATGGCAACTAATCAAGGTTCCACTACTTACACGTACATATGTGCTGTTGAATGTCAACCATCGCATCTTCTTTACTGTAATGTATGACACTGTAATAATACGGTTCTGTAATGGGATGTACGCTACCTTCTGTGGATAAATCTTTTGCCAACATGATACGATCATATGCAGCGGTAGTAACATACGTTGTGAGCTTCTCAGCGGTAACACGTCTATTATTAAACCATCTCTGCAATACATTTCTTACATATTCATGTGCAGTTGTTATTGGCAAACGACGTGCTTGCATCATGCAATTGTTGAGTGACTCTGCAATATTGGTAGTCATCATTTCATATCTTCTTCTTGGACAATGTGCTCGTGACCATCTGCTCACTCCAGCCTTAACCAAAGCTCTATGTGTGGTTGGATGTAATGCATGTATTTCTTCCAATATTTTGTTGCATTCATTAGACACATAATAATATGTTGCATTGTAAAATGCATTTTCTACATCTGAAAGTTTTTTATACTGTTGCTTAAGGTTTTGCCATAAGTGGAAAAAACATACCACATGTGGGACTTCAGGAAAAGCTGCTTTCATCCCATTCAATATGCTCTTATGACGATCCGATATGATCAGCAAATCGTCTAACACCCCGATTGCTCCTCTAAACTTTTTTAGGAACCAAGTCCATGAATTGTCCGACTCTCCGTCAGCAAATCCAAAGGCGATGGGATAAATCATCTCCAACCCATCTTTGCATGCAGCAAAAAAAATCACCTCTTTGTATTCACCTTTTAAATGAGTGGCATCAATAGCAACAACCGATCTCATGTAAGACCGAAAACCCTCAATGGAAGCTCCAAGTGCAACAAAGGAATACAAGAACCGGTTGTTTTCATCTCTCTTAATTGTCGTCATTGTGCCGGAGTTTGAAAGTTTTAACATTTCAAAGTAGGACAGAAGTTGTTGATATGATTCATCCGCTTGCCCATATGTTAGTTTCTTTGCATATTGTAAAGCCTTCCAAGCTTTAGTATATAAGATTTGCACTCCATACTGTTCTAGCATTTCTCCAACCAAACGATTAGGTGTATAAAGATCTCTTCCCACCTTTCCTGCATACAATTTTCCGATCACAATAACCTTCACACTCTTCATGTGTGATTCCATGGCTGTATGTCAACACGTGTGTTCATCTACATACTTCAACACAAACCACATTGAACAACCTTTTCTGCATCTTGCACGAACAATAAAAGGACAAGTTTTATCTTTACAACCAGCTTCAAATCGCTCCGTGTCCGAACGTCTAACCCGATATTCAAACTTAGCTTTCAGAGCATATTCGCCAATAGCTATAGTCATTTCTTCTTTACTAGTAAAGAATGTTTCTTTATACAACGTACCACGTTGGTAGACGAATGACGTAGCGCTTGAAGTAGCCTCAATATCCCCCAATTCTACACCAGGAACAATCCAGTATGGTTGTGAAGGATTGTTCTGAAATTGTAAACCTGAAAATCTTAATTCTGGAAACTCTTCTTCTTCAACGACATCATCAAATCGAGTTTCCTCTTCATCACTATCTTCAGTTTGCTCTTCATCACTATCACGTATTCCATCACCATTATCATCTGTGTCCCGATCTTCATCATCAGTACCATAATTCATATAGTCATCATTAAAGTCATGAATGGGACTTTCAACCAATGTAAATGGGGTGCCAGAAGTATCAACTTGATTGCTCCCAATACCTGAAGTGAGATAAAAATGACTTTCAACCGTATATGGATTTACAGGTCTATCCATATTTGCCTCGTCATGTCTTATGTTTGGTATTGAATCAGTGACAAATGGATGAACGATACGCCGACTAACCCCAGCTCCAAAATCTTTTGCAATCTTATCGATATAAATCTCTTTAACATCAATATTTTTTATCGCTATCAAACCAACAACACCAAGATCAAACATTATACGTATCTTTTTAATCTGACCATTTGTCGTACTTTGTAGTAAATAATATATACGGATATCCCACATTCTTCTATCAATACCAGCCTCTCTGTATACAACATCCACCAATGCTGAAAAGCTACTATTTTTATAGACCCCACACATGATCGACTCCCGTCCAATGTAATTACATCCATTCCACTCTCCGTCAAAGTTGATTACAACTGTCTCTTGAGTCATTCCTGTAACATTCAAATCAAATAATACTATTAAATCTCATTTCAATCGGGCAATATTACAAAATACAATCATATCGAATCATATTCATTACCTAGAAACACAAACATATAAAAAATCATGAAAAATGTGGTAAATTCGATTTTCCAGTGAAGTTATCAGTTTTTCATTCTCTCAAAAACCAGAAAAACCGTGAAAAATCGTTTAATCGGTTTTACAGTGACTGGATCGGTTTTTCAGTGGCTAAAAAACTGAGATCGGTTTTTAGCCACGTATCGGTTTTTCACTGGCTGAAAAACCGATCCCACTGAAAAACCGTCACAACTCTTCAATCGGTTTTTCATAGAGTAGAAAACCGATTATCGCTCATGAAAAACCGATTTCGTCGCAGATTTTGCAAATTCCGTCGCAGATTTCAAAAAAATTTAGATCTTACAACCAAATCATTCTTATAGTCTTTTAGCTATCAATATGAACAAAACAATCCAAAAACCAACCAAAAAAACTCATACATTACCTTTCAAACTCAAATGGAAGAAGAATCTTCAAAACCTTCAATGGTGTAAACTTGAATGGATTCAAAAACTTTAATGGATGAAGAAGCTCGAATGAATAATCTTCTCAATAGATTGTTTTTCAGCTGCAATGGATCTTAAAAATCATTGATAACCATTGATGGAGAAGAGAGAAATGGGAGGATATTGTTAGGATGAAGAATGTTATTTTCGTAATTTCATATTTGGGCAGAAGGTTATTTTCGTAATTTCATGTTTGGGCATTTTAGTGATTTTAACTTAAGGGTATTTTCGTAATCTTGGGTATACAATGGAAATAGTTTGTTTAAGAGGTCAAAAACAAATTTTTGAAAATAACTGGGTAAAAACAAAAATTTCCTTTTCATTTAGGTAAAAAATATAAATTCCCCTTGTAAATTTTACTTGTTTTATTTACATTACATTTAATATTCTTTTGTTTAAA
Organism: Litchi chinensis; assembly: GCA_019925255.1. Taxonomy (NCBI): domain Eukaryota; kingdom Viridiplantae; phylum Streptophyta; class Magnoliopsida; order Sapindales; family Sapindaceae; genus Litchi; species Litchi chinensis. The sequence continues at coordinate 8,295,842 of CM034469.1, forward strand.
AAAATTATGATTAGATATTTAAAGACAAATATAAAATCAATTACTGGTATAAATAGTTGATATATATATATATATATGTATATATAATTATTCTTTATTGAAAGTCTTGTTTTGGGATCATAAATTATAATCAATAATTTTCAATGAACATACAGAATATCATATAAAATTTGAAATGCTCAAATTGTTTTACCAGCCCAATAGCGGAATGTCTCTGCGAACATGTTTCACTTCAATTGGTCCGGTTCCAGACTCAAAATATGCTGCAAAATTCTGAATGCATACACAAAATATATGCTATAGGACTCTAAATGCCCAAATAGTTTTATCAGCCCAATACTAGAATCTCTCCCTCAATATGTCTCCCTTCAATTGGCCCAATTCCAGACACCATCGGTCAAGCACTCAAGGTATTTCATTTCTCCTTTTCTTTTTATTTAATTGCTCACTTTATTGGTTTTATTTTTATTTTTTTAGATTGCATTATTTGAGAATATGACCTTTTGTATAGTTTTTAATTAAATTAATTTTGTGATAGTTAAGTTTATTCAGAATCAGTGTTTACTTTTATCATTATTTATATGTTTGTATCATTTTTAAAATCTTAAACATGTTTCTAAATTCTATACGAAGAAGATAACTCATTATTTAAGTATAGTTGTTCCTATATAAATGTAATTTCAAGAGTGTATATTACAATTCCACTTCTAAAAACGGTGAAAAGAGAAAGAAATAAAGAGAAAAGGGTAACTTGCTGTTGTCATGAAGGAAGCATGTGATGCCTTATTGAAAAAGCAGAAAGGAAAAGGACTTTAAATATATATATATAATCCATCCACTTCCCTCACGGTCATCAAAGAAGGAAGGCATCTTAGCTACCCAAATATTTATATTTATGTACACATACTTTTATATACAAAGAATATAAAATGGTTGCCAAATAATGATGATCAGATAGGTAAACCATTAACTCAGTCTCCTCGTTTTTTCTAGTGAAGCATTTGGTGTAAAAAAGTCACACTATGTCACAACAACCAAAGAGTGGAGGTAAACCACAACCAAACCACGATAACGTGCCAAGTGATAGTTTGGAGGAACGTCTACAATTGTCCAAAGCCCAAATTGCATTTAATGAATCAATAAGTAGCTCTAAAATATTTTGTTGATGATTCAATTGGGACGTGATTGTCATATTACTTATGTGTATAGTTGATCTACAATATTGCTAGTGTGAAATAACTTGAATAAATTAAAGAGAATTTAATTAGAAGAAATTGAAGAGAACTCAACAAGTAGCCTTAAAACATTTTGTTCATCATTTAGTGTAAAACTTTAAGTGACATCTGCAACTTTATTCCGTAAAAGTGGTGGTAAAAAATAGTTGATAGTAGAGACAAGTGATCGATCATAAAATTAAAATTGTGCATTGCTTTATGGAGTAGTCTAACAAAATAAAGTATTGTTGATTACAAAGGGAGAGGAGTGTGTCACAACAACTACTAATTGTTATACAATGTATTACAGTCGTGCACTCTAATATTGAATTTTTAGAATTAAATAGTATTACAGATTTGACACAAAAAATAGTTAAAGAAAAAAAAAGAAAGACAAAGTTTTTCCATTAGTTTACTTGCTTCTGATATTGACATTATTACTACCTATTGCAACTGTTACCATTGAAAGAATATTTTCTATTATGAATATTATGAAGATTGAACTATGTAATCGAATGAGAGATCAATGGTTAAATAATAGCTTGCTTGCGTATGTAGAGAAAGATATTTTTGACAAAATTGATAAAAAAACTATTATGAAATGATATCAATAATGAAGCTTCGTATAATTTATGTTATTTTTTATTTTTATTTATTTTAATTATTTCATTATAATTTTTAAGTATAAGACTATTTGCTTTATTTAAATATTATGTATACTTCATTTTATTTAAACTATATAATATTATCGAATATTGTTTTATATTAAAATATTATATATTTAGTATATTAATCCTAATTTTTGATATTTTTATTAAGGGAAAAGATCATTTTAGTCCCTAATTTTTGGAAAATGATCAAATTTTTAACAATGTTTCAAAAAAGGACAAAATGGACCATAACTTTTTGAAAAAGTGTCAAATTAGTCCTTCTCATTAGTCAACTAACGGTCAAACTTAACGGATGACATGATATACAAGGGTAATTTTGTCATTTTAGGGATTAAAATGATCTAAAAAAAAATTAAGAAAAAAGTTTAACGGATCAAATCATTTTAATCTCTAAAATGACAAAATTACTCTTGTATATCATGTCATCCGTTAAATTTGACCGTTAGTTGATTAACGAGAAGGACTAATTTGACACTTTTTCGAAAAGTTGGGGTTCATTTTGTCCTTTTTTGAAACATAGTTAAAAATTTGATCATTTCCCAAAAGTTAGGAACTAAAATGATCTTTCCCCTTTTATTAATTACTTTACTAATGTACTCCCTCATCAAATTTTTTGGGTCTGTCACTATACAACAAGGAAGTTTCGTAACTCAAGGTTTACCAATTCAATTCGACTCTTTTTATTGTTTAAACCAACAGATTATTATATTAGCCAAATTAATTAGTAAGCATTCTTGTTCTTATGAATAGTGTTTCGACAATTTAAGAGAACAATGGTATAATAATACTAAGGATATCTTATCACTCTTTGTTTTTAGATAGGGAGAGCATAACAGTAGTGTTATTCTTTTAACGTCACTTATGGCTTAACTTGTTACGCACTTTATAACTGGCAGTTGCTATGCTAAAAAAGTTTCCACTAAACGAATTAATAATTGTGTTTAATTTAGTTGTTGACTGGTCGGGGTCCCAAAATTTGTGGAAATGATGTATCGCAGTACTTTTTTTTTTTTTGTCTTAATGAAGAACCTTAAAACTAGTTATTTTGAATTTTTATAATGGAATCAATCAAAAATATTATGGGTGTGCAGGATAGTTGCTAGAAACGCATAAGTAGATAGATGCAGTCCATATTATTTACTTAATTGCAAAGTAAAAAGTTCTCTAACATCCTTTTTATTTTTCTGGTGATGTGGCTAGAAACAACATGTTGAGGATCATAACTTATATTCACTATAAACTACCTACACTGGGGTGATCCAAAAATATGGTATGGAATTCCTGGAAGCATGCTTGTATTTTGGAGAACACAATGAGAAAGCATCTGCCTGATTTGTTCGAGGAACAACCTGATTTATATTGCATGAATTGGTAAGTGGTTTGTTTTTAACATTCTCCTTATTTTTTCCATCTTGCTTTATTATGTTTGGACAACGCTTCTAATTATGTTTAGTATTTGTACATAATTTATTACGAAATAAGTTTTAGAAAACATAAAGAATCCGTAGCTGACTGCAATTTGCTGGTGATAGGTATTTTATCACGATTATAAAATAACAAATAGAAATATTATGCTCTGCACAAATTTATCATGTAGTGAGAAGAACCTATACGTTTTGTTTCTTCGTTTTTTCTGTTTTACAAGAAATGAAGTAAAGGAAAGGACTCAGGTAAAAGATGTATGTCATTGCAGTTGTGTATGTGGGTATGTATATGTATGTAATATGTATATATGTATTTATACTAGTTTAGAGTATGTGTACTGAGTCATACACTCGTACTAATACCATTTGATAATTAGGGATGAGCATTTTGAGCCCAACCCGAGTAACAGGATGGTTGGGTTATGGCCTTTAAAACATCCGGTTAGTCAACTTGATTTTGCTTTTGGGTTGGATTAGGTTATACGGATAACCTAAGAACCCAAACAGAACCCAAGACCCTATTAGTAAAATTATCCGTCGTTGCCATTTCTCTCGTATTTTCTCTTAGGCCCTGTTTGTTACGTGGGATAAGATTGAATTATTTATATGAGATTTGATTAGAGATGAGATTTGACTGAATTACTTTAATTGTTATCTCATGTTTAATGACATTAGAATAGAATAAAATTTAAATGAAATTTGTCAAGGCCTAAAATGTAAATTTACAAATAAGTGAATTTTTTTTTTTTTTTAATTTCCCCCGCCATTTCCAGCTCCCCGCCACCACTCTCCACCCTCTCTTATCATCTGCATCCCAAATCCATCCAAAACCCACGCCATTTCCAGTGGCAGGATGCGTGGTGGAGATGACAGAGGCGTCGATGCCTCATATCTTCTCTCATTTTTCCTCCATTTCCTCCTAGCCGCAGTCTCCATTTCCCTCATTTCTTCTCTCATTTTTCCTCCTTGGCTCCTCCCCCTCCATCTCCTTTTCTTCATCCATCCACGCCGGTCATCCACACTGCTGCACGGCTTTCCTCCTTCACGGCATTGATCATGTGGTTGAGTGCTTCTGAAAAGCCCTTTGTATTTGTACGGGTCTCACAGATTTGTATTTCAAGATATTTTTTTCAATGTTCAATTTTTTTTTTTTTTTCTGTTTTTCTCATGGAAAGTTGCTTCCTTTTTATGTAGAGCAGTAAATAGCTTTTGCTGATGATACTCTTGCTGTATCTCCAGGGATTTACACTTGGAGATGCAACAGGGCTAGCAGTTAAAGGAGATGTGGATCTTCATTCTGTTTATGCTAACTCTCTTCCAGCCTCTCATCCAAGTTTCTTACTTCAAAGAGTGTTAGAAATGTCGTCAAAGTGGAAAGCTGGTCCTTTACCTAATACTCCTATTCGTCTTTTTCTTGGAGTTCTGTCTGCTAGTATTCACTTTGCAGAGCGAATGGCAATCAGGAAAACTTGGATGCAATTCAATCCGCTGCAATCAAGTCGTCAGATGTTGTTGCTCGTTTCTTTGTTGCACTGGTATGGTCTTTGGTCCTAGTTTTCTTGAGCATTCAACCTGATTGTATTTTAGGAGTTGATGAAATATGAGAGTCAATATGTGTAAATGATGTCCTCACTCATAATTAAGTCTGAAGGAAAACAATCATGTCTTTACATCAATTATAAGTTACTGATTTCGATGACAAAATGATGTTTATGGGGATGCAGGTACACTATCAAGGACTGATTTTAACAAAAAGAGATTTTGTAATAACTTTTGTTTCATATAATTTTGGTAGACTTTATTTGTAATTAAACTCTAGATTAGTGGTGGAATAGTAAGGTGCTCTCTAGTGAAGTGGACTAAAATTGAACGTGTGAAATGCTGGTGAAATAGTTGCTAATGTTCATCATCTCACGTTATTTTTAAGAACTGAATGCGTTTGCCTAACTACTGGATCTAAAGTTTATTGCTTGCATGTGCACAATATGCATGCTAATATTTTAAGTGAGCTAAATATCTATGTTAATGTAACTCTTTTTTTTTTTTTGGCTCTTTGTGGTGGATTAAACTTTTGTATTTTTATATGTAGTGCTTAAACTTTCATTTGCATTCAATGTTTCAAAAGACAAAAAACGAGACTAGACGGTGGAGCCTCAGGGCTGTCGAGGTGGCCACCTCAATTCCAAATGAAAAATGAATTTTAAAAAAGTAAAAATCCTAACTTATAAAATTATCCATAACATTAAAAAACACATAAAGAATCAATGTTATAAACATAAGTATCAAATAAAATAGAACAAACCCAACAAAAATTCCCCGAACATATAAAATCCTAAAATACAAAATCATTCACATCATCTGAATGATCACTCTATCTTATTAAATAAACTAACAAAGTAATAATCGATTTTTGCTTTGGTAAACAAAAAAAAAAAACTTTTTTTTTAAATAAAACAGTGATGCAATATAACCCTTTTTTTTAAAACTAACTTAATGTAACCTTTATTGTCCCAACTGTTAGTTAAAACAGTCTGTACCACTAAAAGAAAAAACAATAAAAAATTCTTATTGTTAAATATTATCCTAACCCATTAAAAATTCTTATTGTCAATGAGTGGTTAGTAAGAATGGTTGGATCTTGGAGTTTGCTTCCTCAAGGTCTGAGCTTCAAACTCTCATGGGAACCTCTATGGTCAAAGACTCGAGTATATTGCTTCCCAAAGATTATAGGGTTTAGTAGGGGGGCTCCAGTTTTGAATTTGAATTCACTAAGCAGTTTCGGGTGATTTTTATATTATAAGAAATGAATAAATAAATAAATAAATCTTCTTGTTAAAGATAATATTTATAAATACTATCTTCATCAATTAAGTACAACATAAATACATAATTTAGTTTAAAAAGTTCTTAGTTTAGCTCCCATCATCGTCTTTAGCATCCATTTCTCTTTCTCTCCCTCTCTCTCTCTACAGAGCAACTTATCTCCCATCATCTCAGTTCATCTCTCTGTACTCTCTCTATTTTACTTCCGATTATGGTTTGATTCTCTTTGTAATCATCTCCCATTATCTTTTAATTATTCTTTACTTGTTCATCATTGTCTCCACTACCACCATTGCTCTTGTGTGGAGTAAGGTGGTCCAGAGAGAAGGAGATGAAAAAGAACAAAAAGAGGAGAGTGGTTTAGAGTGAGGATTGAAGTCATGGATGGGCTACCACCGTGGAGGCCGCCTCACAATCTCCTTAGCCTGCCTCGACAAAAGGTGGCCTTAAGGTGACTACCTCACCTCAAGGCGGCATTGAGGCGACCACCTCATCCTCTAGAGGCGTGATTTTCCATCTTTGTCACTCAAGGCAGTCTCTATAAGGCACCTCAAGCCTTAAGGCAGTGAGGCAACGTCGTCCTGTCTAGCCTCGCATTTTAAAACATTGTTTGTATTAGACATGTTAATCGTAATCAACAAGAACGTTGTATTTAAGCGAATTGTCGACTCGATCAATTTAATCCAATTCAATCCGACTATTATTGACAATGTTTGTAAATACGTGGTACGATGCGGTATGAGCATCCCATCATAATATTATATGACACGTTTAGTACGGTTGGTGTAGATGTATCGATCAAAAATGATTTTAAAAATAATTTTTTAATATTTGTTTTTCAAAAATATTATTTATTTACATTTTTTAAAATTTTTCATATTTATTTTATATTAAATAAATATTTATTTTTAATATTTATTATTTATTTTACTCAAATAAACTTTTATGTCACATGACCAATTTTAAGTCAAGTATCTGCTTTTCAAAACAAAAAAAAACAAAAAAAGATAAGAAAAAAAAGTGTTACACGTGACAATGCAGCACTTGATGTTAAAAAAATTATTTTATTAACACACAAAAACCAAAATCAAAGTTAAATGTCTTATTACTCAACAATCAGCACCCGTTTCCTCTTCGTCTTCTCCGATTACTTCCTCCTCTCCGATTACTCTTCTCTCTTACCCATTTCCTCTTCTTCCTCTCCTTTTGTCCTTTGCTTCCCATTGTTTTTCGATCCCACATCAGAAAAGTCACCGGAAAGCTTCAGCATGTGAGAGAAGTCGTCAGAAAGTTTCTGTCCATGAGAGAAGTCACCGGAAATGAAAGCTAAAGTCGCCGAGGGGAGCAGAAAGCGCCGATTTGAGAGAGAGGGTGTCAAACAAGTCTGGTTTGAGAGATTTTAGAGTTTTTTTTTTCCTTTTTTTTTCCTTTTTTTTTTATTTACCTGGCCCAACCATGTAAGTGCATATACGGCCGCATCGAGTCGAGACGGTCATATACGGCCATCTCGTATACAAGAGACGGATTTTGACAGTTTTTGTCTTCGAAATGGGCGTATAGCGTGTCTCGCTGACGATACACCCATACCAGCATATATAGACCCGTATTGTACCATTTTTTCAAACAATGATTATTAGGTTGGGTTGGGTTGGAGAATTGATTGGGTTTGGAGATTTTCAACCCAACCCGAACCCCAAAAATGCCACCCTATTATCACACATTGAACAAGCCATCATTGGCTAAACTGCTGAAGAGATTCTCTTGCTTGGACTTTAGCCTCACTTAAAGTTCATATATATGAGTTGTTTTTCAATGTTTTTCCCTTCTTTGTTTGTTTATTTTCTCTTCTATCTTTCATTGCTGCTTGTTCCACACTCAAGTAACATCAGTCTCAGTTGCACCTTTCTTTAGGTTCCAAAATGGTATGATAAATTTGTAGGGAAAAAACAACAATTGTTTTTATAAAAATAAGGATTTGGGGAACATTGAGTTTTAAATTTTTTTTAGAAAACTCAAGAACCCTAGATCCATAAAACAATGAAATAAAATAATAAAACTAAATTAAAGATCGAATCTTGTACCTTTTGTATTGATCTCTATGGATTACTCACCACCTTGCCTTCCTTAATATATCTCTACACCAAAAAACAAGTGAGTGGACATAATTATATAGAATTATACTCACTTTCTATTCAATTCTTTTCTCAAAAGAACAAATAATATATGTAAGAGGTGAGAATAAGTTTTGGTTTCAAAGAACGTAAAACAAAACCTAAATATAACTTCTGTTAGGAAAAGAAGACTATTTCTTTTCTATTTATAGGCAACCAATTAGGGTTTTAATTAATCAAAATTAATATTTAACCTCAAGTTTATTAAAATTAAACTTTTGCCCATATAACATAATTAATTCAAAATTAATTCATGTTATATTTTGTAATCATATTTGTGACCTATAGTTAATTCATAATTAATTTATACTCGGTCATAACTAAAAATTGAATTCAAGACCTCTTATAAAATTAATTAAATAATTATTAATTTATAATTAATAATTGACTAATTAATAATTTGAATAATCAATATTATTCAAATATTAAGTGAACACATATTTTGCTACTTATGTAACAAATATAATTGGATGATCCAATTACGATATTCTATATACACGTTTCTTATAGTGAAATGAGCTATCAAGGGGACTCGATGGACCTACAATTTTAAGCTTCAATAATATCAGAATTATTAATTAAACTCTTTAATTAAATAATTCACTATTATTAATCTTAGAGTTATTCCACTAAAAACCTAAGATTGCACTCTCAAAACTGTAGATGTTTTTATACAATCTGAAATTTTCAGTGTCCATTGATATAATTACTACATATGATTTGACCCTCCATAAATAGTTCATAATTAGAGTTAGATCAGAATGTCTGTTATACCCCTCTAATTATATCTTGATCCTTAAGTACCATTGATTCTCTAATGAACAATATATTCATAACAACTTATGAATTTATCTTTCTATTTATAGATGAACTAAAAGTTAAGCGCTCTTATTGTTCAAGACCTGAATCAACCCTTAAGAGAACTATTTCTCTATTTCTCGCAAGAAGGAGTGGTGTTCTCAACTACTTACTAAATCATATCCCCAAAGTATGAAGTTATTGATCGAGCATCTATATCAATTTCACCTATGTAAATTAAATGACATAACTCAATAAGCAGGAGTCCATAATACACTCAAGATTAAGATCAATTCATATATGATCATCAAGTCGATAAATATAAATCTCTAAGTTTAACGGATATTAATTAGAGACTTATGTTTATCGTAGTCTAGTCCTATATAATCTTTATTATATAAGGTGCCTCCATTTCCATGTCACTACATGAATAGTATCGGATAAAACTATTGTACCGAATGCGAAATGGACCGCAACTGTAGATTTACCACAAACAGTATCCAGCTTCGTTTGCTTTCTACGGACTCTTTAGATTATTTCTCTCAAACTAAATCCGTTTGTATATAACACTTATATACTTAGTTTGAAAATACATAAGTAATCATGGATATTTCTCATGATATATACAATTTTTGCAAAACATATAAATTGAATAAAATAAATATTTTATTATTATTTATTAAAACTGTTTACATAATTATAAGCTCTTAGGGTACAAACCTAATAAAATTTTGGCATCCTATTCCTATCTAAGCTGCTTTTTAATGATGCACATAATTCAAGCGTAGACTTTATAATGTTTCTCTTGGAACAGGTCACTCAGCTATCTCCTTCAGTTTTAAAGGCAGTGGGTGTACCAATATATCATGTTGTTCGACATCCTGGGGAGTCTATTCTAACCTTTCCTAAGGCATACCATTATAGATTCAACTGTGGCTTTAATTGTGCTAAAGTAGTGAATGTGGCCCCTATCGATTGGTTAGCACATGGGCAACAAGCACTTGAGCTCTATAGCGAGCAGTATCGCAAGACATCTATGTCCTATGACAAGCTACTGTTTGGGTCAGCTCAGATAGCTGTGTTGGCTTTTTAAAAGCTATTGATGCTTCAAAAGGAAACTCAAGGAAATTTAAGTCGGAAAAGTGTTTGTGGAAACGATGGACTGCTTACCTAAGCATTGAAGGTTTGATTTTCTATCTTCCCTACACACACACAGACTTGTGAATGTTGGTGTTCCCTGTAGTCAGTGTGGTACACTAACTGTTTGTCTCTTCGTAATTTTTGACTCTAGATAAAGGGTACAGATGGAGGAAAGAATAGGGTAATTACCCTCTGGTTTGAAATTGCAAAAGATGGATGTCAAAGTCTAAATTCGATCGACTCAAGTTCTTAACCTAATACTATAAATAAAACAAAATAAAGACAAAAAATTGAAGAAAGAGAAAAGAAAGAACGATGAATGCAAGAGGATTTTTTACGTGGTTCGACCCCAAAAAGATACCTACGTCCATGACTGTTTTTCTGGTTATTTTAGCAGAATCACAATATATTATTAATTGTTGTTTCTTGACAATGAATTTTCAACTCCTATTTATAGTGTAGGGTGTTACAATTTGAATACAATAAGAATAAGAAAGAATTCTACATTAATCATACATCCAAAACCGATGTCCATCAATTCAAGGATAGATTCCACCGAAATAGGAGTTTGATTTTACTTCCAATTCTGGCAGTTAACTTTTCCTCAACTTAGGCTATTGTCTTTTTGGAAAAATTTCTTTAATGAGCACTTCGAACTACGAGTTGGATCTCGCTCTGGACGACCTAGAGTTGAGCATAAGGCAACCTTGATTATGGTTAACCAGTGACCTGAGAAATGTAATAGCAAACTGACAGCTCGTTTCTACAAGCTAGATGTTGGCGAACTGGGCTTTTATCTATTAAATCGATCCATTAGATCAATTCGTTGGACTTTTACCAGCCTATTTATATAGCCCCATATATACCCACAACAATGGAAAAGGACTTCGATTTGAACAGTGAGAGAGAATGTTTCTCATGCTTCTATGATTTACACTCAGCTGCCGCTGGCTGCAAGTGCTCTCCTAAGTCCTAACCGGTTTGCATGCCTTAAACATGCAGATGATTTTTGTTCATGTGAAATAGACAATAGATTTGTCCTTCTTCGTTACACTACGGATGAATTAAACACAGTAATTGAAGCATTGGAAGGAGGGGTAGAGGCTTTAGGAATTTGGGCATCTGAAAACTACGGGTTTTCTACAGTAAAACTGATTGTAGTGGGGCTAAAGTGTATCTAGAGAGTGAACTATCCCGAATGGATTGTGGTGAACACAAGAGAAGTTTATATTCTTCTCCAAGAAGAGAAGAAATTGTGGATGTTAATGATCCTTGCTGTTCACATAACCATGTTTCTTCAGAAGGTGTCCGGTTAGATTCCCAGCGTGGAACACTTAGTTTAAGTGGATCTCATAGATGTATAGAAAGTCATAATGATTTCATGATGAAACTCATGTTATGATCAAAGAAGCTAAAGGTGGACTGGAGGAGTTGCATTGATTTAAATGTTTTTGTTACGTCTGATGACCATGGATGCAAGTCGCAACAAGTACGCGATGCCTGTGATAAAGAAGCCATTGCAGATGTGAAGATTCCTATGTCAATGTGCAATCAAGAGAAAGTCTATAGCTTAGGTACAGTAAAATAACCTGATAAAAGAGACTCCGTAGCGATTGTAATTGTCCTGAATTTCTAAACAAAGGTCGGCCTTCATGTGCAGGGCTTACTGAGGATACTGGTTTCTTTGGCAGTAAAAAGTTGTTTGGTATCTTATATTGCCACATTCACGTGCAAAAGCACCGTCGGACCATTTTCTGAAAACTGAAATCATGAACTGGTGGTTCTTGCGACTGATCATACCTATCAGGGGGAACAGCTGGATCATTGTGTTGAAGCTATAAGTTATGGATCTGTTGGCTTTGGAAAGCTGTGGTACAGTAAGCAAGCCATTGTTTCCAAAAGGTATCAATGCTGTGTTTCGATGTAGTTATTTAAAATTGTTATAGTTGTTGTATGACTATTTATAGAAGAATTAATATATGTCGTTTGCAATTTATGGTCAATTCTGCAGGTTTTAGAAGCAGTGTTAATTTTTATAGCCTGTTCAATCCAGAAAAAGTTTGCAGCTATATTTCTGAAGTCCTGGATGCAGGGCTCCTTGGACCTCTTTTTAAGGTGAGGTTTTCTCTTCTTAATGTTTTGGGATATCGCTTTAAACTTTGAGATGAGAGCTTCACACACTGGTTGCAACGCTTCGTGCATCAATATATATATATATAGAATAAGAGTGTGTCGTCATACTTACATTTTTTAATACCTATTTGACAAACAAGAAAATTTTTGGTGCAACAAATGAACAAATGCAATGCACCCTAACCATACCATAAAGTCAGGGCGGGCACTGAAGGTATGCCAGCGAGGGAAGCATGCCCAAATTTATTTATTTTTTTTTTAAATATAAAACATATCTAAATATTTTCAGAAAAAAAAATATATAAATAATTATTTATGTGACCCTCCATTTCATATAAAATATATTTTGTTTGCACTTTGAATATTATATGTTTGTTTACTCTTAAATATCTCTAAATAGATTTTTATGAATAAATAATCAAATAAATTTTATACTACATGACATCATTTTAGTAGCTGGATCTATTGAAAATTTTCTCCCTAAATAGATGTTGATAGTATTTATGAGTGCTGATATATTAATATAATCCATTTTTTTAGAGATATACACTAAAAAATTTTATAAATAATTTTAAAGAATTAGACTACTTTTAACAACAGTATGAAATTGTCTGATAATCACTTCTAAAAAGTATAGAATTACAAGTCATTATATAATATATATATATAAATAATAAAAAAAAAAAAGATAATAGCATGATTCCCAAATAAAGTAGTCGATTAATGAGACACTACTATAAGGAAATATTATGAGGTGGACACACACGTGGAGACAATGTAACACCCCAGTGCCATTGCGTCTCACTTCTCCTTTCTATAGATTTTTTTTTTTTTTTGAAAATTCTCATTTCTGAATATAAATACGCATCATTGTCTCTCACGCTCTCACAATTTCAACTCAAAATGGGTCTCACTTCTCCTTTCTGATGAGATATATATATATTGAAAATTCACATTTCTACATATAAATACTCATTGTTGTCTCTCACGCTCTCACAATTTCAACACAAAATGTATAAACTCGATGGTGCACCCCAACACGGTCGACCAGGCTCCACTTGACCCTCTCCAATGCCTTAGTCGACAAACTTGAAAAGCTGGGAAGAGAAGACGGAAATCCTTGCTGAGGCTTCTAGCTCCATTCGACCCTCTCCATTGCTTGAGTCGACGAGCTTGAAAAGCGAGGAAAAGGGGACGAAAATGAGGCTACCAGAAAGGCCTGGTGAGGGTACCTCGAGTAAAAAGTGTAAGGTTTATGCCAATCACTTTTACGTTGATGCTAGACACAGTGACATTCATCACTACGAGATAAGTTGTATTGTATTTCTATTTTCTATGACTTAATGATTCCTTCTTGTCATTTAGTCTTTTATTGATAAATTATAGTTCATTTGACTGAATCATTGTTTTTGGTATTTGACGTGCTTGCGATTCGACTTTGTATTTCGACTTGACACTACATGCATGAAATTCGTGAATCAACTGATTTTGTTTTGAAATAATTTGATTGATGTCAAAAAAACACTTGCTGAAAGTGATTTTGAGAATTATTAGGATTTTAATTTTGTTGATTATTTATTGTCATTTTGAGGTTTATATGTTTTAAGTTTCGTATTTGTAAGCATTGTTGTTAAATCGGTCCATTTTATTACCTGATATTGTTGTCTCATGGCGTAGGTTACCATAACACCTGATCTTAAATCTAATACACTTAACAAAGATGTAATGGCTCAAGTGACTCGTACGCTTGGCAAGTCACATTTGGATGAACAAATTCTTGTCTATGATGACAGAAATAGTCTCTACACAGCAGGGCCATTCTCCTTTAACTCAAAAAGAATTTGTTATTGTTATGGAGCAGGATTCCCATGCTAGCACCAAGTAATTTATATTTCTCAAATGTACAAGTCCTGTTGGTGTTAATTTAAAGGTTTCTCGTTATTTAATGTTTTGTTGTACTCAGTATTGTTGTCTTGAATTGTTTTTTATGCAGAAGAGTGCAAAGATTTAGAGTTGCAATCAAATTGGTGTCCAAGCTGGATTGTTTTGCTTTACAATAGTTCTTAGAGGGGAGGCTTTCCGATTTGCCTTCGGAAGTTATAAAAGCTCTTAATGTTATTATGAGAGTAGCATCATGTAAAAGGTATCTTGAATAAATTGTATTGATAATGTTTCTAGTTGTCGTCTGAGAATATTTTTGCATCCTTAACATTTGATACATTATTTTTCAAAATTATCCAGTGGCAGTTTTGTGGGTGCTAGTAGTAAGTCAATGGAACTATTAAATAATGTTGTGGATACTTTTGTTTGTACGTATGTTGATTTTGGGCCATCATACTCTTCTCCTCAGGGACCAGAGAAGGAACTTGATCATGGTATCAAATTCCATCAAGGGCTTTTTTAGAGTCTTTGACCAACCCAAATATGACTCTCATTGAATATTGGTAATCATCCTTTTATTGTTATTATTATGGTTCGTTTTGCACTTTGGATGCTACATTTTTGTGGTTTTGTAATGTTGTGGCTTAAATAAGTTGAGCATGATATGCAGATATATCTCCCATTGGTTTCAATGAACCATCGTTGGTTACTGAGTTTGTGCAAAAGCATTTTGGCAAGAGACACTTGTCAAATGTTTTGTCAGATCAAGATCATATAAAGGTATTTCTTGCTCACTTTATTTGTTGTTATGGACTTTTAAATTTATATCATGTCTTCATGTGATTGGGCATATACTTTTGTTTTATTTGTGATTGGTCTAAAATTCATATTTTTTTAATTTATGATATGACAAATGTGGTAATGGTCAATTTGTTTGATATGATATTGTTCAATTGTAAACATTATGCTAGACACATAATCTTGGTGGCAATCAACCACTCTTCGAAAATCTAAAAACAATGTAGTCCAACTTCAAGTAAGTTCAAATCATTAAAATAATTGCGATTGGTTTTTGATGATTTTGTGTGGACACTAACTCATTGACGTCGATATATGACTGGACATACATTTTTGTATCTTGATTGGTCTAAAATTATAATTTCCTATGAGCCATAATATAACAACTAGAATTTTTGTGCTATTTATTAATCAATTATGTGTTTGTGGTATTAGGTTGAGTCTAACCAATAAATAGCACAAAAATTCTAGTCGTCATATTATAGCTCATAGAAGATTATAATTTTAGACCAATCAAGATACAAAAACGTATGCCCAATCCTATGTAGACATCGATGAGTTAGTATCCACACAAAATCATCAAAAACCAATCACAATTATTTTAATGATTTGAACCCACTTGAAGTTGGATTACATTGTTTTTAGATTTTTGAAGAGTGGCTAATTGCCACCAAGATTATGTGTCTAGCATAATGTTTACAACTGAACAATATCATATCAAACAAATTGATTATTACCACATTTGTCATATCATAAAATAAAAAATATGAATTTTAGACCGATCATAAATAAAACAAAAGTATATGCCCAATCACACGAAGACATGATACAAATTTAAAAGTCCTTAACAACAAATAAAATGAGCAAGAAATACCTTTACATGATCTTCATCTGACAAAGCATTTGATAATTTTCTCTTGCCAAAATGCTTTTGCACAAACTTAGTAACCAACAATGGTTCATAGAAACCAATGGGAGATATATCTGCACATCATGCTTAACTTATTTAAGCCACAACATTACAAAAGCACAAAAATGTAGCATCCAAAGTGCAAAACGAACCATAATAATAACAATAAAAGGACGATTACCAATATTCAATGAGAATCTCATCTAGGTTGGCCAAAGGCTCTAAAAAAGCCCTTGATGGAATTTGATACCATGAGCAAGTTCCTTCTCTAGTCCTTGAGGAGAAGAGTATGATGGCCCAAAATCAACACATGTACAAACAAAAGTATCCACAACATTATTTAATAGTTCCATTGACTTACTACTAGCATCCACAAAACTGCAACTGGATAATTTTGAAAAATAATTTATCAAATATTAAGGATGCAAAACAATCTCAGACAACAACTAGAAACATTATCAATGCAATTTATTCAAGATACTTTTTACATGTTGCTGCTCTCATAACAACATTAAGAGCTTTTATAACTTCTGAAGGCAAATCGAAAAGCCTCCCCTCTAGGAACTGTTGTAAAGCAAAATGATCCAGCTTGGACACCAATTTGATTGCAACCCTAAATCTCTGCGCTCCGCTGCATTAAAAACAATTCAAGACAACAATACTGAGTACAACAAAACATTAAATAGCGAAAAAAATCTTAAATTAACACCAACGGGACTTGTACATTTGAGAAATATAAATTACCTAGTGCTAGCATGGGAATCCTGCTCCAGAACAACAACAAATTCCTTCGAGTCAAAGGAGAATGGATCTACTGTGTAGAGACTATTTTTGCCATCAGAAGTAGGAATTTGTTCATCCAAATGTGACTCGCCAAGTATACGAGTCACTTGGGCTATTACATCTTTGTTAAGTGCATTAGATTTAAGATCAGGTGTTATGGTAACCTACGCCATGAGACAATTTGATAAGAACAAAACTATAGATATAAAATAATAATAATAATAATTAAAACAAAAAACAAAAAGAAAAAATCAATGTGTATGTTTATATGTTAGCATGCCAAGTCATGTTAAAGATATAATTGTTTTGCAGTGCAATAAAGAGAGCATTCCTTTCAAAAAAGCAAAAAAGAGAGCATTGATTCACGGACCAAACAATGTTTGATGCAGTACAACGTTTGCAAATTATTGATAATGCAGTGCACCTGACAATTATAATTCCCATATGCCAACTTGATCAATACCGTTGCCATATTAATTACTATTTTAAAATGAAGATTTAACAAAATTGACATTAATAGAATTTTAAATTATTTAATCAAATTGATCAGATTTATTTATTCTTTGTTCACAAAATCGTAACAGAAAACTTTTCGAAAAAATAAAAATGGAACCAAGCAACTGACTAACACTCTACCGGAGATAATGTTAACTGGGATATTTTGAGGGATAATCTCAATTTCGACCGTGTAGTTTACAGTAATCACTAACTACCTCTTATAGTTTCTAAAAATCTCATTTTACCCCTTCTATTAACTCTGTTAGTGAAAAATAGATTCTGACCATCACAATGCATAAAAAGACCAAACTATCCCTCAATTTAAAATAAAAAAATAATTAAAATTTTCATACAACAAAATTAAAAACAAATAAAAAAGTGGAGATCCAATCCAATCTGGAGATTGGATCTCCAATGTACTGTATCCTAGTTTTCTTAACATTAAGAACACCATCGTCAATTCAACCAACTCAAACATCTTCACTCATCTTCATTCAACCAAACCATCATTAATAGCAAACATCATCATCATCATCAAACCCCCAACACTGTAACAACAACATCAAACACAACAGAACATCCAAAAAAAAAACACAACTTTTTAGGTTTCCAGTGCTGGAAACCCAGAAATTCCTCTCTGCGTTTCCAGCACGAAAACCCAAAAATATTTGAGTTTCAAGCACTGGAAACCCAAAGATAACAGGTTTGTGTTTGTTTCAACACTTGATTGTTGTGTCCTTACTCTCAGATACAGAAAATGAGGGATGGACTGATGCATTTTTTCAATTTTTGTCTTAGCCCTTTTTTACCATTTTGACTGATATAGTTTTCTGAAATACAGGTTTGAGTTTGTTACGACACTTGACTGTTGTTTATTTCCTTTAGAACTCCAAGACAAGGAGCCTTAAAAAGACATCACCAGACTATTACTTGATTTTAGCACAAGAGTAAGCAAAAGACAACAGTAACTGAACTTGAATTAGCCCATCTTCTTGGTTAAGAACTTGAAGAGACAGAGTTCCTTGAATATCAAAGTTACTCATTCCACCATCTCGTTTCAGATTCACATTGACCTTCCCCTCAACAGTCAAAGTGATGGGATCAGTTAGTGGCGCAGCAGCAGTTCTTGGCCAGCCTGCTTTTGGTTGCACATCTTCAACAATCATTTCTCCTTCTGCTTTCAGGGATTCCAAAAATTGGTTTGTCCTTTGAGATTTACCAGGCTGCATGCCAGGACCTTTCGGAGGAGCAGTGGCAGATCAAGGTGGACGACCTGATGACACAAATGTATACAGAGACAATTCAGATTCAGACCAATTCATGAACAATTCTCCAATTCACAAAGTAATTCCAAAATATAAAACTATTTTAAAACACACACTAACGTAACAAAATGGCACCATTCTTAAAAACAAAGCAAGCTTAATCTCTATGTCAAGAAACTCAAACGCAAAAACTGAAAACTGAAAAAAATAAAACTATTTTAAAACACATGCTTATTAATCAACTCGCAACATCTACATCACATAAACATCGTCCACAACTCAAAATTAGATGCAAAGTCACAGAATCCATTCCACTATAAGGTACATACCTTTAGACTTGCTGGAAAACGAATCTATATCAGTGGTCAAACCACCAAATCCAGAACCACTACCAAAACCACCACCGCCACCACTAGAAATGCTCATATCACTAAAGCTGCTCTCAATTCTTCCAGATCCCATTGACTGTAAGGACATAAACCCTCCTATTTCACCTCTATTCTTCTCAATCTGCAGAACAGTCAGGAGAATTGTAGAAGGCATTATAACACAAGAAGTAAATGGAAGGCACAAATTAAAAAAGGAACCACTGCAGCAGAACCTTAAAGTACCTTGCTTTTGTCAATTTCAGTAGCTCTCCGCTTCATGACATCCTTGGTTTCATTTATCTTGCTCTGCAGTACCAGCTTGTGCAACTTCTCTTCATGACTCTCCATCTCACAGTACCGCTTAACTTGTGCAACAGTCACATTTTCCTTGTGGCCAATAGAGATGACTTCATCAAAAGCAAAGATCAGCTCAAAAGCTGTCTTGCAAATACCCTCTTCATCTAGAGAGTAAGAATATTCAGGTACCTGAAAGCAATTAAGGAATCAACCATATACCTGTTCTACATCAGTGAAACTAATATTTTTAAAAGGCATGAATTACTCCGAACTACAAAAAAAATACAAAAGAAAATACTACGTAGGATGCACCAACAAAACAAAATGAGGTAGAAATTTTCCATGAGAATGAAATGAGCTAGAAATGACACCAGCATGAACAAATAACTTTCAAATAAATGACACCCAAGTATGCTCCAAAATTCACATTCCTAAACCCTTGACAAAATACAAGTTATCTTTAACATTAACCACGCAAAATAGGTAGAAACAAAAAATCATGAGACTTAATTTGAGAAGACGAAAGGCAAACAAACAAGAAGCGACAGAAAAGGGATACAAGCTTTGAGAGGAGCCTCACAGTTTCCAAACCTTAAAGGATGTTGCTCTGTTTATTCGTTACGAGTAGCAAGTACAGAGCTTCTATCGGCTGATAAGCATAGCGCACATTTTCAGTCTCAACATACGTATGTTGTTTTCCAGTTCCAACCAAATTAGGAAAAGCTGCCAGAAGACCTTCAATTCTTACACGAGACATATCCACAAACTGCCTAGAGACAAGCACTGCAATATGGAAACAATATCAGCAGGATTGACACAGATTTAAATACTTAACTCTTATGTAAAAATTAAGTTCACAGACGCCTAGAAAATCACTCAGAAAAGTCTGTATTCTAACATGAAAAACTTACAAGTATAGTTATGCCACTAGAACACTTCCACATACTATATGTCTTTTTTTACGAGGAAAGAGAATACAGACGAATGGCAAGATACAAAAAATAAAGATTACATTTTTTACGACAGAATACAAATCAAGTCAATAACTCACCTTTCCCAAGTTTGGTCACAATTGAAGCAGCACCAACAACCTATATCAGAAATAAATTATAAATAAGAACAAATTTTCACATAACCAGTATTATGCCCATATATTTAAAAAGGGAAAAACAATAGGAAAGAAACAACAAATGATAGCATGTATAGAAACAATAACAAGTTACAAAAAGATGAACTAATGTCTTTCTTAAATATATATATATATATATATTCTCAAAATTCTACCATCACTTTAAAACTTCTCACTCAACATGAGGATAGGATTGATCATTCAGTTATTTCAACAACAACACCTTATCTAACGGGCTTAAACCTTGAAACCTATAGGAGATAATAAAATAATTTAAGAATCGTCTTCAATAAGTTTTCATACTAAAATTCAAATTTCAGTGCCCTAAATAAGCAATTTTGGTGCCATCGTAAAACCAATCAAATCACATTCAATAGTAATCAAATCACACTCTTCAAAACCACTACCAAACCAGAAACAAAACCAACACAATTTTTTTCTTCGTTTACGTAATCATACGATGATTTCATAATCATATGAAAAAACTTTGCAATATAATCAATCGACTTCCATATTCATTAAATCACGACGAAAACAGAAACGCAAAAATCTCACCATCTTGTCCAATGAAGAAACAGCCACATCAAACAACAAACCTGCAAAAGATAAGAATGAAATATTATAAACATCGACATCAGAGATATTTGAATGAAATCTCATCGACTCCAGATCAGATCGAGTTAATAGAGCGAAAATGTTAGAGTGCAATTGCCGGATCTGAGGTCCGATTAGAGGAAGAGAAGAGAAGTGCGAGATCTGAGTGAAGAGAGGCCGAGATCTGAGAGAGAGAGAGAGAGAGAGAGAGAGAGAGACTGACCTCGATATGCTTCTCTGTGGGCCCGTAAGGTTCTCTGAAACAGAAGAGAAGACGAGCTGCGAATTGCGAGCGAGAGAGCGCGTTAAATAACTTCACAACAGATGGGTTTCTTTAATGGGTCGGGTTTTAAAAGCTAGATGGATAATGAATTATCCAAACAGAACGCAAAAAAATCTACCTTCACAGCTAAAGAGACCTATTTTTAAAACATTGATAGAAATCTACTCCTAGTAAGAACTAATATACTAACGAATATTTAACTTGCATAAAATCGAAAGATATTTACTAATATCAACTTCATCAAGTGATGCTTATCCTAATAATAAGAGGAGAAAATTATTTACATGTACTAATAAATTTTTATAGTGGAACTCAAACTATTGTCACAAGTATAAAGAGAAATTGGCTAACTATATAAGACCTTATTTGGTGTGCAGGATTAGATAAGATAGGATTGAATTAGTTGGATGGGATGATATTGGATAAGATGTGAGAGGATTGAATGGGATTGGATATGTGCTGTAATATGTAATGTGTTTGGTCCAAAATCAACTTCACGTCAATATACAGTGTGACAAATTGCACATGTAGAAATGTAATGTGTTTGGTCCAAAATCAACTTCACGTCAATATACTGTGTGACAAATTGCACATGTAGAAACTGTCCTAACGGGCCCTGCATGAACCTATCATGCACATCACAATGCATATTTTCTAAGACAATCTACAAACGATGCCTATAAAACGAATTCCGACTGCTTATCATTCATCTGTAGGAAAGAAAACAACAAATGGATTAGCACTAGATGCAAAAACACCATTATCATCAAAAACAAAAAATTGAAAAAATAATAAATCCCACTTTCTTGAAGAACTAGGAAACATTCTTCAAGAAACCAGAAAACACATGCATGAGTTTTTCGATTCTTTAAGCAACCAAGAAACCTCTAATCTAACCAAAAATCATCATTTTCTAACCATAAATGATATTATCAACAATTTCTAAACCTATTCATCAAAACTAAAATAAAAACACAAAAAATCCAAGAAAAAATCATGCTCATGTTTCCCTATTTCTTCAAGGATTCGGGAAACAAGGGCATGATTTCCCAATCATTGAAAAAATCGAGATAATTCAAATCATTTATCCTGATTTCATACCAAAATGGTTCAAACAACCTAATCTAACCAAAAATATCTATTTTCTAACTCTAAAGTTGCGTTTACTTTAATTGCAGGAATCTGAATAATCTACAATTAAAATGGTTTGGAATCAGAATGATGTATCGGAATCTGAATAAGTTGTTCACTTCAATTGTAAAAATCGAAATCAACTGTATTTCCATTTAACTGTTTTCTTTACTTTACAATCGGAACGAATTAATTAAAAGTTACAAAAATATCATTGATTAAAATTATTTACACCATAAACATTTTTTTGTAAAAAAGAAAAAAAAATCTACCATTGAGATTTTGAAAATTGCCATAGAAACATTATGTATCTTTTTGCAAAATTGTATTTAAAATATAGTGCCAACTTTTTATTATGTAACTCATCATAATAGATTAAAAAAATAAATTTTCTTAATAATATTATTATAAGTATATTGTATACCTATCTTGTTTATTAAATCATGATTTTTTTTTTTTATATTATTGTAAGTGTAAATTACAAAAATGTGTTTGATTAAAATTATGTACACCATAAGTATTTTTTTATAAAAAGAAAAAAAAAAATCTAACCATTGAGATTTCGAAAATTGCAATAGAAACATTATGTATCTTTTTGCAAAATTGTATTTAAAATGTAGTGCCAACTTTTTGCTATGTAACTCATCATAATAGATTAAAAAAAATAAATTTTCTTAATCATATTATTGTAAGAATATTGTATATTTATATTGTATATCAAATCATGATTTTTTTTTTCTTTTTGATATAAGATGTTACTTAAATTTGCTTTGCTTTTGAAAAGTGTTTTCATTTTTAATAAGGGTATAAAATAGGTTTTTTTTTTTAAAAAAAAAAAAAAGGTATAAAAGTCATTTTAATTTATAAGAAAGTATGAAAATAGGATTCCCAAGTGGGGTGGCAAGAATGAGATTCTCATTCTACAATCCTAAATTCATATGGGACCCACGAATGGGATTCTCATTCCACAACTCCAAATCCATGTGAGACTTATATTTTTATTCTCATTATAGAATGATTTTTAATGAAGTAAACATCTTTCTTATTTTCTAATCCATGAAGTAAACACATCCTAAATTACATTATCAACCATTTCTAATCGGCTAATCCTATTCATCAAAACTAAATGATAACTCAAAAAATCACAAAAAATCCAAGAAAAATTCAAGCTGAGATTTCCCAGTTCCTTAGGCATGAATTTCTTTATTCTTTGAAGAAATTAGGGAACATAAGTATGAGTTTCCCGATCGCTTGATGAAACCGGGATAAATGGGGTCATTTATCCTGATTTCGTACCTAAATAGTTCAAACAACCTAATCTAACCAAAAACCACCATTTTCTAACCCTAAATCACATTATCAACCATATCTAACCCTATTCATCAAAACCCAATCACCAAAACTAAAAGAAAAACTCAAAAAAAATACAGAAGATCCAAGAAAACCAAAGTAGAATGTGTGTCGTTCGAATAGGGGAGAATGACAACGTTACTCGATGTTGGCGATGGTGAATGACGGTCAACAAACGATTGGTGGGGTCAGCGGTCATCAATGGTGGTCAATGACAGTGATGGGTCATACCATCCATGAAAGAACCGGTTGAAATTTGGTGAATGGCTATCAACAAGAATAGAAATGTGGTTTATATGTGTAAGGGTAGTTTGGTTATTTTGTATAACAATTTTTTTATGATTTTAAATGACAAAGAGTATATGAGTAAATTTGTGATAAGTCCAATTTCGTAATCTTTATATATGACACAATTAGTTTGTTTGAGGGACGAAAACATAATTTTCTTTGGGAAGGGCCAAAAAATTTTTTGCTTTTGATGGATGGGTGTTTTCCAAAATTCCCACATTATATATGTTCTCATGTCTCAACAACTTATATATGTTACAATAACAATAGAAGTACTACATGTATCTATCCACCGATATTACATTTAAAAAGGCGTCCTCCATAAATTCTCCATGTTAACCTTTTTATCTTCCTAATGAGCCTATATAATTGGAATGCATCTCTTGATAGTGAAAAAATTTGTCATCTAACTGCATAACAGTATTGATGAATAATTTTCCAATAGTATTGAAAAAAAAAAAAAAACAAGCAAAACAAGACAAAGAAAACCAAGCAATAAAACTCGTAATAAAGTCAATTAATTAATTTATTGAAGACCAATCCCTTGCTAATAAGGCCGATGTTACTGCATAACAGTAACCTTTTGTTTCATGTTTATAGAAGTTCGTTCAACGTATTCATCAAAAAGACTCATCAAACATTTAGTTTTAACATAATAAAATAACATTAACAAATAAAATAAAGTAAAAAATGAGACTGATTGGAAAAAAATGTAATGAAAAAGTTTCCCAAGAACCCTTATTTAAACCCAAAGCTTTCGATAGTACTCTCACCTCTTTCAACTATAACAAACTAACTTCGTTGTGTGAAATTAATTAAAATAAAAAAACATTGAGAAACTAAAATAATAACACGAATGAAATCAACATGAACACAAGCAGAGAAAATCAAGAAATCGAGAGCATTTCATTAACTAGGAAATGTGTGTGTAACTAACTAGAAAGCAATACAGAGAACATTGCTTATATAGGTAGTTAAGAGGATGTCCAACTTGGCAACATTAATGGACAAAAATGATAGGTAATCCATGGCTAGGATGGTACTGGGCTTGAAGGACTGTGTCTAACATCCCCCCCTCAAATTCATCTAAGAAGAATCAAAGGTGAATTTGTCTTTGAGAATATCAAACCTACTAATTCCTAGTGGTTTAGTAAATAAATTTGCAAGTTGGTCCTCTATTGGAATATATCTAACACCCATCACTTATGCTTCAATTTTTTTCTCTAACAAAATGCAAATCTAGCTTAACATGTTTTGTCCTTGAATAAAGGACAAGATTCTTAGTCAAAGCAACTGTCCTAATATTATCACACAATATGATAGATGGTTTGACAATAGACACTCCAATTTCAATCAATAAAGCTTGCATCCATAGTATCTCAACTGTTGCTACTTGTGCTAAAGCCCTATACTCAGCTTCGCAACTGGATCGAGCTACCATCTTTTGTTTTCTTGAGCTCCATGACATTAGATTACCACCAAAATAAAGGCACCAACCACTAGTTGATCGTCTATTGTCTAAATTACTTGCCCAGTTCGCATAAATAAAGCATTCAACAGATAATAAAGCAGAAGAAGCAAGAGACTTGAACCAAAGACCACGTGAAAGTATGCCTTTCATGTAGCGTAGCACTTTTTTACAAGCTTGCCAATGAACCACAATAGGAGTAGCAAGATATTGACTCAAACGATTTACAACAAATGAAATGTCTAGTCTTGTGTTTATTAAGTATTGTAAAGCACTTACAACACTTCTATAGAGAGTAGGATCAGAAAATAGTTTACCATTTGACTTTGTGAGTTTAATACTAATACTTATTGGTATAGGATAGGAGATGCAATTCAACATTCTAGTTTTTGATAGTAGATCTTGAGCATGTTTTGTTTGTGTGAGATATAGACCATCTTTAGTTCTCTTAGTCTCAAACCCCAAGAAATAGCTCAGTGATCCCAAGTCTTTCAAAGCAAACATCTTACTCAGATCATACACAAATTTGGTCATAAGATTAGAATTGTTGTTTGTAAGTAAGATGTCAACTACATAAGCAAGCAAAATGACTAAATCATTATTTTCTTTAAAGATGAAAAGTGAAGTATCTACCTTCGAATTATAGAATCCCCATCAAGAAGTGCTCTTTTTAGCTTGTCAAACCAAGCTTGCTTAAAACAATAAAGGGATTTGTTGAGTTTGCGCACAAAAGTAGGATGATTAAAGCTCTCATATCCTTCAAGCTGGGACATGTACACATTCTCCCTAAGCTCTTCATTTAAAAAGACATTATTGACATCAAGTTGTCTTATATCTCAATCCCTCACAACATTTAAAAAAATGACAGCTCTAATGGTAGCAAGTTTCACCACAGGACTGAAAGTCTCTATATAATCTACCCCAGCATTTTGATAGAATCTCTTAGCTACTAACTTTGCCTTATGCCTTTGAATGAATCCATATGAGTTATATTTAACTCGACAAACCCATTTGTTACTAACTATGTTCATGTTAGGAGTAAGAGGGACTAACTACCATGTATTATTGTTAAGTAATGCCTAAAATTCAGCATCCATGGCAGCCTTCCAATGAAGTAACAATAGAGGATCTTTAACTGTTTTTGGTTCAAATGTAAGTGAAGTTGGTAATGTGGAACCGAAGGCTTTAGGCTTTAGTATACATGTTTTTGATTAGGTTATCATTGGATGGATGTTGGTGGACTGGTTTTGAGGATGTGGTGTAAGTGATATGATAAAGGCTGGTCTGATATTTGTAATGGTAGGTGAGTGTTGTTAAGTTTCATTGTTGTGGTAGGATCCACAATGCCACAGGGGTCTTGATTTAACATTGAAATAGTAAGACTAAAGAAGACTTATTAAAAAAAAAATGATGAAGAGAAAAGTGATTTGTAAGGAAATTCCTTTTCATTAAAGGAAACATGCCTAGAAATGTATATTCCACCACTAGGATGAAGCTATTTGTAACCCTTGTGTTTATCACTATAGCCAATGAACACACACATGAATGTGTGAAAATCAAACTTGTGAGAATTATAAGGCTTAAGAAAAGGAAAACAAGCACAACTAAAGTTTTGAGGAAATGATAGTTAGGAAATTGATGAAACAATCTTTGATATGGGGATGTATAATCAAGCAAAGGAGTAATTAAACGATTTATGATGTATGCAGTAGTATGAAAGGCCTCCCACCAAAAGGTTAAGGGGAGATTAGCTTAAGCTAAGAGTGTAAGACCAATTTCTATTATATGTCTATGTTTTCTTTCAGGGGTTCCATTTCATAGATGAGTATAAGGACAAGAATGTCTAAAAGTAACATCTGTATCTTTGAAATATGGTTCAAGTGGTATGTATTCCCCACCCTAAGCACTTTGATCACATTTGATTTTCTAGTTGAAAGTTCTTTCAACCAACCTTTGAAAATGTATAAGGGTTTGTTTTAGTTGAGCTTTAGTTGAGAGGGGATAAATCCAAGTATAATGAGTATAGGCATCAATAAAATTGATACAGTATCTATAGCCTTGAGTAGATAAGTGAGGTGAGAGTCCCCAAACATCTATAGAAACAAGGTCAAAAGGTGAGGTATATACTATGTTTGATCTGTCAAAGGGTAGTTTGTGTTGTTTGTCATATTAACAACCATCACAAAAATCTAAGGAATTTGATATAGTACAAGGCATGTGTAAAGCTTTCAAGATTTGTTTTAGGACTGGAAATGATGGGTGACCTAACTTTGTGTGCTATACATGTATATTAAAGCTTTTATTTGAAAACAAAGCACAAACATTTTTAGTATTATTATGCAAAGAATCTAAACTGATAGAACTAATGTTATCAACAACTTTAGTTACATTACTAACCCCATTATTACAATTACAAGAAGTAGCTAAACATGATTTTTTACAAGGAAAAGAAGAATCTAACACATAACATACTAACTGTTTAGGCAAGACTATTTTGGATTTGAAATTTGAGAAATTGACTTCAAGTTGGTAAAGAGCATTTTTTAATCCCCCTTGCAGTAGTGTTTACCTTGAATCCTTGTCCTTTATAGCACAAAAGTTAGCATGAAACTCAACAAACACATTGTTATCTTTTATAAATTGTGATATACTAAGCAAATTTTTGGTTATGGAAGGAACATGTAGAATATTGTTAAAAAATATATGTGTTTTTGGTGATGTATGTGTATGTGTATCAATGATGAATGAACTTATAAGTGATATGTTCAGTTTTGCTCCATTACCTACTATCAACTTGTCTAAATAAGCCTTGGATGCAAGATTGTAACTATTTAAGGTGATATGATGGTTAGATCTACTATCAAGATACCATGAAGGATCCACTATAATACTTGGAGAGGCATAAAGAGCATTAGGATTGGATTGCCAAGAAGAAAAAAAACTTGTTGATGCTCTCTTGAGTCTTGAACTGATCCAAATCAGAAAAACCTTGATGCCCAATTGAAGTAGACATCCTTCCAAGTTGATTTGAATAGGCTTGAGGCTGATGAACCTGTTGTGGACCACTTATTCTAGGCTATTGTTGCTATGATTGAAAATTCTACAACAAAAGCCGTTAAAAACCTTGATCAAACCTTTTGTAGCAAGCTGAGACTACATGGTTTGGTCTACCATATAGCTGATAGACAATCCATGGTCTAGGTTTGTTAATCATCCTTCCTCGACCTCTTCCTCTGAATCTATTTCCTCTAAAATTCCCTTCTTTAAGGCTTTCACCATAAAACACATTAGCATTGGCATGACTTACGTCAAACTATCCTATGGTATTATGTTAAGCTAGATGTGTCTCATAATTCATTAACATAAATTGCATTTCTTGTAAAGTAATTGAATCTTATCTTGAAGTGATTGCAACAACTACAGGATCATACTCGGGACCAAGCCCTCTTAAAATGTAAGAGATCAGATCTTCATTTGACAATAACAATCTAGCAATGGTAAGACTCTCTCCAAGATTCTTAATTTTCATCACATTTATATACATAGCACCTTTCTTAGTTCTATGCATTATCGTCTTAATCTAAAGAATTCTAGCTTTGGATTACTGCGCATATAGTCTCTCTAAAGTTGACAGATTTCATAAGTTGTAGTACAATGTGTGACTTGACCAAAAACAACTTCACTTAAGGTTGAAAACAACCAACATACTACAATTGGTTAGTCTTTTTCCAAGTCACGAAATCTTCATTAACTATTTGTTCTATTTCTCCAGATTAACTATAACTAACACTAATATATTTTGATAGTGCTAATTTTGAATAAAGCACATAATCCTCTAAATTGAATGCCCTAATTGTAACTTGTAAGTAACACTTGCAATTTCCAAAAATTGTAATTGTTTCTATTGAGTTTCATCAGGAGATTGAAATTCAGATTTGAAGTAAGAGGATTCACCTGTGATTTTGACATCTGAAACGAACTAGAGCTATCGCCTTTCTGTGTACTCATTTCTTCCATGACTAATCTCTACCACAGTTCTGATGCCCTGTGAAATTTAAAAAACAAAAAACAAAAAAGAACTAAGAAACTAAAACAATAACAAGAGTGAAATTAGCATGAACACAAGTAGAGAAAATCAAGAAATCGAGAGCATTTCATTAACCAAGAAATGTGTGTGTAACTAACTAGAAAGCAATACAGAGAACACTGCCTTATATAGGTAGTTAAAAGGATATCCAACTTAGCAACATCAATGGACAAAAATGATAGATAATCAATGGCTAGAATGATATTGGGCTTAAAGGACTCTGTCTAACTGTTATTAATTTATCTCTTGCAAAGCAATAGTTCTCGATGTTTGATTTTGCAGATTAGCTTTATCGTGCTCATCATTTAATACTTCTATTCTGTTTATTTTGGTAAGACCTTATTGTTTATTTCTTTTGAAACCTCAAACCCCCTGACAACATTTGCCAAAATAACATATATAAGATCAACAAATCTTTCCAAAAATGAACTTTTTGTTTGACTTATGTTGCCTTCATATGTTAAGACTTGAAAGAAGCTTCATCCTTTTAAACCAAAGCTTTAAAAGGCAACAAAAGGCGAAGTAAGACGATAGAGTCTCAGTGAGGCGGTTGCCCCAGGGCGATCAAAGAGACCACCTTGATTTCAAATGAAAAATATATATATGGTATATCTGAACTTACAAAATCTTCTGTAATATTAAAAAAGATAGTGAAAACATTAGTACCAAACAAAATAGAACAAATTCAACAAAAATATCTAAACATATAAAATCCTAAGTTAGGTTTACATGACAAAAAAATTGAAAACAATTAAAAAGTGTAATTATATGATATATAAGGGGCTTTGTAGTAATAGTGATAGTATAACATTTAACAAATATTAATAAAATAAAATATTATCTAAACACTTAAACACCACAATCGTTGACTCTCAATCTCTCCACTCTTAGCCTTTCCTTTGACTCTCAATCTTTCCTTCGAGTCCCTCCCAATCAACTCCACCATCTTTTCTGATGACATGTTTTTGTTTATCTGCTCCATCTCCGCTCTTATCTCTATCATCTTTTTCACGTTTTTCCTCACTAGAACTAAGAACACTTGCTGGATCTTCACAGCCGACTTCGATCAATCTTTTTCCTCTCTGACCCGACGAACTACACTGAATCTTTACAGTCACACTCAAACGACGAGACAAGAAGTTTGTGCATCGGAATCTCTCTAACTTTTTATCTCTTTCTCCTCTTTTTTCTCTCTCCTCTCTTTGGACTGTCTCAAATCACCTTGCCTTTAGGCAACCTGAGTAGTTGCCTCACCCTCCAAAGGCCATTTTTTTCGCGTATTCCATCTTAGGTGATAGCCTTGAGGCATATAAGGCTCCAAGGCAGGGAGACGCTACCTCACCTTACCTTTTAAAACATTGTTTTAAACCAACACCAAAAACAAGTTATGGGCTTATCTAAATCTACTCAAATTACGCACTGTCTCAAATAGTTTTTTAAATAACGTAGGAGCTATGTTTATACTTTCACAAAATTAGTCACCACAATGTTTTTTTTTTAAAAAAAACTGATAATAAGTAGGTAAGAAATCTATTGAAACCTCTTATGTTTAATTATTATTTGTATAATTCATACATCTACTCCTATAATCTAGAGACAACCACTACTATGATAAAAAAAGAAATACGTACGGACACACACTTGTTAAATACATTTGGAATTGAAACATTAGTAAAGTGCGTATGTAACTAAAATTTGACATGGTCGTATATAATTTAGCAGTGACTATACTTCTAAACAAATATTGAGGTCCAAAATTCAAATTGACCCTTAGCATTTAAAAATATAAAGAAAGAAATTCTACAATTTTATACCTGAATTTTGTTGTCCAATATAGATGATATTGAACTTCACACACAAAAATTCAATTAACTCTCAACTATTTATATTAATACTCTCATAACAAAACATTCCTTTCAGATTACAGTCTCTAGCAACCTCCCAAAACCATAATGGCACCAACCTTGGAAGAAAAAAGCTCCCTCCAGACGTGGATTTAGGTCCCTAAAAGGTTTCAGCACCCTACATTCAGCTGAAGCAAGAGCGAATCGTCAAGGAAACCACTAACATGTGCATGCTACCGCCTATCTACTTGTCAAAGCATAACAGGCCAGAACATGATCGGGTGGTGGAGGAAATTGCTTAGGCTGTCAAAACTCTAGGGTTCTTCCAAGTTATCAACCATGAC
Organism: Litchi chinensis; assembly: GCA_019925255.1. Lineage (NCBI taxonomy): Eukaryota > Viridiplantae > Streptophyta > Magnoliopsida > Sapindales > Sapindaceae > Litchi > Litchi chinensis. The sequence goes on from CM034469.1 coordinate 8,327,534, forward strand.
GTGCCTATTAAATTACTCGAAAAGCTCAAGGACACCATGCATTCGTTCTTCAGGCAGCCGTCAGAGAAGAAGGTGATTTAGTGGACAAGAGTGAGCCCGAGTCCATTGGTGAAGTATGGGACTAGTTTTGTGCCAGAGAAGAAGAAAGCTTTGGAGTGGAAAGATTATATTAGCAATATCACTTATAGAATAATGATGAGACACTTCAACATTGGCTTATAGAATGCAAGGAAGATTTTTTAATAATTGTTTTTTTTTTTTGTTTACTCTTGCTTTTAAGAGGATTTTTAGTTTTAAAAGTCAACTAAAAATGAAATGTTAATATTCTTTTAAATTTTCAGAATTTATGAAAATTTTAATTTGATTTACTACTTTAGATATATATTCCTCAATTACTATGCTCCATTTATAAAATAATATATAATTTTTAAATAGGGATAGGTAAGAAGGAAGTCAGACCGTCAATAATAATAAACACAGTGGAACTATTCTTTTTGTTAGGAATTATTAATTAGTGTTATTATTATTTATAAGTTCATACTGACTTATAAATAATGATGGAAAAGTGACTTAAGCACCAGGATAATATATAAATGTTTTTTGGTGAGTGTGCATCACAAATTCTCTATTAAGGACACTAGAAAAAAGGAAACAAAGATATTGGGAAAGGAGAAAAAGGAAATGCCCGTCCTTACTTGCCATGAAGGAAGCATGATCCCTTCGTTGAGAAACAAATTGGTAAGCTAGTTTCCCTGACGTAGAAATTCCTTGCTAAAAGCGGGGTTCATTTCTACAAGAAAAAGAGAAAAGAAAGATTTCAAATATTTATAATTTTATATCTAGAAGCTATCCACTCTCCATCTACTCTCTTTCACTACAATAAAAAAATCATGTCACAGACAAGCAATAATTTAATGTCATGTGTCACGAACTATTAGAGATTGGAAACTTAAAAGACTGCTAAGATATTGTTTAAAATGAGTTGTGAGTTTTTTTTTTTTTTTTTGGTGACAATACATTCATGCTTGAGAGAATTATGGGAACACACTGTAAAGTTGAGAGTCCTTAAACCCAAATTTTCAAAATTTTCATTTTTTTATGAGAAAAATCAAAGTTTTTTTATTATTTTCAGATTTTGTAAATTTTACTTGTTTAATTTAGGTTATGTTGAATATTTATTTATTTATTTTAAATATGATTAGATATTTAAAGGCAAATATAAAAATCAATTACTGGTATAAATAGTTGATATATATAAAATATTATTCTCGGTTGAAAGTTTTATTTGGGGATTATAAATTATGATTACTCATTTTCCATGAACACACACAGTATATCCTACAGAATTCGAAGTGCCCAAATTGTTTTACCAGCCCAATACCAGAATCTCTCCCTCAACATGTTTCTCTTCAATTGGCCCAATTCCAGACTCAAAATATTACATTGAATTCTAAATGCACAACAAAATATATCCGATGGAATTTTAAATGCCCAAATTATTTTACCAGCCCAATACCAGAATCTCTCCCTCAATTTGTCTTCCTTCAAGCGGCCCAATTCCAGACTATCGGTCAAGCACTTAAGGTATGGGAAAATTGAGAAAATTGCGTTTTTTGGGAAGCCATCCTCAAAAATAACCTTTTTATTTTTTATTATTAAAAAAAGCACTGAAAGGACAAAAACGCCCTTAATGAGTAATTTTTGAAATCGATCCCAACCTGTAGGTTGGGATCTCAACCCCGAGGTTGGGAATTTCAAATAGGGTTAAATATCAAAAATTGGGATTCTCAACCTTTAGGTTGGGATCCCAACCTAAAGGTTGAGAATCCTAAACTTATATATTTATTCAAGTTTGGGATTCCCAACCTCAAGGTTGGGATTCTCATCCTTGAAGTTGAGATTTCAAATATGAATATTAAATCAAGGTTGGAACTCCCAACCTTTAGGTTGGGATTCCCAACCTGGAGGTTGAGAATGTCAACCTAAATGTTCAATTATATATATTTCGTAATTAAACAAATTTTTAGGGTTATTTCGTAATTATTAAATTTAGAATAGAGGGCGCTTCTTGGGTAAGAAACGCCCTTAAAGATAATTTTTAAAATTACAAAATTACACTTTTATTTTTTTGAATTATCAAACCTGACCTTATTATTATTTTTTGAACAAAATTACCCCTCTCATTTCTTCAATATCAAAATTCATAATCCCAACCTCAAGGTTAGAATTCCCTATCAATCCTAACTTTCAAATTGGGAATCCCAACCTCGAGGTTGAGATTCCCAACCTTAATTAAAAATTCAGGGTGAAATTCATAATTAAATAAATTTTTGGGGTTATTTCATAATTATCAAATTTAAAATAGAGGGCGCTTCTTATCCAAGAAGCGCCCTTAAATGTATTTTTAAAAATTACAGAATAGACTTCTAATTTTCTGAATTATCAAAACAGACCTTATTATTATTTTTTGAACAAAATTACCCCTCCAATTCCTTCAATATCAAAATTCATAATCTCTCACAATTCATCAACATCATCAACCACAATTCATCAACATCATCAATCCAATTCATCAATATCTCCCACAACAACAACAACATTATCAAATCAATAATTAACAAACAAACACAAAAAAAAAAAATAAAAAAAAAAGAAATCTGGTTCTGGGTTTGCAACCCAGAACCAGACCCCTCTCCTCTTCCTCTTCCTCTTCTTCTTCTTCTTCTTCTTTCTTTTTTTTTTTTCCTGCCTTGGTTCTGGGTCGCGAACCCAGAACCAGAGATGGTTCTGGGTTCGCGACCCAGAACCAGCAATGGTTCTGGGTTCACGAACCCAGAACCATCTTCGGTTCTGGGTTCGCGAACCCAGAACCATCGCTGGTTCTGGGTTCGCGAACCCAGAACCAGTGTGGTTCTGGGTTCGTGAACCCAGAACCGTCTGGTTCTGGGCTCGGTGGTTCTGGTTCCGCGACCCGCGAACCAGATCCAATCCGGGAAAAAAAAAAGAGAAAAAAGGAAAGAAGAAGAAGAAGAGAGGGAGGAGGGATGGGAATGATGATGGGTTAGGGCATTTTAGAGAGAGAATGAGAGGAAAAAGTTTGATGGGGTTGGAATTTTAGAGAGAGAATCAGAAATGGGTGGGTTATGGAGGGAAAAACTATGGTAAATGGTAATTAGTTGGATTATTAAGGGTATTTTGGACCCAAAAAAATTATGTTGCAGGAAATTCAAAAAAAAAGGGTAGTATCCTAAAGGGTTATCAAAAAAGGGTTAAATTTGGTTAAAACCCTTAAGGTATTTGATTTCTAATTTTCTTTTTATTTAACTGCTCACTTTATTGGCTTTATTATTATTATTATTATTTGAGATTGCATTATTTGAGAATATGACCTTTTGTATAGTTTTTAATTAAATTAATTTTGTGATAATTAAGTTTATTCAGAATCAATGTTTACTTTTATCATTATTTATATGTTTGTATCATTTTTAAAATCTAAAATATGTTTCTAAATTCTGTGCAAAGAAGATAACACATTATTTAAGTATAGTTGTTCCTATATAAATGTAATTTGAAGAGTGTATATTACAATTCCACTTCTAAAAACAGTGAAAAGAGAGAGAAAAAAATTAATAAATAAATAAAGTGAAAAGACTAACATGCCCTTGTCATGATGGAAGCACATGTGATGCTTTATTGAGGAAGCAGAAAGGAAAATGACTTTATATATATATATATATATCCAAAACTTTTACGACCAGTGTCTCTAATTTTCAAAAATTAAAACAAATCAATCAAATTTATCCATTGCATTTGAATTGAATGAAAGAGAGAATTTATTTTTTAAAAAAAATACAATGAATGAATTTGATTGATTTGTCTTAATTTTTTAAAATTAGGAGATACTAATCATAAAAATTATATATATATATATATATATATATTCCATCCACTTCCCCTCACAGTCATCATAGAAGCAAGGCATCCTAACTACCCAAACGTGTATATTATACGTACACATACTTTTATATATAAAGAATATAAAATGGTTGCCACATAATGATGATCAGGTCGGTAAACAAACATTAGCTCATTCTCTTTGTTTTTCTAGTGAAGCACTTGGTGTAAAAAAGTCACACTATGTCACAACAATCAGAGAGTGGTGGTATGCTACAACCAAACCACGACAACGTCCTAGTGGTAGTTTAGAGGAACCTCTACAGTTGTCCAAAGCCCAAATTGCAGTTAATAAATCTGTAAGTAGCTCTAAAATAGTTTGTTTATGATTCAATTGGGACGTGACTGTCATATTACTTATGTGTATAGTTGGTCTACAATATTGCAAGTGTGATATAATATGAATAAAAGAGAATTTAATTAGAAGAAATTGAAGAGAATTCTACAAGTAGCCTTAAAATAGTTTGTTCATCATTTAGTGTAAAATTTTTAGGTGGCATCTGCATCTTTATTCCGTAAAAATTGTGGTAAAAAATAGTTGTGATAGTAGAGACAAGTGATCGATCATAAATTAAAACTGTGCATTGCTTTATGGAGAATCTAACAAAATAAAGTATTGTTGATTACAGAAGGAGAGGAGTGTGTCACAACAACTACCGACCTTTGTACAAAGTTGCCCAAAGAGGTCATTGGAAAATTGCCAAACATTTCATCGACAATGATCTCGATGCACTGACCGCTAGAATAACAATCAATGCATGAACAGACTGCATGTTGCATCAATATGTCGCCACTGGGGGGTTTGTCCTAAAGCTTTTGGAGCGTCTATCTCCAGAATCAATTGCAGTGCAAGATGAGCATTGACATTTAATCCTTCACTATGTTGCAAAAGGTGGAAGTTTATACACTGTTAAGATTGAAAAGGACTCAACAACATAGGAGATCTGTTGCTTCTTGATCTATTTTATCGGGAGTGAAAATAGTGCAGTACCTCACTTTGGTGACTAGAGTTGAGTCATCTTCTTCATTACCTAAGTTCCTTCGTGGTTTAATTCAATTAAGTTATCTTAGTAAGATATAACAATACAACTTTAATTTCAGTAAGTACAGCGTTATTGTTTTGTATTCCAACTTCAGCACATCTAATTCTATGATTTATCATTTTGGTTTTTGATACAACTTCATTCAATAGATATAGTCTTGTATTTTGTTCGAAGATATCATGAATCGGCTCTTGCCAATAATGAATCTGGCAATTCTTTGCTCATGTGCTTGACAACTAACCCTTCATACTTTTTAATTGGGAATAATTTTGAATTTTTGCAGAGATGAATCTACAAATACCCTGTAAGTACATGTCCTTTGTTTTTCATTGGAAAGAATTTTCATGACCATTTTTTTCGTTGGTTCAAGTTGTTCTTGTGGAATGGTATCCTGAATTATTGACCTCAACACAGCTAGAAATCTATACTATTCAAGGTTTGCAAATTTTGTATTTGATTCTATGTTACTCTTCAAATTTTTTAAATCAACAAATTCTCACATTAGTAGCGGGATTAATTACCAAGCATGTTTTGTTCTTCTATATAAGGTCTAAACGATTCAAGAGATTATTCTGGAAAGCCATTGCATGACTTGGTAAGCAACCATATATAATTATATTCCAGATATGCACTGGTACGTGGGAAAATGGTTTACTTTCTTTGAGATGTGGTACATATATAAACATGCAAGCGGTATGCTTGAACTAATTTTTATCTTCTATCAATTTATAACTGTTACATACTTTATCGGATTTTCTATTGCAGATCATATATAGAAGTGATTCAAGAATTTGTGCATAATGTTTGCACGCAACTATCTACCATGAGCTTTCAGCAAATTTTTTGTTTTCTTTGAAATTCATTCTATGTCTTGGCGAAAATTACTGCAAACAGGACTCGAGAGACTGTAAATAGCCTTTTATAGTATTTTTCAGATCTAATTTACTATGATATATAGCCTATAACTCAGAGAAACAAATTGCAAGCTGCTATTAAATATCGACAAGAAAAGTTAGTTAATATAATAAAAGACATCTAACAGTTGCCAGGGATATGTGTTCATGTCGATTGGCAATAGGTAACACCACCTTACACTTGGCAGGGAAATTGGCCCCTCTAGATAACTATATTCGGCTTCTAGTGCAGCATTTCAAATGTAAAGAGAATTGCACTAGTTTACGGTATATATTGAGATTATGTCCGGTTAGGAAATAAACCTTCCAAAACACAAGATTAATGAAGTGATAAATTAATATGAAAATAAAAATGAAATAAAACAAACTAAAACAACATATAAATTTATGTGATTCACACAAATTCAGTGGGCTATGTCCACAGAGCGATTACAGATCTTCATTATAGAGAGAAAAAATAATAAGTATTTACAAACACTTAAGCCTCACAACTTATATTCCAATTACACCCGAAAGAATAATAATTCTCTAACACTCAAAAGAATCTCATGTTCACTTAAAGAATTATACCACTCTTTTCTTTCAATTTGAAATGAATGAAACAATGAGAGAAGAGACCTTTATATTGGTATCTCTAGACTCTTTCTCGTTAATTATCATTAATGCACTTCATTTTTTTTTTTAATCATGCATCAATTGCCTTATATGTGCTCTCAAATTTTTCCGCTACCAAAACTGAGTTTCTTATTCCTCGATTTCCAAAATGGAAAATTATTGAGTTTTTTTTTTCTTTTTATTTCTCTATTACCAAAATAGAAATTAATAAATTTCTTTATTTTAGAGATTACTCCCATTCATTTTAGGAATCCAACATGTCCAATTAATCTAAAACAACTCATGTTTATCATCTATTGAGCTATAGGCGAGTACAATAATATCGGTAACTATTGAATTGATTTTGTGAACTTTTATCACCAAGTGTTTAATCTTGTTACTAACAAGATTGAATATAATTGTGTTAATTACAAATCCTAGAAAATTTAATATTTAATATTTATATAATATTGTTATGCATATTTTTCGGACTCAGTAGTTGGGCTGGTAAAAGTCCAATTTAGGCCCATTTAAGACCCGATAAGAAGACCCAATGAGGTCAATATAGTCAAAGCCCATCAGATGAGGCCCAGTATTGACTCAAAGACCATCAAGATTTCCAGCTGGCATCAACAGACCCATAAGTGTAGCCAGGTCGCAGCTCGCCGCCTGCGCAGCTCGTCTCTCAGCGAGCTCGAGATTGGGATCACCATGACACGTCAGCTCGCTCAGACACGTGATAAGCATCATATCTTCCAGAGCAGGCAGTTACCAAGTTCAAACGTGATTCTCTCTCCAAATATGGCAATTGTCCAATCAAACCATGATTCCCTCGTTAGATATGGAGATCAATTCAAATTCAAAATCAAGTCAACATTATCTTGAGATAAATATAGTAATTTCCTAATATTATCTAAAAATATTAGGAAACATAATTAATTTATAGTTCTTTTCCTTATTTTTCCCAATTGTTTAGGGAATGTAATTAATTCAGGATTCTCTTCCTAATTTGGCTACAATCAGAATTGTAACACTTCTTTCCCTATAAATAGGGATCGAGATCATTGTAACAGGGGACAATATTCAATAATATACTGTCACTCTGCAGAATAAAAGAGACAGACAGTCGTGGACGTAGGCCAATTATTGCCGAACCACGTAAAAGCTCCGTGTTCCTCGTTTGATCCTCTGTTTTTGTCTTTGTCTTTCCTTGGTATTTGTGCTTTCTCACATTGATTGTAGGTATTGGACATTGATTACTCGTCGACTGGATTCCAACGTCGACATTTTGGCGCTAGAAGGAGGGCCCAGACTGCAATCTTTTTCATCTCAGTTCATCAACTTCTGACGATATGGCAAAGACTAGATCAAACAGGTTCCTTGGAGATGATGACCAGGCGGAAAGTCACATGAACCAATCTCAGCAGAACTTACAGCCTGGGCAAGATGCAACCACGCATGCAGCAGGCCCGTCCCAAGGACAGATATTCGGGGCTGCGCCAGGCATCCCTCCTCTGCCTCACCGTCAAATGGTTTCAGTCGCCCAGATGGCCGAAGGACAGAATGCGTTGTTGCAGAGACAAGAAGCTTTGGAGGATACGGTTAGACAGCTCACACAAGCCGTCAACATGTTGGTGCAGGCCCAGGTTCAGAACGTGACTAGGGTGGAAGTTCAGGCACCACAGGGAGTGCCCCAGCCTCCTGAAACGGCGCGAGGACCTGAAAGGTTAGCAAGGGAAGTCCCGCGACCTGCAGACTCGGCTCGCTCATCTAATGCGCGTTCGAGGGCCGGAAGACACCCTGTTCAACACGAAAGGGAGGTCGCACGTCCTGACAGCCTGGTAGCAAGAATGAGCCAGGATGGAAACAGGCGGATAGAAGTTGGCCAAGGCAGAGTCCGAGCCGTAGCTCGTTATGTCGATGAAGTGGATGGGCAGCAGGTAAGGTCCCATCATCATGAGGACCAATTCGAGGAAGACGAAAGGTATGACCCCGAGCATCCAGCTCCAAGTCATGATCACAGGAGGAGATATGAACTCCGAGACCCCCAAGTAGAGGAGCTCCTCCAAAGGGTCCGGCAGTTGGAAGCGCGACCTGGAGTTCTGGAACAGCGTGGGCTCTATGGAGATAGGACCCCATTCACAAGGGAGATTGAGACACAACCTCTCCCTCCAAGGTTCAAGATGCCAACCATTCAGCAGTACAATGGGGACAGTGACCCATATGACCATCTAGACGCATTCAACGTTCAGATGGACCTGCAGACAGGAAGTCCGATGGTGAAGTGCCGAGTATTCCCCGCTACATTGGGGGATATTCCAAGGACGTGGTTCAAGAATCTCCCAGCTCGCAGCATAGGAAGTTGGGAGCAATGCCAGCAGAAGTTCGTCGGTCAATACAAGGCACTGAGAAGGCAGCTCGCTCCATCCTGCCACCTAGCTACGATTTTTCAGCGTCAGGGTGAATCACTGAAAGAATATATCACCAGGTTTAGACGCGAGGTCGCAAATGTTGAACATCCATCAGATGAGAGCATACTGACAGCGATCTCAGCTGGGCTGCGCAAGGATGGAAAGTTATACGAGAGTATTTACAAGACCCCAGTGAAGGATCTGGGAGAGTTCTACGAGCGAGCTGCCAAAGAGATCAGATGGGAAGAGACCTTCGGCCCGAAAAAGCAGAATCAGAAGAACGAAGCGGGCAGTTCCAGCCAGCCGAAGAGGAGAAACAATGGCAGGAACGAAGAAGGAAGGAATAACGGCTCAAGTAATCAGATCGCCAAAAGAGCGAGGAGAGAGCCAAGATATGAATGACCTCAGCGTTGGGGTCGCCAGGAAGAATACAGCGTCCTGACAACATCACCAGACAGGATTTACGCTGCCGAGCGGAATAAGGAGGATTTTGGGAGGCCCAATCCTATAAGGGCTCCAATTCAGCACAGAGACCAGAACAAATTCTGTGCCTATCATAATGAGGTCGGGCACAGTACCTCAGATTGCTGGGCGTTGAAGAACGCCATCGAGAAATTGATCAGGTGAGGTCGCCTGGGAGAATATGTGGCAAGACCTGCTGACCAGCGACCTCACCAACAACGACCCCAACAGCAACAGCCAACACACCATCAACAGCCTCAACGAGCTTCTGAACCAGACCACGAGCCGGCGGTAAGGACCATTTTTACCATTTATGGTGGCCCCCATATTGCAGGTGATTCCAACAGATCGCATGAGAGATACATCCGAGAGGCGAATCATTCATTCCAACTCAACGGGTCGGAGGGACCTACCAAAAGAGCAAAGCCGACCTCGGACGAGATCGTATTTACAGAAGAAGATGCTAGAGGAGTAGTCTGGCCTCATAACGACGCGCTTGTTGTACGAGCTAAAATTAGCAATGCGGAAGTTAGGCGCATTATGATCGATACTGGGAGCTCGGTGAACGTGATGTATAGGAGTTGTTTTGACCAGATGGGGCTGCGAACAGAGCAAATGAGACCATCCCCGGAGCCTTTATTTGGATTCACTGGAGATGCTGTGGTACCAGTGGGGCAGATTAAGTTGCCATTGACTCTGGGAGAGGCAGGTCGTCAGGCAACAACCTTGATAGACTTCTTGATAATCGACTGCCCATCAGCGTATAATGTGGTCCTCGGAAGACCTGCTATGAACGAGTTGGACATGGTTACGTCAACCAGAACTCTGACAGTGAAGTTCCCAACTCCTAATGGCATCGGATGTGTTCGAGGAGAACAGCGTCTAGCTCGCCGTTGCTATGAAGATGCTGTGAAGATGGGTGTAAAGGGAAAGAAGGTGAACGTGGTCTCAAGAGGCGAGCCACGAGCTATGACCGAGAAAGGAGTCAGTCACGACCTGGACCCTCGCGAGGTAGATGCAGACCAAGCTACCGGTCCAATTGAGGAGTTAGAAGATGTATCAGTCAGCGAGGTAGATCCTGAGCGATGCTTGAAGCTGGGAAGGGGATTAACTCCGGAACTGAGAATCCAGCTCGCTGACTTCCTGAAGGCGAACTTGGACGTGTTTGCATGGAATCATGAGGACATGGTGGGAATAGATCCAGAAGTGATGTCTCACAGGCTGAATATTAATCCTCATTTCAAGCCAGTTCGTCAGAAAAGAAGAGCAATGACAGGGGAACGATACCTAGCACTAAAAGAAGAGGTAGACAAGCTTCTGGTTAACAAGTTCATCAGAGAAGCCTACTACCCGACCTGGGTGGCCAACCTTGTACTAGTAAAAAAGAAGAACGGGAAGTGGAGAACTTGCATCGACTTCACCGACCTGAACAAAGCATGCCCCAAAGACAGTTTTCCCCTGCCAAGGATAGACCAGCTCGTGGATGCTACAGCAGGCCACGAGCTCCTGAGCTTCATGGATGCATATTCGGGATATAACCAGATCCCAATGAAGCCCGAAGACGAAGAGCACACCTCGTTCATAACTGATCGGGGGTTATATTGCTACAAGGTGATGCCCTTCGGTTTAAAGAATGCTGGAGCGACCTATCAACGCTTGGTGAACATGATGTTCAAAGAACAGATTGGAAAGACCATGGAGGTCTATGTTGACGACATGCTGGTGAAATCCAGGCTGATCGGTAACCATGTCAGGGACCTGAGAGAGATGTTTCAAATTCTGAGGAGTTACCAGATGAAGTTAAATCCGCTCAAATGTGCATTTGGAGTAGCTTCAGGGAAGTTCCTGGGCTTCATGGTCAATAGTAGGGGAATTGAAGCAAACCCCGAGAAGATCAGAGCACTGATTGACATGAGGTCGCCTACCAGGGTAAAGGATGTACAGAGCCTCAATGGCCAGGTCGCAGCATTGAGTAGGTTTATTTCAAAGGCAACAGACAAGTGTGTCCCTTTCTTTGACATTCTGAAGAAAGCAAAGAGCTTCGAGTGGACTGAACAATGTGAAGTAGCCTTCCAGCAGTTGAAGGAGTATATGGGACGAGCTCCACTTCTTTCCAAGCCCAAAAAAGAAGAAAAGCTGATCTTATACTTGGGAGTGTCGGAGCAGGCTCTGAGTGCCGCCCTGGTGAGGGAAGAAGAAAAGACGCAGCTTCCGGTCTATTATGTGAGCAAACGGTTACAGGATGCTGAAACCAGATATTCGCAGATGGAGAAACTGGCTTACTGCCTGGTGATTGCGTCGAGGAAGCTGCGACCTTATTTTCAAGCTCATACCATCGAAGTCCTCACCAAGTATCCGTTGAAGCAAGTCTTGCAGAAAGCAGACACCTCAGGTCGTTTGTTGAAATGGGCAGTGGAGCTCGCACAGTTTGACATTCAATTCAAGCCAAGGACGGCTATCAAAGCCCAAGCTCTAGCGGACTTCATTGCGGAGTTTACAGGATCTGTAGATGACGAGGCTGAGTCTTCCGAAGGTCCGACTTGGGAGCTATATGTTGATGGATCAGCCAGCGAGCAGAAGGCTGGAGCTGGAATTCTACTAATTAGTCCTGAAGGCCACAAAATCCTTTGTGCCCTAAGGTTTGGCTTTCAAGCAACAAACAACGAGGCTGAGTATGAAGCCTTGCTCGCGGGTCTACGTCTGGCTAAGGAGATGCGAGCTGAACGCTTGAAGATCTTTAGTGACTCGCAGCTCGTTGTCGGGCACGTATTGGGGGAATATCAAGCCAGGGGACCAAAAATGGCCCTCTACCTCCAGAAAGTTCACGAGCTGCTAGGTGCATTCCACAAGTACGAAATGAAACAGATCCCGCGAGCTCAGAACTCGCATGCTGATGCACTAGCTCGCCTCGCGACTACACGAGACACAGATTTCCTTGGGGCAATCCCAGTTGAGTTTCTACCAGCTCCAAGTACAGAGGAAAAGAATGTGACAATGGCCATCATTGTGCAGCCTGACTCCTGGATGAGCTCGATACTCAGCTATTTACAGGATGGAAAGCTACCTCGTGACAAGCTGGAGGCTCGGCGTCTTTGAGCTAGAGCAGCCAGGTATTGCATCTATGACGATGCGCTGTACAAGAAGGGGTTCTCAGCTCCACTGCTAAGGTGTATTGATGGTCCTGAATGTGAAACAGTATTAAAACAAATACATGAAGGCCATTGCGGAAACCATGCTTGGGGGCTGTCTCTAGCTCAAAAAGCACTTCGGCAAGGCTTCTACTGGCCCACCATGAGGCAGGACGCCATCAATTTAGTAAAGAAATGCGACAAGTGTCAGAGGTTTGCTCATATTCCGCAAGCTCCACCAGCTTACCTCCAACAGATGGTGAGCCCGTGGCCCTTTGCGATCTGGGGGATGGACCTGATCGGACCCCTGCCAATGGCTCGGGGAAGATGCAAACATGCGGTGGTCGCGGTTGATTACTTCACCAAGTGGGCGGAAGCGAAGGAGCTAGCTGAAATCTCCACAACAAAGATTGAGAAGTTTGTATGGAGCAACATTATTTGCAGGTTCGGAGTCCCACAGCAGATTATAACCGATAACGGGACCCAATTCGCTAGTGACCAGTTTCTCAGGTTCTGCAACGACCTCAAAATCGTTAAGAGCTTCTCAGTAGTGGATCATCCACAAGCCAATGGCCAAGTTGAAGCAGTGAATAAGATCATCAAGCAGACCCTGAAGATGAAACTGGAAGCAAAGAAAGGAGCATGGGTAGATGAGCTTCAAAAAGTATTATGGTCCTACAGAACCACAGCTCGCAGCTCCACTGGCGAGACTCCATTTTCAATGGTATACGGATCGGAGGCTATGATCCCGGCTGAGTTTGAAGTCACCTCGCAAAGAAGAGCGACCTTCAATCCAAATGACAATGATCAGCTACTTGCAACAAATCTGGACCTGCTTGAAGAACACAGGGAAACGGCTAGGCTAAGGGTAGCTGTTTATCAGCAAAGAATAGCGAGGTACTACAATAAGAATGCTCGGGTTCGCCGATTCAATGAGGGAGACTTAGTCCTACGCCTCATTCTACCAGGAGCCCGCAAGCCAAGTGACGGATCCTTAGGCCCTAACTGGGAAGGACCGTATGTTGTCAAAACAGCCTTGGGAAATGGAGCTTATCGCTTAGCTAATGTAAATGGGGCAGAAGTCCCCAGAGCTTGGAATGCCGAGCATCTCCGCCCTTATTATCAATAAGTTTTCATTATTTGTAATATGGATTAATTATAAATGATAACTCCATTCTTCCCCTGTTTTTGATTCAACTTTCCTCACCAGGCTAACGGGCTCCGAACTCAACAGTTCAAAGAACAAATTAATGAGCCTAAAAAGCAGGTGAGGTGACGACCCCTGCATAGCTCGCCTAAAGAGCCTAAAAAGCAAGTGACTAAGTGTCCTTGCATAGCTCGCCTAATGAGCCTAAAAAGCAGGTGAGGTGACGACCCCTGCATAGCTCGCCTAAAGAGCCTAAAAAGCAAGTGACTAAGTGTCCTTGCATAGCTCGCCTAATGAGCCTAAAAAGCAGGTGAGGTGACGACCCCTGCATAGCTCGCTATGAATGAAAGAGCCTAAAAAGCAAGTGACTAAGTGTCCTTGCATAGCTCGCTTAATGAGCCTAAAAAGCAGGTGAGGTGACGACCCCTGCATAGCTCGCTATAAATGAAAGAGCCTAAAAAGCAGAGGACTAAGTACCCCTGCACAGCTCATCAAACATTCTGATAAACCAATTACTTATACCTGCAAAATTTTATTAAGTTGGTAAAACAAGTGATTGCGTTAATTATTACCAGATTTTGGGTTCATTGATTATCAGCTCGCAAGAAATACGAAGAGTATAAAGTATATTATACAAAAGCCTGAAGAACAGTCAACGCAGAAATAATGAAAGAAATTTTCATTAAAGTATAAAAAACTGAAAAACTGATTACATAAAAAAGGAAAGAAAAAAAAAAAAAAAAACTATTGGTTTTGAGCAGGAGGATCTGGATCAGCCAAAGATTCTGGACCAGCAGTAGACGAGGCAGCTTCTACTTTAAATTCCTCAACGGTTTCAAGCCCTATGTCCCCAAAGATAGAAAAATTCATTCCTGGATGGGACATCCACAGTGTGTAGAGGAAATCACGACCTGTTCGTGCCTCGGCCTCGTCCTTTGCATCTGCAACCCACACTTCCAGTTCTTGAGCTGCTTGCTCTCTGAAGACCGACAGCTCTTCGAAGGCATTATCAGCGAGACGATTGACGACCTCAGCCTCTTTCTTCATGTCTTCAATACGTTGCTCCGCAGCATCAGCTCGCTGAATGGCCTCCGCCACCTGTTGCCTAAGCACCTCAGCTCGATGCTCAGCCTCCTCGGCACGCTTAGCCACGGTTGCAGCCTCCTCAGCCCGTTTGGTTGCAGCCTCCTCAGCACTCTTAGCTGCAGCTCCCATTTCATCAGCTCGTTTTGTGGCTTCCCCAGCCTGTTTTTCAGCAGCTTCAGCCCGCGCCAAGGCAATTTCAACTTGGCGATGAAGCACTTCGACCTTTTCTTCTGCAGCTGAAGCCCTCTGCTCGTCCAATTCAGCTCGCTGCTCGGACTGCCTCAGGTCCTCTTTCACCTTGAGAAGCTCGTCTCTTAGCATGATGTGCTCGTGTTCCATCTTCTTTAGAGCTTCCTCAAAGGCTTGACTTGCAGCGTTCGCCTTAGCAATCTGAGCTTCCTGACCTTCTATTCTGCCCGAGGTTAAGTTAGCTAAATCCTCAGTAGCCGCCTCCAGGTCGAATTCCAGCTTCCTCATCTCATCCTTGGTAGCCTTTGTCTCCCTTTTTCGCTTCATTGCAGCAAGGGCACCCTGGAAATTATGAACGGATTAAAATCTAGTCAAGTAAGGGAATCAACAAACGAGGAAAAATAACTTACCAGCATGCAATGGCGAGCCGCGAACTCATCTAGGTCCTCGCCCTTAAGACACCTATTTTCCAAGACATTCGCGTGATTGAGCATAATTGTTGCCCAGTTGTCAAGGAAGGCATTTAAATATCTTCCTCCAGGACCCAGCTCGATGTCTGATCTGGTTGGGGAAGGAGTTCTCTCGCGCTCCGGGATATCTCGTGCATCATCATAAGAACCACCTCGTCGCGATACAACGGTACGCTTAGTCGCATGTCCGCTGGGGCCAGCTCGGGATGACTGGGGAGCAACCTTAGAAGGAGCATCACCTTTCCCAGGCTGCGAACTGGAAGTAGGAGGTGACTGAAGATTTGCAAACACATTTGAGAAAGGTACCTCGTTAGGAGCAACAGTTGAGGAAGTAGTGGCTTTAGCAGCATCATGCACCTCGCTGGGAGCGGCGGTCGCAGGGACAGTAGCTTCAGCGACAACAGGCGCTTCGTTGGATGCAGCAATTGCAGGAGCCTGGTCCTGGGCAGATAGTTTAGAGCGTTTTGAGGGTGCTGCTGGAGTGGCCAAGTCTTCGGCAGGCCGTTTTGTTGAAGGAGTCGAGGAAGCTTTAGATACAGAGGGACTTGCAGGAGGAGATTTCATGAGTATAAGTTTCCTCCTGTTGGCTGGGAGTTTCGTAGAAGAAGGAGCAGGGGCTGGAGCACGAGCTGGGGATGGCAGCGAAGCCCCTGGAGTAGATGTGTGATGTGGAGAAGATGATGGATCAGCCTGTGCGGTAGAAGCCGCAGGGACTGGGTCTGAACCTGTCCGAACTGGAGCAGGATCTGTAGAAGAACCTTTTTTAGACGCACCCTTTGAAGGAGTGCGAGTTGAAGACGGCTTCGCCTTCTTTGGTGTGCGAGCTGAAGAAGATCTCGCTTTAGACGAGGTGCGAGCAGGAGCGCCTCGAGATGAAGTCTTCCAAGGTGGAGAAGGCGAGCGAATGTTATCCGAGCGAATGACATCCTCTGACGATGAAGAAACTGCTGGCGGAGGTCGGGAAGTAGACGCATCCTGAACAGAAACCTCAAAAACAGAAGGAAGTCTAGGCCTGTCACTCATCTTGCCTATATCTTCCCCAGCTCGCAGAAGATGGGAGTCCGTAAGAGGAGCAAGCTTGTAAGCTCTAAGGATAGCATCGTCGAATCTGCTGCTGATGCCCGCGTCGTTCGATTTGGCGAGCTTGTCAAGAGCTCGTTCCTCCCCGCTGTTAAGAGGAGACTCGTCCATCTTCAGCACTGCACAACAAATGGTCAAAGAATGATAAGTAATGAAGATACAAGACAAAGTCAGCTCCCTTAAATTTTCTTATGAGTACCTGGTTTTAGGACGAAGCTGAAGTTTCGGAGATCTGTAAGAGATGGGCACGAGATATAAAACCAACTCGTCTTGTACGGCCCAACGTTGGATTTGCCTTTCGCTTCTCCTTTGGGCAAAAGGTCTTTGTATTGCGACTGGCGAGCTGTGAGATAATAGATGCCATCCGGTTTCTCTCCATCTCCCGCAGACACAGCCTTGAAAGAGTAAAACTGCTGAATAATCCTCGGTGTAGGGGCATGAAGGCCATTCCTGAAGAAGGCTACAACCAGCGAGATCAACTGCGTATAAGAGTTGGGAGTCAGTTGAAATGGCGCGAGCTTGACTTTGTTGAGAAATTCGACCAAGAACGGTGGAACGGGGAACCGTAACCCCTGCTCGAGATGCTGGGTGTTGATAGCGATGAATCCCCTGGGTGGATAGCATGCATGATTGTTTGAATCAGGCAGCAGTATACGGCAACCGAAGGGAATATGGAATTGCTTGACAAGTCCTTCCACCTCAGGACGTTTTAGCGATGTGGGATGACGAGCGAATGCTTCACGAGCCTCTCTTCCCTGAATAGCATGAGTTCGGGCTTTGTCATGCTCACGAGCTTCATTACTTGGAATCATCCCCTTGCGAGTTCCACTTGAAGACATCTAAAAATAAATAAATAAATACATATATATCATTGCAGGAACAACAATGGTGATGGAGCTAGATGAACCCAAAACAAAAAGTTTTGAAGAAAAAGAAGCCTCACCTTGAACTGTTGACGAGATAAAAAACGGCGAGAAAAGCTGATGATTTCGAGAAAGGATTGTGGGTCCTGGTTGCTTGAAAGCTTGAAACGCTTGTTTGCTTTGGAAGAAAGTGACAGATGAAAGAAGAAAATGGAAAGGGGTCAATGGCTTATATAGACAAGCAAGCGTGAGTCCCAACCGTTAGATTCTTGGAAAGTGTAACCGTCATAGATCTGACGGTGCAGCGCAGAACGGGGCTTTGGAAATCATGCAGTCGTCAGTTGAAGGACGTGCGCATTAAATATGCGTGTAAAGAACGTGCAGACGTCGTTTCAGTTACCACCTGCATGATCGCCACGTGTCGCAACTGAAAAGGTGGAATTTGAAAGTGCACAGAGGCAGTTACAAAAGTAAGCGTGACAAGGAAGCCAACTTTTACCAGCAATTCAAGCTCCCAGCTCGCTAAAGCAAACTGAGAAGCTGGGGGGCTAATGTTATGCATATTTTTCGGACTCAGTAGTTGGGCTGGTAAAAGTCCAATTTAAGCCCATTTAAGACCCGATAAGAAGACCCAATGAGGTCAATATAGTCAAAGCCCATCAGATGAGGCCCAGTATTGACTCAAAGACCATCAAGATTTCCAGCTGGCATCAACAGACCCATAAGTGTAGCCAGGTCGCAGGTCGCCGCCTGCGCAGCTCGTCTCTCAGCGAGCTCGAGATTGGGATCACCATGACACGTCAGCTCGCTCAGACACGTGATAAGCATCATATCTTCCAGAGCAGGCAGTTACCAAGTTCAAACGTGATTCTCTCTCCAAATATGGCAATTGTCCAATCAAACCATGATTCCCTCGTCAGATATGGAGATCAATTCAAATTCAAAATCAAGTCAACATTATCTTGAGATAAATATAGTAATTTCCTAATATTATCTAAAAATATTAGGAAACATAATTAATTTATAGTTCTTTTCCTTATTTTTCCCAATTGTTTAGGGAATGTAATTAATTCAGGATTCTCTTCCTAATTTGGCTACAATCAGAATTGTAACACTTCTTTCCCTATAAATAGGGATCGAGATCATTGTAACAGGGGACAATATTCAATAATATACTGTCACTCTGCAGAATAAAAGAGACAGACAGTCGTGGACGTAGGCCAATTATTGCCGAACCACGTAAAAGCTCCGTGTTCCTCGTTTGATCCTCTGTTTCTGTCTTTGTCTTTCCTTGGTATTTGTGCTTTCTCACATTGATTGCAGGTATTGGGCATTGATTACTCGTCGACTGGATTCGAACGTCGACAAATATGATATCAATTAGAATATCATATCTATTGTTATATGCTGTTATATGTATTTATTTATGTTGTGTATGTAGGAGGTGGAAAAACTTACCTACCCTGTTTACAAGAAATGGGAAAATAGTAATCGTCAAACAACAAAAGAAGTTTTTAGGACAGAGCACAAGCAGTTGGCCGAGCAAGGAGAGAAATGGATGAAAGAAACAGTCAATTATTGCATGCTTGTTTCAACACTTGTTGGTACTGTACTGTTTACTGTAGCTTTTACGGTAGCAGGAGGCAATGTAAATAATAAAAGGATTCCATTATTCCAATTTCATTTGTAGTTCCAAATGCATTATGTCCGTTCTCTTCTTCGACTTCTCTATTAACATTTTTAACAATCCTAACTATAGGATATGTAATAGATGACTTCCTTGAATCACTTTCAAAGAAGTTAATTATAGGTCTTAGCTCTCTCTTTTTGACTATAGTGTCAATGATAATAACTTTTGGACTGACTTTAATTATTGTACTTAGTGAGAATTGGCATTGGATTTCCATACCAATTACTTTAGTCACTTATTTCCTAGTGGTAGTATTTGTAATGTTGCAACTTTCCTTGTTCATCCAGATTGTTAAATCAACTCATAGGTCTAACATGTTTCACCCTTAACCATTAGGATTTTAGAAAACTTCAAATGCATGTGTTAATGCATGTATTTGGCTCGGAGCCGTAATAAATAAATAAATATATATTTTTTTATATTATGTATTCATGATATCACAAACTTTGTTCTTAAAAGCTCATGAAAAAGCAGTTTTAAGAGGTTGAAAGACTTTAAGAGTCTTTTATGATTGAGTTTATTACTTATTCATCCAACCAAAAATACTTTTCTCAAACATTTGTTTTTTCATTTTTCTCGAGCGATTTTATAATTTGAAAAATTTAATCCATTGCAATGATTGTAATTAAACCAAGGAGTTAACTATACATTAACCATATTTATGCATGATAAAATTACTCTTAATACATGGTAAAAGACATTGAGAGTCTCTTATGATTGAGTTTTTTATTTACTTATTCGACCAAACAAAATCACTTTTCTCAAATATATTTTTTTAATTTTCCTTGAGAAAATTTACAACTTGAAAACTTCAATTTATCACAGTGATTATAGTTAAACCAAGGAGTTAAGTATACAGCAAACATACATGAATGCATGGTAAAATTACTCGTAATGCGTGGTAAAAGACTTTGAGAGGTTTTCACGATCGAGTTTATTACTTATTTGACCAAACAAAAATACTTTTCGCAAACTTTTTTTTTTTTTTAATTTTTCTTGAGAGATTTTACAACCTGAAGACTTCAATCCATCATAGTGATTAAAATTAAACCAAGGAGTTAAGTATGCATCAAACATTTATGTATGCATGGTAAAATTACTTGTAATGCGAAGCCATTACATGAATTTTTACCTGAATATATATCATATTTATGATTGAAATACAAAATATGAGAAAGGAATATCAACTTCTACTCAAAGATAAATGCAATATTTGTCGAAAATGTTTTGAAGCTCGTAGAGGGCAATTTTTAACAATTTCTCAAATGTTTTGTGGAGTCGAAGATCCTTATAATCTGGATTTAATTGAAATTGTAAAAGTATGTTTCCAACACTTTTCAATTTGATTTGAATTTTAAAAAGCTGGAAAACAACACTTCATATTTCTATTGAACGTGGAGGTCAAATGGTCGATCGACTTTTTTATATCCTATATCATAGGAGTGAATTGTATATATCTTGATGTGTGCAGTAAACCTTCCTGACCTTTTGACCTATGATGAATTAGCAGACTAAATTGTATTTATACTATTAACTTCTGTCATATTCAAACACCTTATGTATTATCTCATCTTTAATGCATTTACTTTTCTCTCTCATTATTATTATTATTATTATTATTATTATTATTATTATTATTGAAAACACTTTTCTCTCTCATTATTAATATAAAGAACAACTATTTTATTCTCTCCCGATATCGCGCTTTCTCTCTCATGTTTTTTTTTTTCCACTATGTGTTTCTCAATCCATTCCAATTTGTCATTTGCTCAAACAAAAAAAAGCCACCAAAATCCATCGGCACAATTTCATTCTAAAACCAGATTTTTCCTTCATCCCCACTTTAACTCTATACATATACATACATACATACATATATATATATATATATATATCTCACAAGTCATAGCAATAATCTCCTCTGCCCATCAAGAATGGTGGACGGTGGAGATTCGACAAAATTTTTTATTTCAAATTTATATTTTTATATTTTAAAAATTATTTTTATTTTAAATTTATTTATATCAAATAATTTTTTTGTCCTTATTCATGGGTATTTTTGCTATTGTACAACATTTCTAGTTTAAGTGTCAACTTTAACTACGTTTGACTAATAACATGGGGATTTAGTATTACAAAAATGAAAAAGTGTTTTCGCATGCATTAAAATTTTACTTTAGAGAGTTTTGTGTATTTAACTCATAAACGAATACATAATTTTTATTCCAATTGTAAAACATAATTAATAAACCAAACACATTATTTAAAAGAATAAATATTGCATTTCCAATAAATAATAAAAGCTAAAATACAAATAAACATATTTAAATCAATTTAATTAAAATAAAACTATTAACTTACAAAACTTCTTTGCTTAAATTTGAATTTAAAACGGTTCAGTTATGTGCATTTTCTGGACTCACTAAATGAACTGATAAAAGCCTGATAAAAATCCAACAAATCAACCCAATGCAAAGGCCCAACAGATAAGGCTCATTTATCAACTCCAAGTCCAGCAAGTTATACAGCTCGCACTAGAGAGCTCGTTTCACAGCCAAACTATAAATCTTTATACAATTCGCTATATGCATAGCTCACTATTCAGCGAGGTCCAGCTCGAGGTCGTTTAAAGCAGTATACAGCTCGCCCAATGACTAGTCAATACAACAATCTTTCAAAATAGACAGTTACCCAATTTGATCATGATTCTCTAACAAAAAATGTAAGTTAATTCAAATTTAAACTCAGTCAACGTGATCTCGAGATATACGAGGCAGTTTTCTAATTTTACTCCAACCGATTAGGAAGTACATTTAATATAATTATTTTCCTATTTTATTGCTACTTAATTCTGTAATGTCCCTTCCTCTATAAATAAAGGCTGAAACCATTGTAAACAGAGAGACAAGTAATAATATATTGTCACTCTACTGGATTACAGAGAGACAGTCGTGGACGTAGGCGCACTAGTTGAACCACGTAAAACCTTTGTGTTATTTCTGTTCTTGACCTTCTGCCTTCTATTTTGTTCTTGGTTTTTGTGTTGTTCTGTATTGATTGCAGGTATTAGGCATTGAATTCTCGTCGACCAGGAAATTACATCGACAAGTTCCTATCTGATTCTCCTTAATCTTGGATCTACCCTAAAATCACGTAAACTCAATTTAAAACTTATAGGGAAATTAACTAATTTTAGGGATTTTAAATACTATTAAAACAAAATTACTTATCTGAATATCTCTAACACCTAAATATTTTTTTTTTTTTCTTCTTCTTCTTCTTTTTCTTCCTTATTTTCTTTCTTCTCTCACAAATTACAATCCTCCTTTCTTTCTTTCCTCTTTTTTTTTTTTTCCTAGGGCCAGAATGCTTGTATGTGTATAATAACATAAACTCCACAACCTCTGTCTTTCTTAATTTTATTTTTTATTTTTTATTTTTATTATCATTACTTTTTAATATACCAATTTCATCATGCATAATGCGACATTTGTTGGCTTCATGAGAATCCACAGAAGTTGGAGGGCTTGTCGACTAATTTTACATACATAAATACACACACACACATATTAACAACAAATGTGTGCCTAAAGAGTAAATGTGGGGTGCATTTAAACTATTGGGTTCTTAAAAAGAGCATTGGGAATGAATTTGTTTAATCTCATATTTGGGCCTCAAATAAAATTTCTTACCATTGGGCCAAGAGAAAAATTGAAACCCATCTAATAATAATTAATCATTTCTCTTTTGGGAAAAATTCATTTTGATCCTTAATTTTTAAAAATTGATAATTTTTTAAGTATCTTTAAGATAATATATTAAACATCCCTAAATTTATAAAAAATTCATCATTTTAGTCCCTAAAAGTTAGTCAATCATTGGTCAAATTGACGATAAGAAGGTTAAAACGGTAATATTGCATTAAAATTTCAAAAAAATTTCATTTTGATCCCTAATTTTTTAGAAATTGATAATTTTTTAAATATCTTTAATATAATATATCAAACATCCCTAAATTTGTTAAAAATTTATCATTTTAGTCCTACTAATCAGTTTTTTAACAGTTAACATTAACAAAAAGATACAAAAAGACCAAACTACCCCTACTTTGTTGGAAATACCTTTTTACCCCTGATGCGTTAAAATATAAGATATTTGAAATGACCATTCTATCATTCCATATAAAAACAAATTAGAATTAAAAAGACCAAAATGTCTTTATAATTTTTTGTTAATTATTTTTGGATGTTGCATGTCGAGTGAATGAATTATTTGTTGCATCACATTTGATAGGTTTTGATGGGTAAGGAAAATACATTTTTTCCCTTAACAGATAAAACCAAAATAATAACAATTTAATATTAATTTGTTTTATGGTAACAACAATAACAAGAAAATGAGTTTAAAATGGGATGTTATTGCTTGTTGATGGCTGTAATTTTGTTGTCCAAATATTTCAATTTTCTTCTCCAATTTGTTTGTCCATTTTTTGATTTCCCAATTTTTGTGCTCCAATTTTTTACCTCAAATATTCTTCTTAAATATCATCAACCCATAGTGGTACAAAATATTCAAATATGGCTTCAATTTTTTATCTTTAATATTCTTCTCAAATATCTCAATTTTTCTATACTACATACATATTACCTTGAGAAATTTTAATATAAGATTACTATTTTAACCTTCTCACTGTCAATTTGACCAATGGTTGACTAACGATCAGGACTAAAATGATGAATTTTTTATAAATTTAGGGATGTTTGGTATATTATCTTAAAGATATTTAAAAAATTATCAATTTATAAAAAATTAGGGATCAAAATGAAATTTTTTAGAAATTTTAATGCAAGATTACCATTTTAACCTTCTTACCGTCAAGTTGACCAACGGTTGACTAACAGTAGGAACTAAAATAATAATTTTTTTATAACTTTAGGGATATTTGATATATTATTTTAAAGATATTTTAAAAATCGTCAATTTCTAAAAAATTAGGGATCAAAATAAATTTTTTCCTTCTCTTTAATTCATATTCTTAAAAATTCTACAGGGCTGACCTATTTGATGTTTCCCATCATGGATTAAAAAATTAGCAAGAAATGGGATTTTACATCAACACAACAGCCGAGACCCATGGTGTCAAATTTCAAATTTGAGGGGCTTAAATGGCTAAAGTTTTTCGAAAAACACTCACACTCTCTCCCTTTTGATAATTAGAAATGTGAGTGTAACTCAGCGCGTGAACCTTAAAAAAAGGGAACGTTGGGGAGAATGGACCAAACATAAAGAAAAAAGTCCAAAAATCATGCTTCATCCACCCATCAGCCCACCATCGTTTCCATACATTCCTTATCATACTTTTATATGTGTTCTTCTACTGTAATACTCAGAGGAGTGTTTGAGTTGAGTTATTGCGCTGGGTATCAAAGTAAAGGAGGGATAGAAGCGAATCAAAGGACTGGTTAAAGCCAGAGGAGAGGGTTGAGATTTGAGTTGAGTTATTGAGCTGCCCGATTATAGAAACCTCATTTAATGACCTTTTTGAAAATGATGGATATTAATAAAGTACAGTATTGATAACTTTTTAAAAAATTTCAGTTTTTCATGAAAAGAGGAAACCTCATCTAGCGTGTCAATTTTAGGGAAGCCGAGCGACTCGAGGCGATGAGCGACACATGGGCTCAGGGGTCCACACTCTTTCCTTCCCGTGAGATTCAATTTTTTAAAATGAATAGTTTACTAAGCTATTTTTTTTTTTTTTGAATACATGAATTGTAACTGGGACAGACTCAGGAGACATCCGGGACCAACCGAGATAGGACATTAGTGGCACGGTCCGGAAGACTACTCCCAATTGGGAGACCACTACCCACATGGAGGTGGGAGGGAAGACCCACACTAGGGTGGGACAGCTATCCACACAATTGATGGGGACTAAATACTATTATATATTATTATTATTATTATTATTATTATTATTATTATATAGATTATTATATTATTAAATAGTATACATATAGGGGTGTCGAACCCTACCCCCTTACAAAGGGAGACAGGGCTGGTTGCTGACGCTATCACTGCACCAGCAGCCAGTTGACGTTTACTAAGCTATTAATTGCACATAAATCTTGTTATGATTATTTTGTTTTTTTTTAAGGTGGATGATGAGTAATCAGTCACGAGGCGCAGGGCATACGTACAATTAGTATCAAAATGTTGCATCTGCCTTTTATTTTTGAAAGTGTTGCCTATTCCTTTTAGTACACTAGTTTCTATTTGACATGTCCTTTCGCCGCCATTTGACGTGGACTATCTTAATTTTTTCTCAATGATAGTTTTACCCTCAACCTTGAACATTGTGTGGTGTTCACTCTGTCTTGCACCTTTTATTTCATCAATCACTTTTTTTTTTTTAAACACATCAGCCATATTTATGACCTAAAAAAAACTACACAATCATAACATTTAGCCATATTTATT
Organism: Litchi chinensis; assembly: GCA_019925255.1. Lineage (NCBI taxonomy): Eukaryota > Viridiplantae > Streptophyta > Magnoliopsida > Sapindales > Sapindaceae > Litchi > Litchi chinensis. The sequence goes on from CM034469.1 coordinate 8,353,045, forward strand.
AAATGGAGTTGTTGTAGGGAATGTAATGTATTATTTTTAGTGGGTCCACTTTTATCTTTCTTTCGCATTACAACATTTCAGTTAACACGGTTACACCTACTCAAAGTGACCTGCAAGACCTTAATGAAAAAGAAAGATGCATCAGGAATGAATTAAAAGAACGATAATACACTATTAGTTAACAAAATCACAATATTTCAGCGTACTTTACTTATATATTGTTATGCCTATTTTTTCGTATTATCTAAGTGGGCCGGTATGAACCATATATATTTGAACAGGAGCGAAGGCCCAGAAGGCCCAAGATTGGGACCAACAGTCACAGATTCAGCTCGTGAGGCCGTTCGGGTCGCAAGCCCGCAACAGCTCCCAGACCTCCCAGGCATGCCTCCTGCCGGCGTCGTTAACTCATAGAGCTCGCGAGGCTGCTCAGGTCGCGAGCTCGCAGGAACCTCCAGACCGTCTAACCTCCTCTCCTGGCCACGTCAACACCTCTCCAGTGCGCACTACCTGGCTGACTAGAGAGCTTACTCAAGAGATATCATGTGTAGCAAGTCAACAAAATCACCCACTCCCATGATTTCTTGCCAGTGACTGTTTACGCCATTACCCAGACGCAATTAATGCGACGGCTCTGCACTTAATGAAGAGAGGACTTCTCCAGAAGCATTAAATGCAGACGTGTGCATGTAAGAAGGAATGATGGTTTCGCATTTAAGACAGCATGGCTGTGTCAGGATTAGTTGAAATAATCATCACCTGTACTTTATTTTGATATTTTTTATTGCTTTCTTTGTATCTCTCCCCTCCATATATAAACAGGGGAAACCTTTACTGTAGAGACAAACTGAAAATACTAGAGAATTGTCACTCTGCTGAATTTTGACCTCAGAGTGGCCGTGGACGTAGGCGCAGCCGCCGAACCATTTAAAAATCCTGGCGTGTTGCATCCTTCCTCCTCTCATCTCCATTGCCTATCTGACTGTATTCAATCACCTGCCATAACCGACATTCCCTCGCCTTAATTAAGCTCCACCAACCTCAAACTTCATTTACTTCGTATTTATCGTACACCCGTTACCATTATCACCCCTTTAATTACCTTGTTCGCAGTCTGGGCCCCAGAATCCCTGGGTTGACCGTTTCCGAACGTCAACATTTTTTGACGCTAGAAGGAGGGCCCAACAGTGACCTGGTAATCTCTGGCCAGTTCATTATTCTATATTTGCTCACGTTTGTTCACTATGGCCAGAATTAAGACCACGAGGAATGTCGGAGTGGCAGATGAGCAACCTGAAGTTCGAGAAGACCAGCAGAGCGCCTCACCTTCTAGAGACGAGGTCGCTCAGGAATGGCAGCAGCGCCAGCGAGCTCTGGAAGATACAGTAAGGGAGTTAACAGCGACGGTCAGGGCGTTGGTAGAAGTCCAAGCCCATACTATGCAAGGGCGGGTGGAGGCCGCACCGCCAGGGAGAGCTCGCCGTCAGCCTTCAGAAGAGATCCCAACTCCAGAGGGAATAGCTACTAGGGACAGGTCGCTGACTGAAGGATCAGCTCGCTCCTCAAATCTAAACCCAAGGAGAGCCAGGAGACGGAACTAGGAGCAAGAAATCTCACCTTGCCCCAATGATAATGGGATAAGGGTGAACTCCGAGGGCGATCGGCAAGCGGAAGGAATCAGAGGCAAGAACGAGCTCGTGAACCCCGTGCGGGTCATGAACCCGAGCCGCGAGGGGCTCCCAAGCATGTAGGAGCCCCCAGAGAGGAAAACAGATCGCGGGATCGTCCCTTGGGGGAGCAGGAGAGCACAAGTGAATGGAACCCCAGTCGACGATCTCTAACTCAAAATGGTAGAGGAATTACTGCAGAGGGTCTGATAGCTGGAGGCACGACTTGGAGGCTAAAACAGGGAAGAGCAAGAGGATCGCAGAGTACCCTTCACCTAGGAGATCGAGACAGTGCCCCTGCCGGCGAAGTTTAAACTCCCCAACATCCCCCCATACAACGACAAGACGGATCCTTACGACCATCTGGACGTCTTCAATGTGCAGATGGATCTCCAGACGGACGACCCATTGGTGAAGTGTCGGGTGTTCCCAGTTACTCTAGGGGATGCTCCGCGAGCATGGTTCAAAGGCCTTCCAGCCCGCAGCGTCAGGAGCTGAAGTGAATGTCAGAAGAAGTTCCTAGACCAATATAAAGCCTTGAGGAAGCAGCTCGCGCCCACCTGTCACCTCGCCACCATCTTCCAGAGGCAAAACGAGTCTCTGAAAGATTACATCACTCGATTCAGAGAGGAGGTGAGTAATGTGGAAACCTCCTCAGACGAGAGTATTCTGACATCCATTTCTGCAGGGCTCAGGAAGGACGGGAAATTATATGAAAGCATCTATAAGTCCCCGGTGAAGGACCTAGGAGAGTTCTATGAAAGGGCAGTCAAGGAGATCAGATGGGAGGAAGCCTTTAGAGCCAAGAAGCCTAGCAGTCACCGAGGTGAAGCAAGCAGTTCCCACTGTGAGAAGAGGAAGAGCCACGACGGGGACAAGCCGGGGAGCCGAGACATCAATCGGCCCATGTGGTGGCAAAACGAGTTAAACCTGGGCCAAGGAGAGAGCGACCTCGGCATCAAGGTCGATATGAAAGCTATAGCATGCTATCTGACAGGCAGGATAGAATCTTCGCCACGGAAAGGAACAGGGAGAATTTCGGGAAACCACCCCCGACAAGAATGCCCAACCGACGTCGGGACCCGAAGAAGTACTGTGCCTACCATAACGAGAACGGGCACAATACGTCAAACTGTTGGCAATTAAAAGATGTCATCGAAGAGTTGATAAGGCGAGGCCGCCTAGGAGAGTATGTTGTGCAGCCCGTGGGGAGACGACCTCAATATCAACGACCTCGGGACCAAGACCAGCAGCCCGAGCAACAGCAGCCTCAGCGAGCTTCGGAACCCGAGCGCGAGCCCGTGGTAAGGACGATTTTTTCTATTCATAGTGGGCCTCATGTGGCAGGTACTTCAAACAGGTCGCATTGGAAGTACGTCAGGGAGGCCAACCATACCCTGCTGGCAGAATACAGAGGGGCTGAGGGGCCCACCAAAAAGGCCAAGGTGTCCTTGGATAGCATCGTGTTCATAGAAGAGGACGCGAAAGGAGTGCACTAGCCCCATAATGATGCCATTGTAATCCGGGCCCAAATCAGTAATGTCGAAGTGCGAAGAATAATGATCGACACTGACAGCTCGGTCAATGTCATGTACAAGAACTGCTATGATCAACTGGGGTTGGAAGCTGAGCAGTTGATGCCTTCACCGGAACCCCTTTACGGCTTCACAGGAGATGCAATAATACCGATGGGCCAGATCAGACTGCCTCTCACCCTTGGAGAGTCGGGCCGACAAGCCACAGCCCTTACTGACTTCCTAATCATCAACAACCCGTCGGCATACAACGTGGTCCTGGGACGACCTTCGATGAACGAGCTGGATATGGTCACTTCCACCAGGACACTGACAGTTAAATTCCCCACTCCCAACGGGGTAGGCTGTGCTAGAGGAGAACAGCAGCTGGCCAGGCAATGTTATGAAGACGCAGTGAAGATGGAGGTCCGAGGGAGGAAGGTAAATGTGGTCTCAGGTGGCCAACCTCATGCAAGCTCTGAAGCCGGGATGAGCACCGACCTCGACCCTCGCGAGGTGGACGCGGATATGGCCACGGGACCTATTGAAGAGCTAGAAGACGTGCAGGTCAACGAAGTAGATCCGGAGAGATGTGTGAAAGTGGGTAGAGACCTGCTACCGGAAGTGAAAACTGAACTCGCTGAATTTCTAAAGAGAAACCTCGATGTCTTCGCCTGGAATCACGAAGACATGGTGGCGATAGATCCTGGTGTTATGTGCCACAGACTGAATATAGATCCCCAGCACAGACCAGTCTGCCAGAAGAGGAGGCCGATGACCCCGGAACGCTATGCAGCCCTGAGGGAAGAGGTCGAGAAGCTGCTGGCGAACAGGTTCATCAGGGAGGCACGTTATCTTATTTGGGTTGCAAATCCGATCCTCGTGAAGAAGAAGAACGGGAAGTGGAGGACGTGCATTGACTTCACCGACCTAAACAAGGCTTGCCCAAAAGACAGCTTCCCATTGCCCAGGATTGATCAACTGGTAGATGTGACGATAGGGCACCAACTCTTGAGTTTCATGGACGCTTACTCAGGATACAACCAAATTCCCATGAACTCGAAGGACGAGGAACACACCTCTTTTGTCACTGATAGAGGGCTGTATTGCTACAGGGTGATGTCCTTCGGACTGAAGAATGCAGGGGCGACCTATCAGCGACTGGTCAACACCATGTTCCAAGAGCAAATTGGGAAGACCATGGAGGTGTATGTAGATGACATGTTAGTAAAGTCCCAGAGAGCAGCAGATCATGTCCGTGACCTGGATGAGACATTCAGAGTCCTCAAGAATTATCGGATGAAATTAAACCCCCTGAAGTGTGCCTTTGAGGTAGCATCTGGTAAGTTCCTGGGGTTTATGGTGAATAACAGGGGAATAGAGGCCAATCCGGAGAAAATCAGGGCTCTTGTGGAGATGAGGTCCCCCTCCAGAATCAAGGACGTACAGAGCCTCAACGGCCAGGTCGTGGCTCTCAGCCGGTTCATCTCGAAGGCTACTGACAAGTGCATGCCTTTCTTCGAGGCAATAAAGAAAGCCAAGAACTTCGAATAGACTGAGCATTGCGAAGAGGCATTATAGAAGCTGAAGGAATATATGGGCCAGGCTCCCCTCCTGTTCAAGCCAAAGGATGGGGAGAAGTTATTCTTATACTTGAGTGTATCTGAACATGCTCTGAGTGCAGCATTGGTAAGAGAGGAAGAGAAGATGCAGCTGCCTGTATACTACATCAGTAAAAGGCTGGTTGATGCGGAGACCCGATATTCACAAATGGAGAAGCTCGCATACTGCCTGGTGACCGCCTCGAGGAAGCTGCGTCCTTACTTCCAAGCCCATCAGATAGAGGTCCTCACGTAGTACCCTCTCAGAAAAGTCCTCCAGAAAGCAGATACTTCAGGCAGGCTCCTCAAGTGGGCCGTCGAGCTCGCCCAGTTCGACATAGAGTACAGGCCTAGGACGGTAGTCAAGACCCAAGCACTTCAGACTTGGGAGCTTTATGTGGATTGATCCTCTAACGAGCACGGATCAGGAGCAGGAGTAATGCTAATCAGCCCCGAAGGTCACAAGATCCTGAGTGCCTTAAGATTCGGATTCCGGGCGACCAACAATGAGGCCGAGTATGAGGCGTTGCTTGCCGGACTCCGCCTAGCGAGGGAAGTGCGAGCTGAGCAGGTAAAGGTCTTCAGTGACTCTCAACTTGTTGTTTACCATGTTAGGGGAGGGTACCAGACCAAGGGACAGAAGATGTCAGAGTACCTCAAAAAGGCTAAGGAGTTGCTGGGGGCTTTCAAGGGGTTTGAAGTGAATCAGATCCCCAGGGCTCAGAACTCTAATGCAGATGCCCTGGCTCGCTTAGCGACCTCCCAGGATGCTGATCTCCTGGAGTCTATCCTTGTGGAATTTCTGCCAATACCAAGCATCGAGAACAAAGAGGTAACGATGTTCATGCAGGTCCGGCCTAGCTCCTGGATGAACTCGTTATTAGGCTACCTGCAGGAAGGAAAGCTACCAGAGGATAAGTTAGAAGCTCGCCGATTACAAGCTAGAGCAGCCCGATACTGTATTTATGATGACAAGCTGTACAAGAAGGGATTCTCAACCCCGTTGCTGCGATGTATAGATGATGAGGACTGTGAGATCGTGTTGAGGGATATACATGCGGGTCACTGTGGGAACCATGCAGGAGCCTTATCCTTAGCTCAGAAAGCCCTCAGACAGGGGTTCTATTGGCCGACTATGAAGCAAGACGCCATTGATCTGGTGAAGAAGTGTGATAAGTGCCAGAGGTTTGCCAAAGTCCCCCGAGCTCCACCAACTTACCTTCAGCAGATGGTGAGTCCATGACCTTTCGCAATCTAAGGAATGGATCCCATCGGACCCTTGCCCACAGCTCGAGGAAATTGTAAGCATGCCATGGTCGCAGTGGATTACTTCACCAAATGGGCTGAAGTTAAGGAGCTAGCAGAGATCTCCACACGAAGATAGAGAAGTTTGTATGGGACAACATCATCTGCAGGTTCGGAATCCCCCAGCAGCTCGTGACAGACAATGGGACTCAATTTACCAGCGAGCAATTCATAGATTTCTGCTACGAACTCGGAATCGTGAAAAGCTTCTCAGCTGTAGACCACCCTCAGGCCAACGGTCAGGTCGAGGCTGTGAACAAGATCATCAAGTAGACTTTGAAGACCAAGTTAGAAGCAAGAAAGGGGGCTTGGGTGGACGAGTTGTAGAAAGTCCTTTGGGCATATAGGACCATAGCTCGAAGCTTAACAGGTGAAACCCCATTCTCCATGGTCTATGGAACGGAGGCCATGATCCCAGCAGAATTTGAAGTCACCAGCCAGCGAAGGGCCTCATTCCGACCTGAGGACAATGACCAACTGCTCGCTGTCAATCTAGACCTAATCGAGGAAGCAAGGGAAGCAGCTCGCATGAGGGTATCAGTATACCAACAGAGGGTTGCCAGGTATTATAACAAGAAAGTGCGAGCTCGAAGCTACAAGGCAGGGGACCTCGTTCTCAGATTAGTCCTCCCCGAAGCTCGCAGGGCAAGTGATGGAGCACTTGAACCTAATTGGAAGGGACCGTACCTCGTCAAGCAGAGTTTGAACAATGGAGTCTATCACTTAGCCAACATGGATGGATCAGAATTACTCCGAGCCTGGAACGCTGAGCACCTGCGGCCCTACTACATATGACTGTCAGCTTGTTTTAACTTCGTATTTGATTTCCTTTAATGACCGTCTGTAAAAATGTTTTCACTTGCTTTCTGTTGTATATGTCACATTTGATGCAGAAAGCATACTGGCTGAACCAGCTAATGTACATGATTAAAAAACAAAGCTAATGAAACTTCTTTTTTCTCAAGAAAATGAGCTGCAGTCTATTGTCATACATGTATTTCTTTGAAGATATCTATGCGGACGTCCAAGGAATCGCTTGTGACCAAAATACTTGCACAAAGTGCTCGCCAAAATTACATACAGATTAGCTGGCAAAGAAATGACTATAGTTCTCAGCCGAGGGTCCCTTATTAGTCAACGCCGAGCTTACTTATGTTATCTTCAAAAGGAAAGTTCATGTCAGTAAGTGTTAAGCTCATTTTTCAGCTCGCAGCTGCTATTTCCTACGACCTACGAACTATCTGCAAGTCTTGTAAGGGTACGATCATAGTAGATACTCCTCGCGACGCCCTTCCTGCCCGCGAGCGGCTCATCGCCATACTTCGCTTTGGCCATCCTAGACCGACCTCGCGGCCCGTGAGCCCTCTTATAAGTTCAAAGGGCCGCTTACTAGCTAATCAGCCGTGAACTTGCGAAACATTACCCCGCGACCTCGCGGGAGGGGGTAAGGCCACACCTCTCAAATACAAAGGTGCCCGCGAACTCACGAAACATTGCCCCGAGACCTCGCGGGAGGGGGTAAGGCCACGCCTTTCAAATATAAAGGTGCCCGCGAACTCGCGTAAAGAATCACCCGCGATGGGGGCTCACCCTTAAACTGCAAGTACTGCCACAGGCTGGAATCTCAAAGTTGGGGAAAATGCCACTCTTGAACACACTCAACGTCAGTGCCACGTATGGGTTAAGGGAAATCTGAGCACCCTGCTGACTGTAAGTTAATGCCTACTCTTTAAGGGTTGCCCAACTACGTTACTTGCATGATCAGGTACTTCGCTCGATTGAGCCATCTGTAAATTCAAACTCTTGCAAACTAACATATTGTTATTATCATAACTGATTACAGTTAGCGAGCTCGTAAGTTAACACGATTTTCACGATTGTGATTTACTTAGCAAGTTTCAACGTACTTATTATGATGTGCCTATTACTTAAACCCGTTAATTATTCATCATATAAGCGAGTCATGCATAACTACACGTTCCATACTTAGATAAAATATTGAAATCTGTAGGAAATCGAATACTGTAATTTCGAGCCATAAGCTCGCTATTCAAATTTCAACAAAATGAAAATAATGATAATAACAACAAGGAACAAAACAAGTGAATGAAGCTGGAGTGCTCTAGGCACCAGCTGGTGCATCTGATGGAGCAGGAGATCAACGGGGGCTTCTGCTGGGGGCTCCGACACGGGGACCTGCTCAGGAGCTGGGAGATCAAGAAAGGCTTCTACTGGGAGCTCGGGCACTGGAAGATCGTCAGAAGCTGAAGGTCCCTCGAGGATTTGTTCTGGTGGAGGGACTGGGACAGCAGATGGATCAACTGGAGGAGCAAAAGCTGTCTCAACCTGTTGCATGCTCTGAGCACTAGCAGCATGCTCCATGAACTCTTGGATCGTTTCGACTCCGATTAGCCCAAAAAATGAGTAGTCCAAGTCCGGGTAGCGCTCTCACATGCTGAACAAGAAAGCCCTCTCGATCTCTTCGCCTACCCTGTCCCGCTCCTGAGCTAGCTGGGTCTCAATGCCCGCCTCAGTCTGAGCCAGCTCCCCCTCTACCCCGGCCAGCTTCTCCTCGACCCCCGCGAGCTTCTCTTTGGTTGAAGCTAAGTCCTGCTGTTGCTGTTTTATTTTACTCTCAGCAACCTTTACTTTTTTCTATGCAGCACTTAGCTCGTCCTTCACCTATTTCAGCTCGTTGTGGGCCTTACTTACTTCAGAGGTAGCAGCTTCCCTGCGAGCAGTTTCTTGTGACAGGGTTGTGTTAGCATCTTGAAGCTTGGCCTTAAGCTCTGCGTTGTCCTTCTGGAGGAGGCTGATTTCTTCCTGCACTACTTTCCTCTCCTCCTCGAACTGCACCTTGGATGCCCTAAAGGTCTCTTTCTCCCCAAGCTGATCATCTACCTCCCTCATCAACTTCACCGTCGCCATGCCCAACTGAAAGAGTAAAAAGTTGTTAAAATTTGAACAAAGAAATATCAAAGTATAGAGGGGTTTGAGCCTTACCAGCGCCGCTTGACGAGCTGCAAAAGTCACAAGGTTCTGGCTTGAGAGCTCAAGTTTCTGCAACTCCGGATCGTGCTTCCCCATTACCCCGGGCACGAGCTCCACGAAGCTGTTGAAATACTCCATCTCCTTTGTTGCGTCAGGGTACAGCTTAGAGTCTCCCTGCGACTCCCCTACAGGCCCCGCAGGTCGTACAGGTGCCTCAATGCCCGGCTCCCTGCCAATAACGACTGCCCCGGGCTTGCGGACCTCAATGACACCCTTCTTCTTTGGGGCTGAGGGCTCAGCTATGGCTTTCCCTTTCTTCTTCCTAACAAGGGCCTCAGTCTCCTGCTCCACAGGTGAACCCCCTCAACCGAGACCTCAGCCCTCTTTGCTGAGGAAGGACTTTGCCCTTCAAATGGGGCGGCCCGCTTTTAAGGAGTAGCAGTTGACCTGGCCTGAGGAGGAGCAGCTATAGCGGGCTGAGAAGGCTCTCTTTATGAGCGATCTGAAGAGGTGACATCCACTTCCATGACCACGGGTGCCTTGGCAGGAGGAACCGACCTGAGAGGGGGAATGGACATCGCGAGCCTTCGCATGTTGTCAGAAGGTGTGGTGGTAGATGTGTTCGGGCTCGAGGTCCTTTGTGGCAGAGGCCGCGGATCCGACTCGGACTGTTTAAGAGGAGCAAAGACAGAGCAAACTTTGCAACTTTGTCCTCGTATCCCCAAGTGCTGGATTATGTTCAAAAGGGGACTTGTGGCAAATGGCGCGAGGCCCCGTTCTACCAACTCGCTGTTAGAAGGAAGATAATTGTCGTTTGGCCTCTTGGCCGCCGCGTAAGCGTCCAAGATAGCGAACTCGTCCTCTCTGAGTTTGTACCTAGGAGCAGCGATGCCTGCAAAGCAAAAGCGAGCTCGTAAAAAAAAAAAAAAAAAAAACTATGATCCTAAGGGCTGTATCACTGCTTCTGTAAGCTACAAGTCTCTAACTACCAGGCTCCAGCACGAAGCTTCTATTGTGCAGACCTCCAAGTGAAGTACACGTGACCAGGATCCATTGAGACTTGTACTCCCCCACATTAGACTTGGTGCAGTCCTGGGATAAATATCCCCTGTGTGGCGAAGCCTAACGAGGCATGACGTAGTAAAGCCCTTCATTCCCAGAGATCCCTTTGAAGCTGAAAACGCTGCGGAGGATGCGAGGTGTAGGGGGCCGAGCCCGTGCTTGATGAATGCCGCTGCTAAAGTGGTTAGGTAGGCGTACGAGTCCGAGGTCAGTTGGAATGGGGTGAGCTTCAGGTCATTCAGAAGGTTCTTAAGATAGTTGGGGACTGGGAACCTGAATCCGAGCTCTATATGCCCGTGACTGATCGCCACAAAGCCCGCGGGAGGATAAGCAGCTCGATCGCTAGCCTTGGGGACGTTGGCTCGGCACCCCAAGGGGAAGCTGAATTCTCGAGCCCAAGCCTCCAGCATTGATAGGGTAACGCTCGAAGGTGTATGAGTGAAAGGATGTCGGTCCTCCCTCTCAGCGACCTCCTCCCTTCCAACGACCTCCCCTATAGGCCCGCCAGCTCTTGAGGTCGTAGCCTCAGCTTCACTAGTCTGGCGTCCTGCCTACCTTCTAGAAGTAGAAGCCCTGCCCCGACCAGTACGTGAGCGACCTGACATCTACAACACAGAAGGAACGATGTCAGAACGTTTACAGCATGCTGAGCCTAGCAATCTACAGAAAAGAGTTCCTAGAGCTATTATCCTATGCGTCAAGTCGCACACTTGGCCATCAAAGGCAATGAAGGCCCAGGAACATGGGCTTGTCAGGTACTATGTCTTCCTAAATGTTTTTGTTACTAACCCTATATCTACAGGTGCCCTACCAGGCAATATAGGGACATTCCCATTAAAAATCTTAAGGAACAACAACAAATAACCAAAATGTGGGACGCTCAGGCTGACAGCTAGGTCGTCCCTAGTGAACACAAGTACCCAAACCACAGGCACGATAAATCCCTAAAAACAAGGCAGGCACACAGAGACTCACAGATATGATACGAGAGCAGAAGCTAATGCTATAAACCAGAAGCGAATCCTCAAGAAACATAAAAAAGCAAAGTCAGAAAAAAATTACCTTGTTCGAGTTGTAAACGACTTGCTGAAAATGGCAGATGATTCCTGAAGCAACGGAGTCTGAAGAAGTTGTCTAATGGTGAAAGAGGAGCAGAAGAAGCAGAGAAGAAAAATGGTGAGAAGAGGGGTACTGATGTCGTATTAGAAAAGCCAAAAAGGGGAATCGGGAAAGACCTTTGAGTTATATAGGCCAGGACATCCATCCCCAGTCGTCCGATCTAACATAAAGACATAACCGTCAAGAATCCAACGGCCCAACACCAATCTCGATCATGTGCCATCATGCATGTCAGTTACAAGACATGCGCATTAAATGCGTACGGTCCCGAGGCACGTTTGTGGCTCCAACGCCTGTATGAATGCCACGTGTCAACGGTTACAGTACAGAAGTAAAAACGACGCCGAGAAGCTCGCAAATGGGCGTCAATCATGTGTTTGAGTCAGCTTCCAGTCCGCAGAACGCACAGAGAGTTGAGGGGCTTGATGTTATGCCCATTTTCTTGTATTGCCTAAGTGGGCCGGTATGAACTATATATATTTGAACAGGAGCGAAGGCCCAGAAGGCCCAAGATTGGGACCAGCAGTCGCAGATTCAGCTCGTGAGACCGTTCGGGTCGCAAGCCCGCAACAGCTCCCAGACCTCCCAGGCATGCCTCCTGCCCGCGTCGTTAGCTCGTAGAGCTCGCGAGGCCGCCTAAGTCGCGAGCTCGTAGGAACCTCCAGACCGCCTAACCTCCTCTCCTGGCCACGTCAACACCTCTCCAGTGCGCACTACCTGGCTGACTAGAGAGCTTACTCAGGAGATATCATGTGTAGCAAGTCAACAAAGTCACCCACTCCCATGATTTCCCGCCAGAGACTGTTTACGCCATTACCCAGACACATTTAATGCGACGGCTCTGCACTTAATGAAGAGATGACTTCTCCAGAAGCATTAAATGCAGACGTGTGCATGTAAGAAAGAATGATGGTTTCACATTTAAGACAGCATGACTGTGTCAAGATTAGTTGAAATAATCATCACCTGTACTTTATTTTGACATTTTTTATTGCTTTCTTTGTATCTTCCCCCCCCCCCCCCCCCCCCTCCATATAGAAACAGGGGAGACATTTACTGTAGAGACAAGCTAAAAATACTAGAGAACTGTCACTCTACCAGATTTTGACCTCAGAGTGGCCATGAACGTAGGCGCAGCCGCCGAACCACGTAAAAATCCTTATGTGTTACATCCTTCCTCCTCTCATCTCCATTGCCTATCTGACTGTATTCAATCACCTGCCATAACCGACATTCCCTCGCCTTAATTAAGCTCCACCAACCTCAAACTTCATTTACTTCGCATTTATCGTACACCCGTTACCATTATCACCCCTTTAATTACCTTGTTCGCAGTCTGGACCCCAAAATCTCTGGGTTGACCGTTTCCGAACGTCAACATATATAAAATCTAAATTCTTTTGATTAATCTCTTAAATAGCTATAAATGATTTTATAATAATTAAGTACCTTTTAATTAATTAAGATTACCCAATAAAATTAACTTTTAGATTCATTATAATATTCTTCAATAACAACCTTTAGAATTAATCGAATGATTATTATTGAAGAATTTTATGGAGCAATCTTATCCATTTAGATAAGATAGTCAAACTTATTATATATAGAGAACCAAAATTCTTTGACTAATCACTTATATAGTCATAAATGATTTTATAATAATTAAATATCATTTAATTAATGGCTAATTTGTTATAAAATATCTTTAAATAAAATGAAGATCTTTTTAAATTGTGACAACTATGAAAATTATAATTGATAATTTAATTAAATCTTCGATATGTGTGAATTTATGTTACGTTGATTATAGTTAAAATTAATACATCAAATGAAAGAGGTGGAAGCTACACCTTGAAGACCTCTTCCATTCTCTAGCTTGAAATTCAAGCTACATGCAAGATTTTATAATTCCTACCGACATGTACACCTACTAGTCTACTGCTAAATTAATTATCTGCATACAAACAAATAACTTATTAGTTGATACTTGATACAAATACTTCAAAAAGAAAAGAAAAAAAATGAAAAAAAAAAAGCAATAGCTTAATAATTAAATAGAAAGTACATAAAATTAAAAAATGTATTTTAAAATTATAAAAACCTTCAGGAATTAGGAGAGTTAACATCTCTAAATTGAACTAGGATATTTTACGTACGAGAAAGTCGAGAATTAAATAAATTTATTAATACTAAATTTCATCGTCAAAACTATAATCATAAAATGAAAAAAATAGTTAATAAAAATTCTGAGGCCTTCAATTTTGGTTATGTCTTACCTAGAATTTTAAGTACAATAAAAAGGAGAAATCCGTGGATCTCATACTAAAGCTTTATATACAAAGGAAGGATAGATTTGGTGAGATCGTGATGCGTAGTTATAATGTTTAACCCAGAATCAGTGCTTGACTTTTTAATCAAATAAAAATATAAAATAGGATTTTAGGTCATAAGATTGGAATCCAAACCTTGGAAAATGAGATTTTCAGAGTTCTAGCAATGTATGTCAAGTTTAGTAAAAAAATATGAGAAACTTTGAAATAATCAAGTGAGGATCGAAGATGGTAAGGGTGCATTTATTGCATGGGATTAGATTAGATTGAATTGAATTATTTTTTAGAAATAAAATTTTATTGAATAGGATAGGACTGTACTTAACTAAATTAATATTATGATGTGTTTGATGTTATTAGGATTGGATTACTAATAAAATATATTAAATTAATTTTAAATCCAATAAATATGTAAAATATAAATTATTTATAAAATAAATAAATATATGAAAAAAAAAAAAAGAATGGATATAAGAGTCGATTAATAAGTTTCTCCATTTTGGATGAGGCTAATTTATCCATTTTAATGAGATAAAAAGGGAGATGAGATTAAATTTTGTTCAAATATCACCCTACGAATATGACATTGGATAAAAATTTATTCAATCTCATTTTGTGTTGACCGACAAACAGGTCGTGAAGTAAACAAATGAAAAAATATATATTTTCTTTCATTTGACTTTCAGGCTTTTTATACTATTTTTAATTAGTAAGACCTGAACATAAAATTGAAATTATTTTTGTAAGTTTTTGATTAAATACTTTTCTTTCAGATTCATTTATTAGTATAATTAATATCTTAATTTATATTTAATTTTTTAGATGATAAGCAGTGGGAAGTACGAAAGTGCTGAACACCGTGTAAGAACCACGAGCACACATCAATAAACCCCACTCCTCGCCATTAGGGGTGGCAATCCGGATTGTCGGGTTGGATTGGACATGACTCGAATCCAACCCGATAATTTTTGACACAATTCGAACACGATCCGATAAGGAAACGGGTTGAACCCTCTCAACCCGAACCCGACACGGTTACTAACGGGTCAACCCGTTAATGACCCGTTTAATCGATATGTTAATGACTTGTTTAACCGACACAAATAATAATCCGTTTAATCGATCCGTTTATGACCCATTTAATGATAGTTAATACATTTAAATTTTAATATAAATATAATAAAAACAAAATTAAAATAAAGATACATAAGACCTAAAAAATATTATCATCCACAAATACAATCTAAACCATAAAAATACAAATGTTTACAAAGATGATTATAAAAATATCTTTGCAAATATAGTCCTTCATATTAAAAAAAAAAAAAAACAACATAAATTTTTTTTTATGTAGTCTTTTATAATAGAAAAACAACATCAAACGTTGATTACATCCGCCAAACTAAACTTGTCAAAGATAATAATTAAAAGTTAACTAATTAAGAAATTATACATTTATACATGAAAAAAATAGTTTAACAAATATTTTATCAAAACCAATAAAATTTTACTACTACATGACAATTTGTGATGAGATAAAGTGTAGAGATGAAGTTTGGAGACTTATGTTTAGGTTAGGGTTTGAACTTTGAAGGGTATATATATCTACCACTAAAATTACATGACTACCCCTCTAAAATAAAATTATTTTTTTACCCTTATTTAACGGGTCAACCCGTTACCCGTTAAATAGAACCCGAACCCGACACGATAATTAAACGGGTTAGACGGGTTGACCCGTTTATTTACCCAACCCGTTAATACTCAACTCTAACCGTAATAATCGTGTTGGTTTCGTGTCGATCCGTCGTGTCGGATTCCAAATTGCCAGCCCTACTCGCCATGCCAAAGCCAACAGAGAAAATAGAGCCACTGGGTTATTAAGACTGTCTCTAACGTTGCACCAAAATGATAAAAAACACTAATTTGATATTAAATTACAATCCAATGTGATATAAAAATTATATTAATATATGAAATTTGAGAGTAAATTAGGTGTTTATGTTACAGTTTGATATCAGATTTAGTATCAAACTGTTGTCAATACTAAATTTGGTGTTTGGGCCTCGTACATCTCTTTTTCTTTCCAAAATTTTAATAATACCTTTTTTATAATAACTATAATAATTTTTATTTCATTTATATCCTTTATCACATTTAATATATTTGAATAATTTGATTAATAATTATAAAAAAAAATTAAATTATTACAAAAAATTTATACCATTAGAAATATTTCATTGATAAATAAGTATAATATTGAATATGTTTTAATACACCTTTAAGTTTTTAATATATATTATAAATAATATATTAATATAAAATGAATTACATACCGTGGTTTTATATGAAAGAGAACCCCATTAAAGATGATGTATAAATAATTCATTAACAACTAAAACCTTTTAAAAAGATTATATAATATGAAAATTCAATGAAAAATCAGTATACCATTTAGTGTATTAATAGCTCTCATGGCCTCTTTGGGCTTTGTGAATAGTACAAAACCAAATCCTCTGTGAGTTTACTTTAATGTTTGTATAATCTTGACAAATTCGATAGATTTATATTGATTGAAATGTGTTTCTGAATTATTCTCTTTCACATAATTGGTAATAAATAATGTAAAAATATCAACCCTTGATTATTTAGATACGTTGTTGATATAACCTTAATATTTGCTTGTGTTCAACCATCTTCTGTGTTATCGCGATATATAAAAACTTTGAGCTTACATAACATGACAAATTTGTTAGTCATACAATAAATTGATTATATCACCGGTGAAGAAAACTTAATTTATAAAAATATTATATATTGAAGAAATTTTATTTACCAAAATGAGTGCCATGCATAGTAGTTTCCATTGCTTATTTGGCATCATCAGGATTTTTAGAGTTTACAAATCAAAAACCTTTACAAAATCCTTGAGCATCTTTGGCAATGACAAGACTTGTAATGTTGCCAAATTTAGTAAATCGTTCTTTCAAAGATTCTTCACTAACATCTAGTTCAAAATTCAAAATTTTTGACATATAAATTATGAAATGAACGATCTAACTTTTTAATAAATTGTGTCATGTACCTACATATGCAATGCCACATTGTTAGTGTTTGAAAAAGGAAAAAATGCCAAGTGAGTAACGGCCACAAATAATAAAGCTCACATATCAAACGATTGAAATTTTATACTCACAGTGCCTGTCCCACTATGGTGACGCCATTAAGTTCTTTAATGGCTTTGTTGGCACATATTTCATTTTCATATTGTACAAATCCATATCCTTTACTTCTATCATCCTAAAAAACTGCAACTTTACAAGATGATACGCAAACAAACTTCAAAAAAATTTTATTTAATTTTTTATTGTCTATTGAATTAGTTAAATTCTACAATTACATAAATTAGAGTCAAATTAGATTTATACCATATTTCAAACTGGATAAATCAAATTAATTTTTTAATAAATCAAATAAACTTATATTGTAAACAAAATAATTACCATGACAAATAGTTTCCCTTTTCCATTTCTAGTTTTAGGATTTGATAGCGGCCACATTATCCTACTTGATTTTCCATTGATTATCTAGCTGTAAAAGAAAAATTAAGGTAAAAAGTTAGTAAATAATTAATAATTAAAAGAAAAGAAGATAGAGGTGCATATAATTTTTTTTTAATAGTTGTCAAATAAATAATACTTAATAATTGAAAAATAAAAGACAGAGATACATAGATGAGCCCCTTTTTTTTACAAATTTCAATTTAATTGCAATAGGGAAAAAAACTAATAACAAGGGTCAAGTCATGAATATCATCCTATTACAATCTATACGGATTATGCTAATATTTATTATTATTATTTAAAAAAAAAAAAGCCTTACAAATCATGCTACAGTCACACAAGACTTGGATTTTTAATTGTTTTGAATCATATTTTCAACTTAAAATTATCATACAATACTTACAGGACCATTTGTGTTAGTCAAGGCTCTTATTAAGGAAATTTTCACATTATAACTATTTACCTTTATGATTGTAATCATACATCAATACATATAATTCAGTTTAAGGTTTTACAACCTTACCCAATCATAAACCTTACCTCTTAATTGGAACCATTAGATTTGTTGTAAAGGTGATCACTGAAAACAATCCAAAAGCTTTAATTGAGGGGTAAATACAAGAAATTAACACAAGAAAATACATGGTCAAGAAGTAAATCCAACATTATAAAGAAATTAACACATACCGTCTTCAAGTCTTTTGAAATTAACAAAACCATAACATAAGGATTGTAATGTCACAATATCGTAGCAGAGGATAGTAGATTTCAATTCTCTGAACTTGAAAAGTATTTTAGTGAGTTGATTCTTAATAATGGAAGAATTAAAATCACCCACGTATAACAAATATTGAGTCAACACCCTTGAGTAGGTATTGTCGTCCAATGGCTTGGGTTGCGTGTGGTTGTTCATATTGCATGAGCACTGACTATGCAAAATATAGTGATCTAAGAAAGATGAGAATGATCTAAGAAACTTTTAGTAGATTCTTTAGAGCATATATAGGCAAAGCCAAGGGCAAAGGCAAATTTAATGATAATTCCTACTCCTTGCAATATAAGAGGACAATTTAATAACAAATCCTACTCCTAACTAGTGATGGTGTTAAAGCATTTTTTAAGTTTTAGAATTTTAGTATCGTAAAGAATCCTTTTATCATATGGATTTTAGAATTTTAGTACGATAAAGAATCTTTTTATCATATCGATTCTAATTAGGAAGTGTGTTTTAATTAATTAGAATTAAGATTAAATTTGAAATTTTCCTTTTAATTTAATATTTGAATTTTATTATTAGTTATTCACGGTGCCAAATTTTACTAATATATTTTTGTTTAGACTACGAAGGAAGCCCAAATGAAGAATGCAGCCCAGCCGGATCTCTCTAGTATATATACCCCAGTAAAATTTTTAAAATAATATATTTTGTTGATACCAAAAATATTATTTCTTTTGATTTTTGGTAAATAAAATAAATTATAAAATTATAAAATAATTCAAATAAAAAATAAAAGTAAAATGAAGAGTACGGAAGCAGGTGTCCCCCAGCGAGCTTACTTACTTTTATTTTATGTTATTTAATTTCTAGTTCAACTCACTTTTAATTAAATTAAATACTTTTCTTTTTTTAAAAGTATAGTTATTCAATATTTTAATTTTAACAATTATTCAGTTTTTGTTACTAAATCATTCATATTTTGAACGAAGGCTATTATAAACGTTGGAAATATTGATTATTGTATTAATATGACATATGGGGTGCATTTATAATTATTTTAAACCTTTTCATAATTATATAAGGGTAATATTGAAAATAAATAAAAATAATTTTGTAAGCACATACAATTTTAAAAAGGTATAGATAGTGTAAGTGAATCAATAGACAGCCAAGGCCTATGAGGGTTAATAATACCATAATAAGTGAACAGTTTTGCAGTTCTATAAAAACCCTTTAAGGGAATTTTTGGTACATCATAGAAAGGATTATCAAGTTTAAAATTGAAGATTTTTTTTTAATTAATATTAAAATTATTGAAATTTACATTCAAATGATGTGATATGTTAAATAAATATTTAAATTCTTGCTAAAATATAAAAGAAGGTAAATATTTAAGAAGCACGAGATATAATGCAAGGAGAGGGAGACATGGAATTGTTTTAGCATAAACCTTACTTGCAGTTAAAAAAAATAAAAAAATAATTTTTTTTTCTTTTTTACATTATTAATATCCACCCTTTAGAAGAGTTTTCTAATGTATTTGAAAATAGTGGATTTTAACTGTCCGGAAACGGTTTTTTATTAATTTCCAGTCTCTTTGAATTTGCTTGAATTAAAATCTATTTTACAAGTCCAAGAAATTTGTCATATATACCAATTCGGAGACAGTTTTGTATTACTTCATAGACTTTCTAAATTCTAAACAAGAATTAACACGTTTTTCATGCTTTCTAGCTAATACAACATGTAGCAAATTATCGTGATGTTAATCAAATGCATCAACCAGTGAGCTTCTTAATATAAACATAAATGTAATGCGATATTCTGTTTCTGTTAAGCAAAACGTTAGTTACTGTTTACATTAGTATCGAGGAATTTTATTTTTTTTTTTTTTTTGGGAAATCGAATACTAATTGGGTTAAGAGTCCACTCAGACCTAACAAAATAAACTACCACAAGTACAATCTTACTATGAGGAGAAAAACTTTATTATAAAGGAGAAAGAGAAGTGTTCAACTATTTTATTTCATTTTATTTTTTCATGAAATGATATTCAACCATTATAAGGACAAAATAATTACCTTGACGAATATAT
The DNA here is from genome assembly GCA_019925255.1 of Litchi chinensis. Classification (NCBI taxonomy): domain Eukaryota; kingdom Viridiplantae; phylum Streptophyta; class Magnoliopsida; order Sapindales; family Sapindaceae; genus Litchi; species Litchi chinensis. The sequence continues at coordinate 8,373,010 of CM034469.1, forward strand.
AGTTTCCCTTTTCCATTTCTAGTTTCAATTTGACTACTGCCACATTATCCTAATCGATTCTCCATTGATTATACTGTAATTAAGTAACTCCATGGCTTGCTTAGCTGTGGGGAAAAGAAGGGTAAAAGGTTGGCAAATAATTAATAAATAAAATAAAAGAAGATAGAGGTACATATAATTTTTTAAAAAAGTTATCAATTAAATAATACTTAATAATTGAAAAATAAAAAGATAGAGATACATAAACGAGTCCCCTTTACACAAATTTTAATTTGATTGCAATAGAAAAAAAAAAAAAGTCATGAATATCATCATATAACAATTTATACAGATCATGCTAATACATATATTTTTTAAATTACTATACTAATCATGCTACAGTCACACAAGAATTGGATTTTTAATTGTTTTGAATCATATTTTCAACTTAAAATTATCATACAATACTTACAAGACTACTTGTGTTAGTCAAGGCTGTTATTATGGAAATTTTCACATTATAACTATTTACCTTTATTATTGTAACCATACTTCAATGTATATAACTTAAAAAAATTTTAAACCCAAAAAAATACATGATCAAGAAGTAAATCCAACATTATAAAGAAATTGACGTATACCATCTTCAAATCTTTTCAAATTAACAAAAGTAATGCCCTCATATCATGGTAGTGGATGGTAGATTCTAATTCTCCAAATTTGGAAAGTATTTCTATAAATTGATTCTCAGTCATAGAAGAATTAAGATCACTTACGTATAAAAAATGTTGAGGCACCACCAACACAGGCTTGAGTAGGGTGTTGTCATCTAATGGCTTGGGCAGAGTGTGGTTGTCCATATTGCATGAGCACTGACTGTACTGTACTCACGTATTCACTAATGAATCCTTCTATCGAATTTAAAGGTAAGAACGATTTAAAGAAACTTTTAGTAGATTCTTTAGAGCATATATAGGCAAAGGCAAGGGAAAGGCAAATTTAATGACGAATCCTACTCCTTGTAATATAAGAGGACCATTTAATAACCAGTCCTTCTCCGATCCTAACTAGTGTTGGTATTAAAGCTATTTTAAGTTTTAGAATTTTCGTATTGTAAAGAATTTTTTATCATATGGATTTTAGAATTTTAGTATGATAAAGAATCCTTTTATCATATGGATTCTGATTAGGATGTATGTTTTCATTAATTAGAATTAAGATTAAATTTGATATTTTCCTTTTAATTTAATGTTAGAATTTCATTATTAGTTAATTACTGTGCCAAATTTTACTAATACATTGTTGTTCAGACTAAGAAGGGAGCCCAAATGAAGAATGCAGCCCAACTCCATCTCTTGACTATATACACCCCACTAAAATTTTTATAATAATATATTTTGTATGTGCACCCTATATATTACCAAAAATATTCTTTCTTTTAATTTTTGGTAAATAAAATAAACTAAAAAATTAAAAAATAATTAGAATAAAAAATAAAAATAAAATGAAGAGTATGGAAGCAGGTGCCCCCCAGCAAGCTTACTTACTTTTATTTCATGTTATTTTATTTTATTTTTTAAAAAAAGTACAGTTATTCAATATTTTAATTTTAGCAATCACCATTCAATATTTTCTTTTACGTTGTTAATATCTACCCTTTAGAAGTGATTTTTAATATATTTGAAAATGGTGGACTTTAACAGTCTGGAGACAATATACTTCATAGACTTTCTAAATTCTAAACAAGAATTAACACGTCTTTCATGCTTTCTAATACAATATGTAGCAAATTATTATGATGTTAATCAAATGCATCAGCCAATGAGCTTCTTAATACAAGCACAAACGTAATGCTATTTAATTTTCAGTTACAGTTAAGCAAAACGTTAGTTACTGTTCACATGAGTACCGGGGAATCTGAAATCTTTTTCTTTTTCGTTTTTTCAAAATTGAATACTAATTAGGTTAAAAGTTTATCAGAACCTAATAAAATAAACTATCACAAGTATAGCCTGAAGTATAACTCCTATTACGAGGAGAAAAACCCCATTATAGGAGAAAAACCCCATTATAAAGAAGAAAGAAAAGTATTCAACCATTTTATTTATTTATTTTTTCTGAAAGGATGTTCAACTATTTTATTTTTAACTTCTGATTAAAGGGAATCCAACCATTTTATTAAAAGAGAAGATGTAGGAGGTAAAATTTTGGAATAAATGGAACTTGACTTTTCATATTCAGTTATAAACAACCACCCATGACATGTTCAACAACTAAATCAAAGTCACACAAGTACCTGTAAGTTGAGTTGTACTTTTCTATATAGTTGGTAGACAACAAATCAACGCCATCCACCAGGCACTGCTTTTAATAATTTGATATCATTCATTTCAGTGAACTAACCAAGTTGTTGATGCCAGTTTCATTTTCACTCCAGATTACTAATTCATAACACATTAAGACACACGTGCCTAACTGGGGAAACAATTAGACACAAGTCATATTTTACAAAACAAGCCAGAACCAGAACATGCATTAATAAAAAAAAAATACATTGGAAAGAAAGAACAGATAATGTACACTAAATAATTTGTATAAATTAATTTTGCTATTGAATCAATGATCCCGATTAAATGTAATTTACAACACGGCCGATCAATGAAGCAATCCCTAGTAATGAAACCTGTAGTTCTACTTCTGCTACAATGCCAAAGACGATACATATATTTCCGATGAAAAATAAAAGCATGCAATCACCAAACTAATAGGATATGGATCTGCCTATTGCTATAAATGAAAATATATACAATGGGATGAAAAATGTGCTATTGGATCAGTTCATGCTACAAGACCACAATACTGCTAAGCATATAAATATATTAAGAAGGAAGGCTATCAAGCTTTGAGGCACATATCGAGGTGCACTGTTGTCACTCAGCTGCTCAGCATCTACGAACTGACTTCCACCAGTTCTTGAAGTCATAGAGACATTGACGGGCATCGAGCATGAGAGTTTCCTTGGAACACCTGAAAAAAAAGTGTTAAGTTGAAGAGATGTGTGCATTATAAAATTAAGAAAGGAGGATCGTTACGCTCCTAACTCCGACCAAAGTTCTCCAAAGCCATAAAAAATATTGCATCTGTTAAAATGATTAAAGAAATTCTTCTATATATAACAAATCTCATCATGAAAGCAAACAAACTAAAAACTAATAAGATAAACCATCATAAACACTATAGAACATAATAACAACAACAAGATAAAAATATCAAAACTGAACCGATCCAAACTAAAAACTGAACAAGATAAAAATATAATAGATGTTATCCTATCTCCCATCATGAGAGGACAGGACCGATCCAAACTAAACCAACCGTTTCGGTTTAGGTCAATTTCAATGATCATTTTTTGCATGATCGGTTTTCCACGTTCAAAATAAAACAAATTGCGTTTAGGTTAACCCGAATCGGTCACTATGTTACCCACCCCTACCTTCTTGAAATTTTTTTTTTTTTAATATCAAGTTAAAATTTTGTTTGTTCTGTTTGGTTTATGAGAAAATAAAGGCATACATTTTCCAAGGAAAATTTGATGAAAGTTGGGAATTCGATTGTTTGTATGTGTATGCAATTGGTTTCGCTTTGGTGGGAAGATTTGATGAAAAGTGGGAATTCGGGTTGGTTGATTGGTTTTCATCAATATTTATAATTATTTTTAAAATGACTTTCGACATTAAAAGTTCACTAAGTGGATTTTTCCGTAATTATGATTTATCTCCGTCAATATATTAATATCAAAATTCTGTCGAGAGTTTGTTAAAATAAACACAATTTGATAAGAACAAAACTATAGATTAAAAAAATTATCAAATGTGGATGTTTATATGCAAGCATAGCAAGTCAAAAATCCAAACTCAAGATTGCATATATAGGATTATTTATTTATTTTAGTAAAATTACATATGTAGGTCTACAAGCCCAGTGAGTTGGGCTTGTAGGCTGGACCCAACTAAAAAATTTGGTTTTTCTCGAGCCTATCGGCAAGCCTGTTTCAGGTAAACATTGGAGGGCATTATTGCCCAACAGAAAATTAGCAAGGTGAGAACACTAAAATATATCTTTATTTTGTACCAATTTACTTAGTATTTATGATGAATATTCGAGTAAATCCCATTAATTATTTAATATTTTTATCTTATTTCATGTAGGTGAGTCATGGAAAGTGTTGTAAAATAATTTGATGATTTATTGGAGTAATTATGCAAAATATGGAAGCTTCGGGTCAAGTTGATAATTTCCAGAATTGGAACATATATTTTTGGAAACAAAAAGGATTCAAATAGGATTTCTTTGGAGGCAAGAAAAGAAGCAAATCAGATGTGGAAACAAATCTGTGAACAATTTGAAAAAAATTAGATTTGGAAGTAGTTTTGGAAATAAATCACGAAGAAATTAAAAGTAAATTAATTGTTCATGCAGAAGAAATAATTATAGGAATAAAGTTTTGCAAAGACGTGCAAAATAAATTGTTAGTCCCTTCGCTCCCACTGGAAACAGATGAAGGAGCTATTTCAATAATTTTGTCACTCCTACTAAGGATAAAGTGTTTTGGTAACTCTCCATCTTTCTCCAATCGAGTGTTCAGATATGGAACATCATATGAATTGTTAACTTCACAAAATTGAACTCTTTTTAATCTTACCTCTGCTAGAAAATTCATTATCTAATAATTCACATCACGTGACTCTAATTCAGTAATATTTCCATCAGAGTTTTCTCCTATCAGTAAATAACTTTTTGAATGCTCAGAGTATCTAATAAAGATATATTTTTTTCTTTTTTCCTCTAGCACCCAACTTTTTATATTTGTTAGAATGATCATATACATATCTTATACACCCTAAGGTCACATATAAGTGAGGTAAGATTCCCGACCTGTCTAAAATTCATAGGGTGTGGAAGACATTAACTTAATAAGGACTCTATTTAGAATGTAAGCAGCTATTGATAGCGTATCTTCTTAGTTAGATATTGGAAGGTTCACTTGTACCATTATAGATCTTACCATATCTAGTAAAGTTTTATTTCTCATTTTCATTATAGCATTTTGTTGCCGAGTCTAAGAAATGGTCAACTGTTTATTAATACTTTTCTCATGACATAATGTCTCAAATTGTTTAGATAGATATTCTGATTCTCGATCAATTCATAAGATTTTGATAGTTTTATTTAACTAATTCTCCACCAAGTTTAGATACAATGTAAAACAATCTAATGCATCAGATTTATGAGAGATTAAATAAAAATTACTAAAACGAGTGTAATCATTTATGAAAATTGTAAAATATGAAGCACCGGTTCTAGTTCTAACATTCATAGGTTCTCATATATCATAATGAACTAACTGTAGTATACTCTTGCCCTAACTCATTTTTCAAATGGTTTTCTAGTTTTTTCCATTATACAACTTTTCTTATATAGACAAATCTATCGCATTGAGCGAACCTAAAAATCATTTGTTGGCCAATCTATTCATCTGATTATAGTCGATATGCCCTAATCTAGCATGCCAACTATTAACATCAATATTGACAACATCAATAGAAGTCATTAATGAAACGACCATCATAATTAACATTATCATTATATTCAGTATCGAATATAATAAAACTGTTCAATAAATATCTAGTACCCATACAAACTGAATCCAAATAAATTTTCAAACAATGACTATCACTTTAGCCAATAACTCTCACTTCAACCTTTCAGTTGTTTCTCGCATAAATTCATTTTGTTCCTCGGTTGATCCAACGGTACTCTACAAATGCTCGTTTGTCTCTAGTTATGTGGCCTATGGCTCTTTAGTCTACAATCCATACAGGACAAGCTTTAACAAGCAATATCATACTAGAAATATAAACATAATTTAATTCTTTAGAGTTAGATGATACCTATTTCTTCTGCTCAATGCATCCAGGAGCAAAATTACCCATCTTGTTACAATTGAAAGACTTCAACTTGCTTTTGTCCTTCCTTTCGCCACCACGCATGCCTTTTTTGGGCTTTTGGGTCTCACATGTATTAGATTTAGGATTCTCTTTCCCTTTTTTCCAACTCTTGTTCTTTCCTCTCCTTCTATATTTAGAGCTTGAACTCTTTTGGATGTTGGACTCAACTATAGAAAGCTGACTCGAAACTTTGGCCACCTTTATGATAGAAACCTAGGTAGCAATCATGGAGAATAAGGTAGTTCCAATGATCCTTTAAGCATCAATGGTGAATCAATGACACGGGCTAAAGTTAAGAGGCTGAGAGAAGCTTTAAATGGGTTAATCAAGAATATTTGGATGAAGAATCATATGCAACTTGGGTTGGATGGTGTGGAGGTATCACAAGGACTTAAAAGCATCATTCAAGTATAAGAGAATCAAGACTGAAGGAATTTGGGCCTAAACTACAATGGGCCATGCACAATGGGTATTTTTGGATCTCATATTTTCAATACAGAAGGAGTTATGAGGAGTGTCATATGTCATTGGAAAGCTTAAAGTCTTAACTTCATTTTGGCATCTTGAAGCATGTCACTTGAAAACTCCAAGAGGAAGTTATGACTAAATGCATTTTAGTAGTTTGCATTCAACATGTTTCTTGAATTGAAGAGTTTTTCTTAAATTCTTTGAATCCTTGTCAACTAAGTTTTTATTATTTCTTATTTTTAGTTGTTTGCATTTATTCTCTTATGTTTCTCATGAGTGGAGGGCTATTACAAGAATGTTTATAAATATTAGACTCATGTAAACAAAAAGAAAGTTAGATGATTATTTTGAGAAATGGAATGAGAGCTTTTCTCTTTTATTCTTTAAAGAACTGTGTGATCTTATCAAGTTAATACTTGTGGTGATTGAATCTGACTTATCTCTCATATTCTCATCTCGTTCTTGGGAGTGATGTAATATTCTTCTTTATAACTTTGGTTCTTGATTGACTATGTATAATCAACGGGTCAAGGTTCGTTTATAATTTTGGTTCTTGGTTGTCATATAATCAACGGGTTAAGATTTTCTTTCATAAACCTATTTTAATCTTTCTTGGGGTTGTATTCTAATATCTACTGTGAGTGCCTTATCGATATATGGATATCGTATCATCTTAGTATCAAAGCATTGATTATTAATTAGGGTTTGGTTAT